>NGKH01000006.1:1291511-1327968 GCA_002162575.1 Sclerotinia glacialis | reverse complement strand
CAAAAAAAAGACTGGTGAATAATCATAACAAAGCACATCTTTTTTCATATACCTGTTTACTCAGACAGACTCTGTTCAGCTTAAAGTTAGTTAGTGACTTTTCTGAGCCCAATTTATTAACAACCGCTACAACATCACGACATCCAGAAGAATACCCCTTCAAAGGGTCATTTGAACGTGGTTTTCATTAGAAAGATCCATTGAGGCGAATTTAACTTCATTGTAAGTTGTTCAAACTCTGCCGAAACCCTACCGATTCTTGTTGAGCTTCATAGCTTCAACATCATTCAAGGCTCTACTCGAGTATTTACATCAACCCATCTCGGTTTAGACTAATTTCTTACGCGCGGCAGATTGAGAAGTGAAGTGAATTCAAGCCCTAGCGTAAATCCATCTACGATCTTATAATCTGCTTGTCTTTTGACATCCACCTGCTGCGGATTACATCACAACACCCCCCCCNCCCGGTCACATTCTCCTGAAGGAGGACAAAGCGATGGCAGAACAAGACGTCGATCTCGACTCTATCATTGATAGACTGCTAGAAGTTAGAGGCAGCAGACCAGGCAAACAAGTACAGCTTTTGGAACAAGAAATTCGTTATCTTTGCACCAAGGCTCGCGAAATTTTCATCTCTCAACCCATCCTCTTAGAGCTTGAGGCACCAATCAAGGTACGATATTGAGCATTCATTTTCTAGATGCGCCAGGCTAGCAAAACAAATACTGACTAGATGGCGTGTATTTAGATTTGTGGTGATATTCATGGCCAATATTATGATCTCCTCCGTTTGTTCGAATATGGTGGATTCCCTCCCGAGGCAAACTACCTCTTCCTTGGTGATTATGTCGATAGAGGAAAACAATCTCTCGAGACCATCTGTTTGCTCTTAGCATACAAGATCAAATATCCGGAAAACTTCTTCATCCTTCGCGGTAACCACGAGTGTGCCTCCATCAACAGAATCTATGGTTTCTACGACGAGTGCAAGAGAAGATACAATATTAAGCTATGGAAAACATTTACTGATTGCTTCAACTGCCTCCCCATTGCAGCGATCATCGATGAAAAGATCTTCACTATGCACGGTGGCTTAAGTCCAGATTTGAACTCCATGGAGCAAATCCGTCGTGTCATGCGACCAACTGATGTAAGTTCAAAAAGGAAAAAGTTTTTCATTTGCCAGCTCTCAGTGTGCCATGGGAGGAGGCCAGAGCTATTACTGATATGAAATTAGATTCCTGATTGCGGTCTCCTTTGCGATCTCCTCTGGTCCGACCCGGATAAGGATATCACAGGCTGGAGTGAAAACGATCGTGGTGTTTCCTTCACATTCGGTCCCGATGTCGTTTCTAGGTTCTTACAAAAGCATGATATGGATTTGATATGCAGAGCTCATCAGGTCGTCGAAGATGGTTACGAGTTCTTCTCAAAGCGGCAATTGGTTACACTATTCAGTGCGCCCAATTACTGTGGAGAGTTTGACAATGCCGGAGCGATGATGAGCGTGGATGAGAGTTTGCTATGTTCATTCCAGGTAGGTTCCATTACAATTTCCTCATCATATGAGTGTCTTGCTAACTGTCCTGTCCCAGATTTTAAAACCAGCGGAGAAAAAACAAAAGTACGTCACAGCAGGTGGTCTTGGTGCCTCCAGCAGGCCCGTCACTCCGAGGAAGAAATAAAAAATGATCAATTACGAACTTCCTTTTGTGTAGCAGGTTCGGACGCAGATAAGCTTAATTCGCGATTTTCCACGCAACGAATATTGCCCCTCGACCAAAAATGCGCCCTTTCACCGATCGCTTCTCTTTGGGATCCGTCATCTCACCAGACTTTTGCCAGTATCCTCCAGACTTCGATCTCGACCAAACATACCTATTTTGCGCGACACCTTCCGCACCCTACCTTTCGTTTCCTTACTTACCTCGTTGCCAAATGCGATTCAAATATGTACACAGCAACTTTTTCATTACGCTTTTCGATCACTAACACTAAGGATTCTACTCGAAACGCTTTTCCCAACGACTTTTCGGCCGAACCACGAACTTTTGCTTTAGATTGACATGCCAGCATTTTCACGACATGACGATAGATACATGGGACGTTTTTCGGGCGAGTTTTCGGTTTTCGGGTATTGGCATTCGGATTTTGGTATCTGGTTTTTAATAGAAAGGCGGGAAGAGAAATTTTCGGGAGCGGCTCATAACAGCTAACTCTTAATATTTGTGTTCATACAATGGAGAAAGGGGACAATTGAATGTGCCAGGCAGACAGATAAGGAAAGGGAATGGGAAGGGAGGTGTGCATGGGTTGAGCGCAGAAAGCAGAAAAATAACTCAACGATGCGAATTGTACCTTTGTTCTATGTAACCGACCTCTTTTTTTTACTACACTTCATTGGCTCTTTTACTAGATGAGCACTTATCTTGATAATTTGATTTGATATGTGAAATTATGCGTGATGGAGGTCTGTATGGGACTAGAAGGGCAATTGGGAAGTTTGATATGAATGGGCGAGTGGAGGGAGGTTAAGGCTCCCTCGATTATTTCCTTTTGATACCTGCTGGCTGAATGAAATTTTAACTCGTAACGTTATACAGCTTTCACGTAAGCTCGTGAATCATTAGAGTTTCTTTTTCACATTTCTTCTTCGTATAAACTTTCACCGATTGCTTCTGTCTCCTTTTCCTATAATGAATGTTGTTATTTATCCGCAGGTTCTAGTTTGTACTGCCTCCCATTCTTGCAGGATGTGATATCATCCCCCTCCCTATTCTGAAAACTTCACACCACCATCCATCTCCCTATTCATGTGCAGATATTTTCTTACTACCATGTCCATCCCTGTCCATGTCCTTGTCCTTAAATTCGAATCTCTCATCTGGAGCTTCCACTCTTCCTCTTCCTCTTCCTCTTCCTCTTCCTCTCCCGCTATTCGTGATTCAAATCTATCTACCTACCTACCTATCTATCTATTTATCCTATCTTGCACCTATCCCTGTTCCTCTTCCTCCGCATCCCACACCCCCTCCAAATCAACATGAACTCTTATTTCCTTCTCCACCATCACTCTCCATATATTTTTCAACTGTGTGGTTATTTCTTTCTTTATTCTCGCTTTGTTCTCATTTTCCTCATTTTCTTCCTCGCTGCAGCTGTTGTGTTCATCGCCGCCATATATCTCACACACCCTCTGGAATCCAAGCATGTAGATTGTCTTGGACCAGGGGATTCGCGCAATTGCTTGTTTCCATAATTCTAGCATTCTTTTGGCCCTGGCTTGTTTATTCTGCATCCCGTTGCTAGATTTGAGAATTAGGGCTTTTGAAGAGGAGGAGGAGGAGGAGGAGTATGAGCAAGGAGGTAGGAATTGTGGATATGTATCACAAAATAATAGATACAATTTCCAAAGCGAGCTTGAACTCGCCAGTTCAGAGTTTGAAGTAGGTGAAGATTTAGAACCCTTGAGATTTAATGCCGAGACAAATGTCGAATTAACCGTATTGAGACTCGGAGTAACGGATTGTGCGTGTTGGAGGTGATGGTGGATGATGTGGAGGTAGAGGGGTAGTGGATTATGCGTTGAAGGGGAATCTAGAAGTTCGGAGAATAAAGTACTTAAAGTGACTGGACTCATGAGTCTGGCTGTACCGAAAGCCGGCGAAGTGAGGAGAGAGAAGAAGATTGCGTTGCTGGGAAATAAGCGTAGAGAGGTTGTGAGTTGTGAGTGGAGGGTCTGGGGACGGTAGGGTCCGGATTTCGCGTGGTGGTGGAGGAGACGGGCTGTGCATTGGTGGAGGAGGGCGAGAGAATAGGTTGATTGTGAGTTTGAGCTTAGTCGGGAAGAGAGCTGATCGGAAAAGGTAGTGAGGAGTTCGAGGGCGGATGTGATGTTTCCTTGTTGAGTTGATTGAGGTGCTGTTGAGGAGGTTGTGGTTAGGTATTTGAGGAGGGCGAGGAGTTCGGTGTAAAGGACTGCGTGTGTGGGATTGCGTGTGGTGAGGAAATGGTCGCGGTTTGACGACAGATGTTGCTGACTTTTGAGGAGGGTTGCAGGGGTTAGTTCGATGGGAATGTTTGGGCTGGGGATACCGTGTGGGATTGAGAGTAGATGTGATAATGCCATCTCTTTCGATCCAACTAAAAGATGTGCCCAGACTAGACTTTTCCAGAGGTATATCGAATCCTTGTTATCGTTGGACTCGGGCGAGGAGGACATAGATTTACTCATTCCTAAAGCGGCTGTGTAAATTCCATTTGAGATTTCTTGGTTGCCTTTTGACCATTCGATCATAGCGTATGCATTGTAGAGTTTGAGACTGGAAGAATGTTGTTTGATGAGAGTTTTGGCGATCTTTTTGATAGTGCTGGGTTCATTTATCCATTCAAATGCCAAGTAGTATTCTGCAAAATCTTCTATTGGATATGATTGTGTGAGTTGTTTCAGAGTGTTGCGAACCCAAATATAAGAAATAGGTCCATTATCCTCGTTGCCGTATACTTCTCTCCATGGCTTGGAGCAGTTGAACCAACTTTTGCTGAACATAGATTCTGGTGCCATCGCAAAGTTTGCTGTGGGAGTTGTTAAGAGTGATGGCATTTCAGTTTTTTCATCCTCGGTCGAGTCCTCAGAAGGCTTTTTGAAGTATGTTTCTTTGATCCACTCCGAATCATAGTCAAGCATTTCATTGTACAGGAAGAAATCATAGCTCCAATCCACACCTGACTCATGGTCCTGAAAAGGCATAGAAGGTAAATGACAGAATATCAAAAATGCATTCAAAAGAGATCTTCTCAAGTACTCAGCAGATTTTGGCAGTAACAGAAGAAAATTCTCGATATCGGTGAATAGGATAACTCTAAAAGGATCGTCTTCCACCGTATCATCCATGGTTCTTGCAGGAATTCTAGAAGCTTTTATACGAGAAGATTCTGCGATAACCCAGCTTTTGAAGAGGTCTTGGTCATTAAGTGACATCTCTGGTTCGTCGGTCTGGGCATTCGGGACTGTTGAATCATCCCCAGTCTCTGCAAAGCTTCTCCAACCTAGAGAACCTAATTCCCCAATTCGTGGGACTTCTGCCTCCCAAAACTCTCCGAAAACTTCAATTATCCTATTTACCGCCAGTGCTGATGTCTCATGTTCGGCATAGATAGATTTTGGTCCTTGGAAATTCATCTCCAAGAGAGCTTGCCAGATTGCCACTGCTAGTTCTCTAAACCCCGATTCGCAAATGAAAATGGTAGCCCTGAGAACCACATACAAAAGTTGTTCGTAGAGTGATTTCACGGAAGTCCACCCAGGTGCGACGCTGATACTATTTTTCAAAGAACGAATTCTATTGAGGAATATTCCGCGAACTTCCTCATATCTAAATGTTGAAAAGTTGCTTTTCCTGAAATCCAAGTATCTTTTCCACAAGACAAGACTATCAATGTTGTCTTTTGCAATCTGTTCCCACCGCTCCGCTTGAACCTTGATTTCCCATATCTTTGAGCCCTCTGCCATCAGGCCTAGTAGTAGCCGTTCACGGGCTGGTAAGTAGTGTATCTTGTCCAGAGCTTTTTCATACATATGGATTTTGATGTCCGCTGTGCTCCTAATCTCTGCATTAGTGATACGACGACGGTCATCTCCTGCTTTCAGAAGTGTGTCTTGATGCCCAATTAAAGCAAGCCACGCTTCTACATCACCTGGAGCTTGTTCTATCCGTCTGGAGAGCTCTATGTTCTTTTGCTTGATTGAGGATTCAAGTCTCATGGTTCGACCAGCGTCTGATCCTGACGAATCACTGTCGGAAGCATATTGAAAAGCGACATCCTGAGGTTGAGTGGATAATTTTGCTTTTCCTTGTATTGAACGGTAATGGGTGTCATCATGATCAGAATCAGACTTTGAGTTGGGTTCTTGATCTACTCTCTTTCGTTTCTTGTCTCTACTAATCTGAAATGGAACATAATCTTCATCGTGCAAGAAAGATTCCTCGGCCAGGACTTCTGTGCGTATCTTCAAAAGACGAGGTCTATCTCTCTCAACTTTGGAGAAAATGTACTTCTCCCGATTATTAGATCTGAATTCTGTCAGATTGGTAAGCACAATACCCTTGTCATCTGAATATTCTCTGTCGATTTTTGTGTCTCGGGGAGCACCAAGAATACGACCTGCTCCAATTCGATGAAATGGCGGAACACTGTAGCGGTGGTTGCTTCCATACACCAGGTTCTTAACATCTCCTTTTCTGTCGATAACATATATGTCAGATGCTACAACGACCTCCGAAATATCTGGCTGATATTTCGTTGGTTCCTCTTTTGAGTCTCTTTGAACTCGTCCCTCATACATAGGCCGATGACTAGACCGGTGATCATCTCTGCTCCGAGATCTACGATGGGAGCCATGTCTTTCACTGTTTTCCTTCTCCCTGATACTGTGCTTCTCTCGGCTGCGTGATCTGTGGCGTGAATCACGTGTATTTGAGTTTTCCTTACTCCTAGACCTGTATTTCTCCCTACTTCTGGATCTATGGTGTCGATGATGGTGCCTTGGATGATCTCTTTCGTGGGTATGCTGTTTACCTCTTGTCGCTAGTTTGTGTTCATCCTCCTGTTCGAGGTTGACAGCTGTGCTAGAGGTTTTCGACCGGAAAGATGCGAACTTCGGAACAGGAGGGCTTGCTTCTGTCATTATCAGTAGCACAATTTCGATTCATGATATTATCCTCAATTACTTCGACAATATGTCCATTGATGAAAAGTTAAGTCACTCTATCATGTAGCATGGTTTATTTACAAGACATTGATAGGTTGATCCAAGCTTCGGCTTTCAACTTTAAAGCAGCAGGGTCATCGGGCCGAAAGTTTATCCGACCAAATTATTTTTTTTCGATAACGATAGTGCTTGAAATTTCTATTGAGAAGTTTGAAGTGAGCATCAAGAAATATTATTCTTGGACTTCGATATGCCATAATTTTGTAGCATTGTGGTATCAAGAATTACACAATGGCATCTTCACTTCAAGCACAGCTAGCGCAGATTGCGTCCAATTCGACCAATTCTTTAAACCTCAAGGCGCAAAAGGCTGCGCATTCAAAATCTTTGATTTTTGAACCTAGAGTTGCGGCTTCACAAAGTTTCGACACCCTCTATACATTATGCCATGAGGGATTTCAAGAATTATGTCTACTCGATGGCCGATTCCTCGAGTTTCAAAAGACAATTTTCAGCGAGCAAAGTCAAACAATAGATCGAACACAGTTGCCGGTGGCAGAGATTTCCGAGTTGGATAAACGGCTGGAAGCTTTCTTGGGATTAGTTGGTGGCCGTCTACGTCTGAATCCAGCAATAAAAGCAGTTGAATGGTTGGTGAGAAGATTCAGGTATGCCTGTCGAACTCCAGATTTTTGCACGCTCTCGGGACTAATCCATCCAGAATCCACGAGTACAATACATCCTTTCTTTTGACGACTTTCCTACCTTACCACACCCTACCTATATTTACCACATTACTCTCCATATTACCCTCGACAGTCCCAGTAGAATACAAGTTTTTGGCACCTTATATTCGATCCTTGACTCAACCACAAAGGAGGCCAATTGTCGCTGCTGCGACCGATAGCCCCGTTTTCGCTTCAACACTCAATACATATGTTTTGCATGTATGTAAAGCTCGGCAGCATTATCCTGCTATTCTAGCATTTTGGGCTGGTATCATGACCGAAGCTACGAGTAATATGTTGGACAAGGCCCGTTCAGGAAGAAGAGGAGTCCAGCAACAAAACGAACAAGATGTAATATTGAGATTATTACCAACTCTCAACGAAGGTCTTTCCATGCAAAAGGTCCCGGACTTGCGAATCGGGTGTTATATGATCTTGTCAATCTTAGCTTCTAAAGGAGGACTGGATGACAAACTTCTGACAGCGATGATGGAAGCATTAGTTCTTGGCTGGAGTGCCGAAACTGTTCGTCCTGGATTGGTTTGTCTCTCGATTTTAGCTCAACACAGAGGCGCAAAGCAGATTACGAGACGGGTAACCAAAGAGTTGCTTAAAGTTCCCGATCTACCAACCCAGTTGATTGAGTTAGGAAGAGAACGACGAATCGACCGACTTTCTAACGGACTGTGTCTTGCGCTTGTTGACAGAATAAGTAAAAGTGGAGAGGTCCAGGGCCTTTCCACAATAGAAAGAATCGTGGAGCATGGTCTTCTTAGCGATGCACAAACCTCTGTGGTTGTGAAACATCTACTGCTGGTAGCGCATCGTGTCGATGATGCTACAGATTCCGAGAAAAATACCCGAGCACATCTCGCGTCAACTCTTGTTGCGCTGACACAACTTTCTGGTCATGTAGGGACCGTCATTCAAGGTGCACTAAAGGAAACTGATGTCGATATGGATGAATTGGAAATGAAGCTCTCTACCACAATTAGACGGATAGAAATGTCAAAGGCGGAAGATGAGGACGTAATAATGGGAGATGAAGGGACGAAAGCAGAAACCCGACCTGATTTCCGACAACTAATTGAACAACTTCCACAAAATACTGCTGAGGAGACCTCGTTCTTAGCACATGGTACCTCTCACATCTACCAAGATCTGTGTCAGGCATTTTTGGTTGCCGCAGTTAATGCAGGTGACTTGGATGTATTCGATGAACTATCCGTCTTGGACCGTGCTAGTGCCCTTGAAAAAACGTTGTATCTCACATTTTATATTAGAACTTGGTGTGGCCCATATCCGGTTATGGCCCGGGTTTCGGCACTTCACATGGTAGCTCGATACTTGTCGGGAAATGAAAGTGCGAGCGTAGATATTCAAGGAATCGTACCTTACGCAATTTCAGCGCTCGCCGACCCTGCGCCGAAGGTTCGTCGTGCAGCAGCAGAGCTTATCCTCGCAATTGAGACATTCTATCCGGTCGGTGCAAGTACCAAAAAGGCCTCGAGCTCTCGGCGACAATGGGCATTTGATGATATCTATGGTCCAGGTGTGGAGACTCAAGAGACAAAATGGCTTTCAATTGATATCGCAGTTCGTCTTTTGAGAGAGGTCTTGGTTCCGGCTTTGGAGGAATGTGTTCTCGATAAAACTCATATTGAGTCCGTATTGGAACAATCTTTGAACAGTCCTCGTGCATCTGCAGAGCCTAGCAAGAAGAACGAGAGCAGGTTAACTCAAACTGCCCGAGCCTCAATTTTGTCATTTTTGTCGAGTCATGTCATTCATACTCCTGTATACTTGGTCAAGATGAGACTTCTTGTTATTCTTAACCACGTTCGTAGCATTGCCAGCACTACCAGAACCAAAGTTTTACTTCCGGCACTTCAACAATGGGCATCTTTAAGTCCAGAAGTGGCACTGCAACACTCGAGAGATGAACAATTTGCCATGGCAGACTTCGATAAACAGGCGGCTGCGACCGTTGTAGCCAACGACAAAGATGGCTTGCAATTCTTCACTCAAATTGTGCATGGCGAAATTGCTTCGGATCGTCCTACTCTTCTTGAGGCCATATTTGCAAGACTGCGCGGGATGTGGACATCTTTAAAGGGCGATGTGCAACTGCAGACAGCTCAAATGTTGATGGATGCTTCCCAATCTTCCTCTGAGGAATCTAGCTACAACGATAAATCGACGGAAGAAGCTTTAGAGCTACTGCGAAACGCCCCCCTTTCAACCGAAATTCTTCTTTCCTTCCTCGACCAGTTACCTACGACAGCAAAGCTTACCGATGCTCCGCCAGCCAGCAAAAGACGGCGAACTAGCCACGGTGAAGTTGCCAGAACTTCTTTACAGGATCCAAAACAACTCGCCACTGCTATACGCCAAGTCACATTTGTGTTGCAACTTATTGATAGTTCTGATCCAGGATGTCATCCAGAACTTCTCAAGGGTCTTTTCAACACTTTGGCAGAGCTTCAACACTTCAAGGCCCAAGTTTCATCCGAGCTTGCATATCTCCAAGATTTAGTCCTGAACAGCCTGTTGTCAATTTTGAAGGCATACAAGGCAGATCCGGAGATGAAACTAGACCACTCCGACATTCGTGCCGATTTACTTGTTGATTGCGTTCAGAAAACAGCCAGTCCACAAGTACAGAACGGTGCTTTGTTGATGATTGCTGCACTTGCGGATATCGCTCCAGAAGTTGTTCTTCATAGTGTCATGCCCATCTTTACATTTATGGGAAGCTCAGTATTAAGACAAAATGATGATTATTCTGCACATGTCATTAGTCAAACTATTCGTGAGGTCATTCCACCTCTTATTAGCTCGCTTCGAAAAGAAAAAGGCAACCCCGTTACTGGGGCCGCTGAGTTACTTTTGAGTTTTGTTGCAGCTTATGAACATATTCCTGTCCACCGTCGAAAAGGATTGTTTATCTCTTTAGTTCAGACGTTAGGAGCAGAAGACTTCCTATTTGCATTATTAACAATGTTGGTGGATAAATATGGAGTCAACGATGATGTCAAATCATTCGCTGCGGAATTAACAAATGCGTTCAGTGTTGAGGTTCAGCTTCAATCCGCAGTCAAATACCTCGAATTAATTGATGACCTATTGAAACCCAATCCAACATATTCCTTGACTCTACTTGGGGCCCACGAAAAGATTGACCCGCAACGCGCAGCTCTAGATGAGCTTACGCTTCTTCCACATATTCTCTCTCAACGACGATTGATTACACAAACTGCAAAACTTCTTGACCGAGACGATATGGATGCTGCTAGAATTCGCGAACTCTATTCTACATTACTGGAAAATCTATTGGTCTTGACAGAAACTTTGAAAGACAAGAAGGCAATGCACAATGCTTGTGGGGACATCTTAGAAAGTATTTTGGGTCTCCTTTCCACAAGTGAATTTGTCAAATCAGTTGAAGGACTTTTGGATAGACCCAACGAGGACTTGCGAAGAAAGATTTTGCGCTCTTTACAAGTTCGCATCGACCAAGAAAGCCCATCAGATGCTGTTTCAAGAGTGGCAATGCTTGGATTTTTACCCCAGCTCACTTCAATTATTCAAGAGTCTACTGACATGCCGTATAAGCGTACTGCTGTGGCTTGTGTTGAGAAAATTTCGGAGAAGTATGGCAAAAAGGATCTTGAAGCAGTATCTGCTGCTGCAGAAACTATCGCGAGTAATCATTGCTTGGGCCAGGGCGATGCTGGCTTGCAAATAATGGCCCTGCTATCTTTAGCTTCTTTAGTAGAGATTTTGAGAGAAGGAATTGTCTCCGTCTTACCTGTTGCCCTTCCCAAGGCTTTGGAGTACATCAAATCAAGTATCGAAGATACTGTTGAGGCTCAAAAACTTCACAACGCCAGTTACACTTTTATAAGCGCTCTTGTACAACATCTACCTTACATGATCACAGGTGGATACCTTGATACCCTTCTTTCAATTTCCAACACTTCAGCAGAAGCCGAGCTCGAAGATGAGGCAGATGAAATCAGAGAAAACTGTCTTCACTTGACCGCAAAACGCGTCGATGCTAAAAGTATGTTCGTGGCTTTGGAGCAAAATTGGGCGCCAGCAGTAACGGCAGGAACTTGGGTAAGTTTTGCATTGCTAAAAGACTTTATAACTATCTTGCTAAACCTTTATAGGCAATTCGTGAACAACTTGAAATGCTTAGCATGTCTATTAAAGCTCATCCAAAGAGTGTCGTCTCTAAACATTCCACCATACTTGCAAAAATATTCCAAAATGCCTTTGACCTTCGAAGACAGCTTTCTAACGCGGATAATTATAATCAAGACGATGAGACTATCTCGATCATAGAAGGACAGGTTAACGAAGTGGCTTTAGAGATGATCTATAAGTTCAACGATTCGACATTTAGACCTATATTCTCTAACCTTGTCGAATGGGCGTCGTCATCATTACCCAAGAAAGATAAATCTGGCAGAAATTTGCGTTTACAAAGTGTTTATGGCTTCATGGCCGTGTTTTTTGAAAATCTCAAGTCAATCGTCACAAGCTATGCCACATATCTGCTTGATAATGCCGTACAGATCTTAAAAGAGACAGATATCAAAGATGACGCTTCAAGGGAATTATGGTCGAGAGTTCTTCGAGCTTTGGTACCATGTTTTGAGCATGATCAAGATGACTTTTGGCAATCTCCAGCTCATTTCAAGGCAATTGCACCTGTCTTGTGTGATCAATTTAAGAACGCCTCGGGATTGGCTTTGGTCGAAGAACTTGTCCCAGCTATCGTCGAACTTGCTGCCGCTGCTGATTCTTCAGATCATCATAAAGAGCTCAACGGAATGATTTTGAAGCACCTCCGTTCTGAGGTATCCAGTGTTAGACTCGCAGCTGTCAAATGTGAGCAAGCATTGACGGGCAGATTGGGAGAGGAATGGCTGGCTATGTTGCCAGAAATGTTGCCATTCATTAGTGAGCTCCAGGAAGATGACGATGATGTAGTAGAGAAGGAGACGAATTGCTGGATTGTAAAGATCGAAGGGGTACTGGGAGAGAGCTTAGACTCGATGCTTCAATAAATGTAGAAATATACCTGAACAAAAATGCAGGCGTTATTTAGAAGCCTAGACAGTTTACCTGGGAATTAATGAATGGAATTAATGAATGGATAGTTTAGAACTGAAAACGAAATCGCATATCTTTGCGGCCGTGTATTATTTTAGCATCAATCATGGGTTGAACTGCTAGATGAAGTGAAGCTATCTAGTGAATATATATCACGTGTAGTCGCGTCCCAGGCTTTACGCGATAAACGCGAACCTTATCTCCACCGCGTCTTTGTATTTGCATTTTAACAACAAATGTAAAGATAAAATGTTCAAACCATTCCGGCCTCCGCTCTTAAAGAGTGTGCCAAAATCTACTAAGCCCGTAGATGATTTCTCCAACGTCCAGGTCATATCAGATTCTGAGGAGGAAATCTTGACCAAACCAGTGGCGAAGAGGAGGCGGCTTCTGATACATGATGTCGAAGAGGCTCCAAAGATTAAAGCTCCAATTACATCTTCGGCTGCCAATGCGCCTCGAAAACCGTTAGTTGTCGTAAAGAATCCCATTGAAGCAAATCAAGCAGCTAGTTTATCTGAAAATACATCTGGATTCGACGGATATTATCTGGTGTTATGGTAATTTGTCGCTTCCATTTCTGCTTGAAAAATCATACTAATGATGACGTAGGCGCAAATTCACGATGAAAAAGCACAAGACGTGGGATGGAGATGGAGTACTCGCCGTTAGTGGAGGTTACGCTCGGCTTCAGAATATTGATGGCAGGGAGATGGGGCGCTGCATGTATAATGAGCCTCTATTACCCGGCAGTACATTAAGTATTGGAGGAAAAGAAGTAGAGATTGATGCTACCATTACAAAGGCAGACTTTCTTGCTGGCCGACCATTTCTCAATAACAGCAGTAAATCTTCTGTACTAGAAAGCAGTCTAGTCGCACGAGCCTCGCCTCATACTACCTTATCGAGTATCTCGAAAAGCAATCCTGCGAGCACACTTGGGAAGAGGAATGACAGTGGCTTAGGTTCAACTATCCCCGCTAAAAGCTTTTATGCGTCTGCCCCAAAGAGCGATGCAGTCAAGTCTCAATTTAAGAATCCTCTTCTGGGTACAACTGTTATGCCACAGAACAAGAACGGTCTTCCGACTCCCCGTCATGATCCTTCTGTACCAGGTGCGATCGTCATGCAACGTCCCAATCCCAAGCACCTTGCTAAAGGAAAGGAAGTTGTGGATGTTGTTGTGGATCCTTTCCTAGGTAGGCATTTACGTGACCATCAAAAGGAGGGGGTTAAATTCTTATATGAGTGTGTTATGGGTTATCGATCTTTCAATGGACAGGGTGCGATTTTAGCTGATGAGATGGGTCTGGGAAAGACGCTGCAGACAATTGCGCTCTTATGGACACTTTTGAAGCAAAATCCGGAGCACCCAAATGAGGGAGGCGTCATAAAGAAGGCTCTGATAGTCTGCCCAGTCACTCTTATTGCCAACTGGAAGGCAGAGTTTAATAAATGGCTCGGAAATGAGAGGATAGGAGTATTTGTCGCTGATGGCTCAAAAAATATTCGACTTACCGATTTTACTCATGGCAAGAGTTATAGCGTCATGATCATCGGATACGAAAAGCTACGCACAGTACAGGAAGAATTGAAGAAAGGAGGCGGAATAGATATAGTTGTTGCTGATGAAGGACATCGCCTGAAAACAGCTGCGAACAAATCAGCGCAGGCAATCAGGAATTTGAATACCGAGAGGCGAGTAATCCTTTCTGGGACACCAATACAGAATGACTTGTCGGAGTTCTTTACAATGGTGGACTTTGTGAATCCCGGCCTCCTCAATGGCTACAATACTTTCAAGAAATGTTTTGAGGCTCCGATCTTGAAAAGCAGACAGCCGGGTGCTACAGAGAGTGACATGGAAAAGGGAACGGCCCGAGAAGAGGAATTGGCGGAGCTAACTAAGTTGTTCATTTTACGTCGCAATGCGAGTATACTCGCCAAATACTTAAAGCCAAAGACAGAATATGTATTATTCTGCAAGCCCACGCAGGCTCAAGCTGAGGTCTATCAGCATGTCCTTGCCTCCCCGGTCTTCGGCAGAGTCCTTGGCAGCTCAGAAGCATCTTTACAACTCATCACTATGCTCAAGAAAGTATGTAACGCCCCAAGTCTCCTAGTCAAGAAGAGCGACACAGATACTCCTAGCAATTCAAATGTCGCCCAGCTTCTTGAAAGCATTCCTCCTGAAATCCTCAAGAAAAATCCCGTTGTGGCAAGCAGTAAATTTAGAGTCTTGAATCGTATGCTGATAAAGCTTTCCACTACCACTACTGAAAAGATAGTTCTTGTCTCCAACTATACTTCTACTCTCGATCTACTAATGACTCACCTTTCGTCATTGAATCTACCTTTCTTGCGCCTCGACGGTAGCACTCCTCAGGCAAAACGGCAGGATTTGGTAAACACATTCAACAAGACACCTGCATCTAAATACTTCGCATTCCTCCTTTCAGCAAAGTCTGGCGGTGCCGGTATTAACTTGATCGGCGCATCGCGCCTCGTATTGTTTGACGTTGACTGGAACCCTGCGACTGACCTTCAAGCCATGGCACGAATTCACCGTGATGGCCAGAAACGACCAGTAAAGATATATAGGTTTTTGATGTCGGGAGGCATGGATGAAAAGATATATCAACGGCAAGTCACCAAGATGGGACTCGCTGACAGTGTCATGGATGGCAAGAAGAACGAAGCGAGTTTCTCGGCCGATGAGTTACGAGATCTCTTTAGGTTGGATGTGAATGCACAATGCCAAACTCACGAACTCCTCGGTTGCGATTGTGAAGGCTCCGGTCGCGAGGAGCCAATTGCAATGACCTCTGGAATTTCGGTGGTTGACAAGGAACTGAACGCCAGAGAAGAAGATGAAGATGATAACGACGAATTTCCTGTAAATCCAGCATGTTCATTGGTAACAGCTACCAAAGCAAACGTAGAGGCTCAGCAAAAGATCGCTTTAGAAGCCACTCAAGAAAAAAGGTCCAAGAAAGGAAAGAAGATGCAAGCTTTGATGGAGTATAGACACATTGATACTTCCATATTCACCAGTCCGGCGAAACTCGCTCCTACTGAGGTAGATGAGGTGAAAAAGTCACTAGATGACGAAGTCTTACTCACGGTCCTAGAGGATGAAAGGTGTAAAGTTTGCTTCGTCTTTGCTAAGAAAGGATAGACACGATATCAAAACCGGGTTCTTCGTTGGAGATAATGTTAATTTGCATTGCTAGGCGCTATTAGATGGATTTTACATAGATCATGCTGGAGTTGCTGGGTGTCTAAACGATGATGATAAGTTTCCATGAAGAGAATATGATATATCAAGACAATTGAGAATAAGAATGACCTAACTATTGTTCAATCTATGAGAATGTCTATACATAATAAACAAACTCAAACATCTTTATATTAGTTATTAATTATCTATTGAGGGCTATATGGTGAATAAAATAAATCCTTTGTAAATCCTTTCTTCTGTTTCCTTCTCTGTCCAGATCTCAGTTGAACTTGAAGTTCGTATTCAGCGATTCAATTGGTGGAGAGCCTTACACTATACCCAAAGTAGCTAGCATTTCTTGGCACTAATGACCGAAGTTCGAGCCACATATCAAGAGCCGAAGAGCCAAAAAGTCAAAAAGTTATGATAACACATCTTTCATCGAAGAACTTTAATTTCTTTCATGTCCTTCGCTACATACATATTCTCCCTACACCCTCTCGAGGAAAAAGTCGAGTCAATCATTTAAGTTGCGCGCAAGTAACCTTTGGGGGAAAAAAGGTCTTGAAGACCAAAAAATAACTTCAGGATGAGTGGAACGGATTATTCATATGATGAACAGGTATGCAACATCTGTGCATGCAACATCTGCGCATATTCCCAAAGAGTTAGCTAACATATGGTAGGGGCAATTTTTCCCCATCTTCGTCGGTACCCTCTCTGGAATTGTATCTATAGCTTTGACTTGGGATGTTTTAAGACCCAGATCAGACCCAGGTGCCACAGCGCCCCGAATAAAGACAGATTACAAGCCTGAACATGCCGACTTAATAGATAGTCAAAGGAGGGCACAGAGGAGAAAGCAGCGAAAAATAAAACGTATGATCGCCATGATTGTGGGGTGGGCGATAGTTGCTGTTATGGCATATCAATTTCAAGTCACAGCCAGAACGATACCAAAGATCTGGAATCCATATGATATCTTAAATATTAAAGAGGTAATTTGAGGCTCAAAATACAATGTCTGGATATTGGCTAATTCCGAAACAGTCCGCTACAGAAAAAGAAATTAAATCACACTACAAGCGACTTTCGCTGAAATTCCACCCTGACAAGATTAGACCCGACCCAGCCAAGAACCAAACACTCCAGTCATTGAACGATCATTTCGTGGAGATTACAAAGGCATACAAGGCTCTTACTGATGAGGATATCAGAAATAATTATATACAATTTGGACACCCCGATGGCAAACAGAGCTTTAGCATTGGAATTGCCTTGCCTACCTGGATTGTCTCTGAAGGAAACGGAAAATATGTCGTACTTGTATATGCAATTCTTTTGGGAGTTTTACTTCCTTACCTTGTCGGATCCTGGTGGTATGGTACCCAGCGCATGTCGAAAGAGAAGGTTTTAATCGAAAGTGCAAACAATCTGTTCCAAGAATACCAAGAAAACATCACCGAGGGTGGAATTGTTGGCGCTTTAAGCAGTGGCGTTGAATACAAGAAATTTTTGAAAGGCTACAAAGCCGATTCAGGACTTGGCAGGCTGGAATCGAGAGTTCTCGCAGAGGGCGATGGAACTACTGCTGCCGCTGGTTTGTCAACCAAGGACAAAACAAAGTTAGAGGAGTTAGATGGTGGTGCTCGACGAAAGGCTCTCGCATTACTCTGGGCATACTTGGGTCGAACTGAACTTGAAGACCCTGAACTCAATAAGGCGAAATACGAAGTAGCTCCTATCGCCCATGACCTCAACAACGCATTTACAGCTATCACTCTCGCTTTCGCAACTACCAGCCCTATTCTAGCATCGTACGCGACTGCTCAAAATATCGTTCAAGCTCTACCACCAAATGCTTCGCCCCTTCTTCAGTTACCATATATTACCCCGGCTATTGCAAAGGCAATCGAAGGCGACTCAAAGACTCACTTAACCCTTCAACAATATATGGCACTACCAAACGCGTACCGAAAAAAGTTGAGTGTTGGAAATGACTTGCTCACAGATGCCCAATACAAAACTGCCATGTCTACCGCCAAGCAACTTCCTCGCCTACAGGTCGAAAGGGCATTTTTCAAGGTCACAGGCGAGAAATTCATCACTCCTAGTTCATTAGTATCATTTGTTGTGAAAGGACGATTTATCCCCCCTGGAAGCGAAAATGTCCCTAAGGTTAACGAAGCCGATTTGGAAGACATTGACCCAGATGAGGATGACCTCGACGCCATTCTTGGTCGCGCCAAGAAGCCCGCCAAAGGCGAAAAGCCTGAAAACAAACAGGTCTTCCCACCTCTTGCATTTGCCCCCTACTTCACACGTGACCACTCGCCTAAATGGCATGTTTTCCTCACCGACAGCAAGCAAGGCAAGATCGCTGTACCACCTTTCACATTCTTCGCTTTCGACAAGCCCATATTTGACGAAAGTGGAAAGCCTACTTTCAATATGCAAACTCTCAAGGCACAATTCCAGGCTCCTCCACAACCTGGAAGCTATACCTTCGTTATGCATCTTATCTGCGATTCATATGTTGGATTCGATACCAAACTTGAGGCCACTCTAGTTGTAGAGGATGCCAGTAAGGCATTGGAAATAGACGCAGAGGACGATATCAGTGAACCAGATGAAGGTATGTTCACTATTTCACCACTTTTGATAGAACCTATACTAACAAATTCACATCAGATTCCCTAGCAGGCCAAATGCAAGCCATGAAGACCGGCGCTCCACCAAAAAAGAAGAAGCAAGCCGTACGAGACTCCAGTGACGAGGATAGCAACACTGAAGAAGAAGTTGATGAACAAAGTGAAACGGACACCGATACCGACACTGATGAGGAATAATGAGTCTATCTCTTCTACCTTTAAATATCAAATGTTACTTCTGCTATTAGGATTTGCTTCTACCGTTACGTTACTGACTTACTCGGGTGTTTGGGACTTCTTGACTTTTCTGGGGAATACTTTTATGTGTATTTGTACAAATAGGCGTGATGAGCATTTGGGATGGCGTCTTATACACAACGCTTTTACACATATTTATTTTGTGTGCGGTTGTAGCTTTGTATTTTTGGGAGTAAAGACGTTGATTAAACTGGATCCATCGTCTCTGAATAAAGCAAAGCAGAATAAAATTTCGTTTATGAATGAATAAGTTTTATTGTCGTGCCATGTAATGACATGCAATGCAATGAATGAATGTAATATTCAGATCTATCCTTTTTATGCTTTTCATGAGCGACAGACCTATATATGTGGATAGTGTGAAGAGTGTGAATGCATAAAAATATGATATAATTGACTAATAAATAATTAATCGAGCGCCAGCTTGCTTTGCTTTGCTTGCTTTTCTTACTTGCCCGACCCAATCCAGCCCCTTCCTTTACTTTCCTTTATAACCCGTCAATTCAATTCAAGCCTTGACTCCTACGCATTTTCCCTCATAATCAATGCCGGAACTCCGGAGGTTGTTGAAGGAGTTGCCTTTTCCCTTCCTACTTCCTATCCATATCAGTAACTGGTAAAGAGATGGATCGATAGCACACTGCAATATTCTCCTTTGCGCATCCGCGTTCAATCTAGCAGTCCATCTCAGGTGTCCACCCTAATGTACCCAACGCATAACCGTCCGCCCGCCTAACAGATCCTCACCCCACAAATATCCACACCCCTCCCCTCAATCTTGGCCCTCCTCCCAAAATACTCCCTGACAATTTCCTCTACAAACACGTAATCGCCCGCGCTCCAAACGTCGAGTCCCATGCGTTCCATATCTGCGCTACCGATGTATACACAACTCATCCCGTCTTCTTCTTCGTCTTCATTTGTTGCTTCTCCCCCTCCATTACTACCATTGCTAAGGCTATTTCCTCTATTGAGTAGTGGGGAGGAAGAATGGCGGGAATGGTTATGATCGTCTTCACGTTCGTCGTCTGAATCGGATGCATCGATTATGTCACTCAGGGTTGTAAGGATTTGTGATGTAAGACGGTGGAAATAAGCAATAATACCCATTTCGGTTTCCGCAGTCAGAGTACCAGCTTGATTAATGGGAAAGGGAGTAAAGAACGGATTTGGCGTATGAGGAGATGATAAGAGTGTGGAGTCAGCTTCCCATTCTTCTTGTGAATGTACACGTTGTTCGCCGGCCGAGGCCCACCAAATAAATCCTGAATAGGCGAGTGCAGCCCAGGATATGGGTTCGATGATTGAGTCGGTGTCAGGAATATCGAGCATAGGGTCGTCTCGTGGGGGGAGAGTGGTGATGGAGGAGTTGAGGTCGATTGGGGAGGGGAATTGCTCGAGGTAGGAGGAGGTGGATGCGCGGCGGGAAGTGCTTATGTTTGGGGAGGCCGGGTGAGGGGTTCGGGAGAGACCCCATCTGAGGGCTTTGTAGCGGCGGAGATCGCGTTGAGTAGCTTTAAGTTCGACGCCGCCGGGAGAACATTCAACCTTCAGCCATAATTTTGCGGTGGAGGTGGATGCGTGGGGTGGTGGCATGGTTATGAGGACATCGTAAAGATGGGTTTTGGTGGCGAGGATACTATCAGTCGTGCAGGCTATCCAGCCGCAGCCAGGCTCATCGCGCCCGTCTGTTGGAACAGTATCTTCAGAGGTGGCTCTTCGTTTTGAGGCTTTGAGATCGTCCTCGAGGAGGGGAATGTCGTGGACGCCAATTGAAAAGAGGGGTCGGAGTCTTTGTGGTGGAGCGGTAGGTTCCAGGAGGTCGCTGACTGCAAGAGGAATATTTGAGAGTACGGATATGGCATATACTATTGACGTCAGTTGATATTAGAAATACATTAAAAGGTATCCCAACCAAAATCGCATGTCTCATGTACGGGCGCATGAGCACTAATTAAAATCCTCCTCCTTAGAAGTGCAGCTCGATGTATTGGGAAGATCATAGGACCAAATGTTTCCAATAGTCTTGGTAAGCTCCATGCAGGATGATATACCGACAATGTGTGTCCAGGAGGAAGTAGAGCTGCGCCATCAGAAGCTGACCGGTTTCTATTGTGACCTTTCGATTTCGGTGGTGTATTCCGAATTTTAAATCTTGCGCTTGAGGGAGAACCTAGTAATGAGTCTGTTTCCTTGCTCTTTCCCAAGTCCTCGCCTTTATGGCTCTCCCAGAATTCCTCAAGCCGTTCGCTTTTGCTCTCGTCGAGTATAAGCGCACTAAAAAGGGGGTCAGCAAATATCTCACCAATTGATCGCATAGTCATACCTTGCGATATCCTTCAAACTCTCGGCATGCTTCCAACTTCTACCCAGTCTTCCATAGCTCAGAGGTACCATAATACCCACAGCAATCATCCTCGCATTCCTCGAATCTTCATCCGCCGGCGCGTTGACGAATGCGCTGAGTCCCGCATAATTATCGTGGGTGAAGTAGATCAAATCCTCTTCCACGGTATGTAAACCTGACGGCAGACTCCTGTATTCGACCACTCCATCTAATTCAATGCCTGGTAATGAACGTTTCCATCCAATTGTGTAGCCGGCCTTGATATCGAAATATATCATGAATAGCGCAGCGAGGGGTGGGAGATCGGCATTGGTACTGCTTATATCGATGTTTAATGGATCTTCTCGACGTTGGGCCGACATCGCATATCCAAGTGACTGGTGTTAATGTATGCGAAATTGGATATTGATGCGCCCTCAATTGAGGGTATTCGGATTTTAAGAAATATAAATGTTGCGCATTATTTGATCTTCTTAAAATGACGATGTTCCGGGTTCCCTTTGGTAATGAATGAACCTTGTCCTTATCATTTTAGCTGCGCTTATGGAATGAAATGGACATCACGGTACTTTGAAAAGTCCTCGAGGGAATTTTTCAAACAATAACAAAGTAGTAGTAGTAGACCTTCCCCGTTCTCACATTTTCTTATATTGGGTTTTTATCTTCCAGAAACTTTCATGAGATTCATATATTTGCATGTATTTTTATAACATTGTCATATGAGGGCCATCGAGGGACATCTAGCAGCATCATCTATCAGCATCATCTATCAGCATCATCTAGCAGCATCATCTAGCAGCATCATCATGGTCCCTCATCACCGGTGGATAGCTATAGCTAGAACATCTACCCCTCTTTGAACCTCAAAATAATCATGGTCTGCAGCCACAGAGGATTCACTTTGACCTTTCCACGAGCACAATGTAAACAGAGGAATACTTGAAGATCAAGGTAGTTTTTGACTCAAGATCTACTTTTTTTTTGCCTTTCATTCTGCATTTTATTGAGAAATATACAACTGAAAATCATATCATAAGCTTATTCTTCTTCCTCTTGTATACTTGTTGTGTATAAAGCACTAGTTTTACTAGTCAACTATTATTGTTGTTTTTTTTTTATATCTCCCACCTAATCATATGGCTGGAATGACATCGAAGACCACAGAAGGATCTTCTAGATTTTGATATTTCATCTCAACTTCATCTTTGGCAGATTGTCTATATGAATGACATATTCTAATATGTATTATTATGCAGCATCATTATTGTTGCTATGGTAATATCCTATATGGTGCTATTATGGATGAGACTGATGGGTTTATAATATCCTCAAGAAACAGAAATGTGAATGCTGTATTGCCTCTTGTTTGTTCTTTTTGTTCAAGACAATCATCCCAGAGAGTTTCATCCTCATCATATTTAAGTAAGTTTCCTTCTCAGAAGATTTCAAGCAATGCATTACACGGCACAACAGAAGGATGGTAGAATATACACAACTTGATAGTTCTCATTCCAAGTATGAAGAACTGAATTACCTTTTGATCAGATTCACTTTTCACATCATAATTATCTACAAACAAGAAGAATATATTGGCTACACGATCTGATCTCCGACCTGATCTCCGACTTGACCTTGACACCTTGCCTCCAGAGTGAATAAAACCTGCTAAACAATTTCACATGTCTTTATTATCTTCTTGTTTGTAGAATCTTTTTTCCGATCTATCTTCTTTGCACAATTTCGATAGCAAGAATCCAGAAAATTAAAACAGAAACACTACAAACACTACAAACACTACAAACACTACAGGAACTACAATGACTGGTGAAATATTCCAATCACTTAATCCAAAATCAATTGGAAGAGGAATCCTACAGAACCTCCAAAAATTGTCCAGTGTAAGTCTCTCCCATTTCCTTCTCTTCTCTTTACACTCCTTACATCCTCCCCCTTGAAAGACTACCAAACAAAGCTTATGTGCTCTGTCTGCACTTTTGCAAAGTTTGATTCAAGCTCTGAGATTATGGCAATGATTGTCAATTAAACCAAAAAAATATCAAATTTAATTTGTTATGCCACAAGAGTAGCTAATTGCTTTCAATCTTATTATAATGGTACAATGGAAGCTACAAACATTTCTGACAATTACCTTAGCGGAAGCAAACAACAACACCTTCACTCACCAATGATCACTTGAGCTTTGCCATGGGATCAAAAACACCACCGCTCACTGATGATCGTCTAAGCCTTACCATAGGTAAAGAATTATCCTTTGCTTCAACAGTCAATCTCATTAATACTCCGCCTTCAACGCCTTCATACCTGGAAGTACAACAACTGAACTGGCAATTACCAGAAGAACTACCCAGAATGCTGCTTCGATCCTCCAACCTAACAAGCTTCACCTTATTTCCATTCTTACCAAAGGAACTCCGTATCAAGATCTGGAGACTAGCAGCAATTCACCCTCGAATCGTCCAAATCACCTACGATCACCCAACAGAGAGTTTAGTCTCGCTTAGCCCAGCACCAGCCCTCCTCGCCACTTGCGGAGAAGCTCGTGATGAACTCCAACCCCTTTTCAAGCAACTGTCTCTCCCAAACTCTGCCTGTGGAGCTATCATCTATCTCGATCTCGAGATCGATACCTGTTACGTCCGACGAGCAACAACGTCGATGGAAGACGCCTCACCATACACAGCAAATTTCACCACCACCAAAGCCATCTTCGGCAACAACGACAGCAAAGAACTGCATCCACTTTCCTTCGTCAAACATCTCGCAATTGACAATTTCCTCATCGACTCACCAGTCGAACTCCGTCTTCTCTGGGGCGACTGGGACCAAAACTCCAAACCCCAAGATCTCAAACTACAAAACCTCGAAACCTTTAAAATCGTCTATGCACCAATCGGACCGCGTCCTTCTCTTCGGAAAATTCGTGGTCATCCTCGTATTAGTTATGATGATCCCGAGCTCGAAGGTTTCACGGTCCTTAGCAAGGAAGATCGTTGGGAAAGACGTCGTCGTCATCATCCTATTAACAACGGTGAATGGATGACCGAATCACCTTTTTCCCCTCGCTATTTCTCGTATCGACAAGGTGGGTTCGTAAAACATGATCCGGCATTTTATGTCACACTTCACGTTTGTGAGAATGGTGGTCAGAAACAGAGTCGAGGAAATAGAGTTGGAGCTGGAGTTGGGGGAAAAGATTTCTATTGTCCCGGTTGTCATGTACCCATGAGTTTGGGTACGTATAGAGCTTATATTGGTATGATGGAACGAGATGTGAGGGGTTGGAAGAGACCGGCGTTTGAGGGCGTTAAGTATGAGAGGTAGAGGGGAGAGATGCAGAGTATCATTTGTGGGGTTAGTTGAATGTATGGGAGAGGGATGGATGGATAGATGGATTTGGAAGGGTTGTATCAGATTTCACGGGTTGTGTGTATTTTACATGTTGCTAAAAGTGGCTTACAGAGCTCGGATTCGACTTGAGGCTCTTTTCTTCTTCGATTGTCCATACAAGTTACTTGGCGTCTGGGTATGCAAACTTTGGCGTCTTTTCTACCCGCATAGTCTATGCATATGGACTATACATACAAACTACACATGGAACAATGTTCTGCTTTGTGGAGGCATAATTACAATGTATGGTCATGCGGATGGATTTCTGGTATTTAGGTTGCACCTGGAATGGCTCACAGGGTACAATATATCTTGTAATGGATTATCCTACTGGTTGCAGTGGGAGGTTCATATTATTGATGTAAGATATTACATAGCATAGCAGTAAAAGAATTCAACGATTTCATTTTAATTATTTGCTGTGTTTTTGTTCTCACTTCGATCTATTGCCATATGTTGTGATATCTTGTGGGATCTTAATATGTGTTAAATGGCTATCTCACTTTTAGGGTCGATGCTCCTTCTATAACACGACGTCCTCTCGTCTGGTCTTACATAAAACGCTCCGGAGGATAACCTATTTACTTAAGCAGCTATTATTATTATTAGAAGAAACGAATGTAATTTTGAGCTTAGGTTCCTTATGCTTCCACTCATACAGTAAGGTATATCCTGTGAGTAGTTTTTGATGGTTTTACATATCGATCGAAGGCGCGAGAAACTTCTCAAGATCCCGTTACTTTTATTGTCGATTCTCTTATCCATTGCTAGAATGAATGAGATGCAGACATATATTGATCGGTGACGATAACGTTTCTAAATATCATGAGAGGCACCGATCAGCAGTAACAGCAGCGGCGTTCATTGCATATAATGATACGTGCCATCTGATGTTCCCAGATATCGCATCCAGGCCTCGTTATTCACCACAACTCATTCATGTACAGTCAGCTGTTAGATTTTTGTACTCTCATTACCTCGGTCTTTCATCTTATATCAGATGTGGAAGTATTTGATGATGGTAATAAAAGGATGTGCACACGAGAAATAGAAGCGGGTGAAGATGGGAATTAGTAATAGATGGGATTGGGATGGAATTAGTGAGAAGAGCTGGTAACGACCATCTTCGGCATAGATAGGAAGGACAATGAATGGTTTCGTATGAATTAAGAGGTTGATTCGGATCTCAAATACCTACATCGATATCAAACTTGATTGGTTTTCTTGTATTTTCAGAAAGCCTATATTCAGCTCCATGCACATTTCACCAGACCCTCCTTATAGATGCGTCCAATCTTGGTGGACGTGATGTTTCCAAAGTCATCCAAAGTCATCACACATTCGACATCCACAAGCAACATAGGAACTCCGTGCATAGAACAAAGTAGTGAGGGTAATATGGGCAAAGTTGGAGAATCAAACAACTTCCATTTATGCTACAGGGCAGATTTAGTTGCCGTTAGATCCATGATACTCCGAGTAGCGAACATGATTGAACCCGTTTCTCGCTTCACCATCACGATATTCGTCTGCTATTATTCGTCTGCTACAAGGTGATGGAGGGCTGTGTTGGTGTCGTAGTTGACGGTATAGCTACAAGCTTAATGGGCACATCCCGCCTGGTGGCACTGAACGAATTTACTTCATGCTGGAACTGCCAACCTTGAGACCATCAGGCTCAGACCAACCAAAGGATCAATGGGGCGGCGGACCTTCACTTGATCAAAGCCACATTTCCTCAAAGATTTGTTGCAAGTCGCAGGTTGAGGCTCATTCAAGAGATGGGATATTCCAAGTTCCCTGGGCGTACGCTGCTGAGCTTCTACTTTGAAGCTGCCATAGCACTTGCTAAAGATATCGAGTAATAGAAATTCTATATGCACATAACCGCGCGATGTGGATCCATGCGGGTTCTTGGATATTGCCAGCTCCACCACCAACGATTCCCTGCATACAACTTATACACATAAAAGCGCGCTTATAGCATATCATATTGGCACTTTGGCGGAGTGGTTAACGCGATGCCCTGCTACTGTGTCAAACAGAGCCAGGCATTTCCTTCGGGAGCGAGTGTTCGAATCACTCAGGTGTCGTAAGAATACTTATTTTTCTTTTGCAATTTTTGAAGTTCGTACTCTTCAGACCGGCTCTTTTGCTTTTGCTTTCGTTCACATAGAATCCGGCACGATCTTGTAATCCATAAAATACGCGTGAATGTAAGAACGAACTTGTGCCATCAACCTTATATGACATAGATTCCAGGTTCTGCGCCATCCGCCAAGAACTTCATTATGCTTGATTCGTAGGATCTGACTGTATCAGAAGAGGAGTCAGGTAAGGGGATGAACAATCCCATTCTTTGACATAAATGTCGAGACCAAATATGGATTCAATTGATGCCCAAGATAGTTCTCATGAAACTGTGGATTAGGGAATGAGGCGGTGAAGCACAGAGATTGGTTAACTAAGATATAATGTAATCGAAACTGATTGGTTCGCTCGTATATATCAAGTCATCAGCCTTGTGGCTCAGGCGAGGCTACGGCCGAATTAAGCAAGCGGCAAGCAAAGAGGATTTACGGCGTATCTTCAATCTCACCATGTCAAGGGTTTTCTTTATTTCAAACAATCTCAAGCAGAGAAAGGATGTCAATGAGTTGGTGGACTCATACATGCACCGTTATATGCACCCTCCACATCACATAAGGCTGAGAACTAAGAAAGGGGAGGCTATGTTATTGCCATGAAATCGGCGGGACTATATATTGGTATAGGTATTCAAAGTTTCTTTCCAAGCTCTTCTTCTTTGGTATATTAGAGGTTACATCGTATCACTTGCTTATTCAGTCACGCCATCATTGACAATTCCATTGGATCCCTCTGAAAACTTTAGGAGGTTAACGTTTGAAGAGAGAATGTCAACTGAAACTCCCAATAAAATAATACCCCGGCGTAGGAGATGTGGACCCAAAGTGAAGACGGGTTGCCAAACTTGCAAGTATGAAAATTGGACTGTCCTGTTAATGGAATGGTCCTCGTTGACATAATCCAGGATACGTCGAGTCAAGTGCGATGAAGCCAAGCCTTTGTGTGAAAGATGTGTCTCCACTGGAAGAAAATGTGATGGTTATGCTACAGGCCTCAAGAGATTGAGTCCAGAAGTACATAGTACATCGGATATCCAGCGGCTCCCTACGTTTCTACTAGGTACCGTGGACGAGAGACGAGGTTTTCAATACTTTGTTTCCAACACAGCAACCGAGCTTAGTGGATATTTTGATACCTCCTTTTGGGAACACCTTGTATTGCAAGTAAGCGTTGCGGATCCATCTCTACGGCATGCTATCATAGGGCTTGGCGCACTTCACGAAGATTTCTCAAACCGAAGACTGGATCTTGCCACAAAATGTGACGCTGCTAGATCATCATTCGGGTTCGCCGCAAATCAATATACAAAAGCCATTTCACATCTAAGACGGTCTCTAGCGGGAGGTAAACAAAAACCTCTCACAGCCTTGATGTCGTGTGTTCTTTTCGTTTGCTTCGATTCGTTACGAGGCCATTTTTCGAGCGCGATAATGCATTTACAGAGCGGCCTAAAGATTTTGCATAACTCACGATTACGAAGCAACTCTCAAGACGAAGATATGATAGAGGAAAACATTCCGCCTATGTTCAACAGACTTTGCATACAAGCTATTCTGTACATCGACACTAGAGAAACCTCAGAACGTATGGCCTTCGCAAAAGTAATATCGACTATCAGTAGTCGAGAGAATACCATTTCAAGGGAATTCAAGAGCTTGGATGCAGCAAGGAGAAGTCTACTTCAAGCATCTGATAACCTTTTCAGAGGAAGCCTCATGTGGGATGGTAACCTCCCTTCCACATGCCAACCAAAAGGGGCTATGGATTTATATGTACAATCCCGTTCACAGTTGGATGCTTGGAAAGTCTCATTCGAGAATTTCATGAGAATTCAGAGTCAAGCTTTCGACAGTAAACAGCTGAGGGGCGCCGCACTCTGCAAGTTGCATTATACCACTGTGCATATCATTGCTAGGGTATCCGAGCCAAACCTAGACGATCCTCGCATCATCAGGAATTCCTGCAATGATCCCAAAAAGTTCGCCATGTTCGAGCCGGAATTTCATGTTGTTGTTAGTCTTGCGCGATCTTTAATTAACGCCACCGAGGAAGATGCCAAGGCAGGTAAACCTTCCTTCACATTCTCAGCTGATTTGGGATTGATTGCCCCTTTATATTGTATGTCTTTTTCCTCGCAACATTATGATCTGTCACTGATGAAACTTCCCGAATAGACACCTGCATAAAATCACCCAGTGAAACAACTCGTCGCCGAGCATTAGAACTTCTACTGCGGTGTCCACGAAAGGAGGGGATGTGGGATAGTTCTTCAACGATCAACCTCGTACGAGGTTTCTGGAAGCTTGAAGAGCAACTGATTTATCGTCCTACAGAAGTTTATCCCGTTTCAGAAAGACTCGTACAGATGAGTGAGGTTGTAAACCTAATTTTTAATGAGGATATGAAATGGGAATGGAAACTTTCAGGGAAGCCCAAAATAGAACCCCCTCGATGCATGGATGGGGATGATTTCTCGGATCTAGAGAACTTGAGTTGGCTACCAGCGGAAACTATGGACGATATAGATTTGTTCGAAATAGCTGGTGGAAGTTCCATCTTGGGCTTTGATTGGCCCCTCATCGATTTATAGCCACGGAGAAAGATAATATATCAAAGTTTACCATATGTGATGAATGATGGAATCCGGTGGAAGTAGATACTAGATATGTAGATACTAGATATGTAGATACTAGAAATGACCTTTTTAACTACCGTGTTCGGCTTCTTGCTGATAACTAGCTAGCGCCCCGTCTTTCCTTGAATCCTAAACGCCCAACTTCCCCACAAATTCCCTATTACAACTCGGATTAGCCAGAAAGATACATGTGCATATACGGGTAAAACGAAGTCAATCTATCATTTACGACTAGAATTCCAAGGAAGCTACACAAACACCGTCTATTGAGAAGAAATCTATGTCTGTTATCTTACTCAACGACCTAAAATATTTCATACATAGAAGACGTTAAGCATGTCTACCTCTTTGCTGTTCAACCCAGATACGTAATTCGCTCACAACGAGCGTCTAGGCGAACAAGAGCGAGAATACAGAGGTGGAAGAGACGACGATGCAAACAATGAAGATGTGAAGTACAGTTACACGCGCCACAGAGTTACGAATGACATCGGATGATGTCGATGATGCAGAAGTGATAACTTGTGAGGATCTGAATATCAAAGCCGCTGTTCAATTACAAGAGTTGGCCAAATTTGGCGACTTCCCTGCAGAGATAATTTGGAACTTGGCAATTAGCACCGCATTTCACCGAGTGCCACAATATTGACCGCAATTGGGGTCTAGGGTTCGATGATACCCGGATCAAAAAATGGCTGTTAATATATGCTCATACCAACCTAAAGGCTCGATTGATCCTCCCGAAGAAATTATCTTAGCATGCCGAGGATGAGTGCAAACATCTAACTGAAAAAATGGTGCATTTGTGTAAGCTTCCAGCAGTGATGAACATAGACTACGTTGATAGACGCTCCCCGGTCCAAACAATGGGATCTTTTCCCGACCCATGAATCTGAGCGCCTATCCCATTACCATGCGACGCAGAGGAAAAACAGCATTCTCACGAGAGTTTCGAACATATGGAATTGTAAATCATCATCCATGTTAGCACACTTACCCAGCATATAAAAACGAATCGGATATTCCCCAAATATCCTCATCTACCATACATAACGAAATCCCGAGTTCCGCTCACGGATTGCGTGCAGCTGAATTAGAGTATAAAGAGGACTCAGATCTCCCTCCTCTCACTCTCGACTTCGAATTCAATGCAAGATATAGGTATGCCTCCTCCCAACTCACCTCACCATCTTCATGTTTTTCTCGATCCGCCCGTAGCATATAAAACAGGCGAAAACTCGCTCGCCTCCTTAATATCTATCATATTCGTATTCATATTCATATAGTAAGTACCCTTAAAAATTCGAACTAAAACGAAAATAAATTACATTTAATACCGTATATACGAAGGAAAAGTACTCGGAATCCATCACAAACAATCTTGTCGAAAGTTATACTCTTTAACTTCTCATTTTCATCTCCTTTGTCCCATTCTAGCGTGCTAGCGAGACAGCGAGATAGATGGATATATTGAGTCAATCCCCTCCCCCCCCCTGCTGTACGACACTCCAAGTTTCAAATCCATGTCCATGATTCCACACTTCACACTTCAAACCGCGAAACTCACCAACTCCCAACCAAACTCAAACGAAAATTAAACTCTGATACATATCAAATTTCTACTATTACAATATCTGTATGTACAATTTCAATTCTCAATTAGCGCATGCCCATCCACCCCCCTCCCCCCCCACCAACTCAAAAAAATTCGTAGACTATACTCCGTGTCCATAGAGTAGTGTCCATAGAGTAACAAATGATACAAATCAAATGATGTACAAAGAAATGAAAGCTCGCTAGAATATACTCCTTCACTCACCTGCCCACCTCCATCGCTCCTTCACACCATCGCACCATCCATTTCTGCATGTGTTCGTCCATTAACAAAGTCGCGTCGAAGCCAATAAACATACAAGCACCAAGCCAGCAATTCGTTTCACGTATGCCATCTAACCCATCGTAGCCTCCAACGCAGCCGTCAATGGCACAACTCTCAAACTCCTCACTCTCTTCAAATCAGTCCCGCCCTGTTTCTCTCTAGGTTGCATAATAGTTGGTGATCTTTCCTCACTCCACTTCCTAAACACACTTTTCAAATCCTTTGGTATACCCTCTATCACAACTGTGCTAACTGGTACGAAGGGACGATCTTCCATGCCGGCCGAGAGAATGCCATATTCCTGTACGAACTGTAATGCATTATGGAAAGGTCCGTATTGGGATTGTGCTTTGGCACCAATGACGATGTAGATTTCGAAGAAAGCGTCAAGGATGTAGATAGCGGACGGGGAGAGGTCAGCTTGGGAGAAAGGGGTTATTTCGACTATCTAGATAGGATATTAGTGGGAAGCGATGTAATGTGGGGGGTGGAGGAAATACTTGAGCCCTGCCTGACTTAGTAGCACAGAACAAACGCGCGGAATATTTATTGTAGGCAGGTTTTAGTTTCCAGTGATCTGCTGATTGTGGGATTTCCTTGCAATTTTCAAATACTCTCAAGAATGATGCAGGCTCATCACCGTCCTCAATTTCTTCGATCTCGCCAGTCATTGAGATATCCATTCCGAGGAGCCTAGCACAGCCATGCTCTTCTGCAGTACTACCTCGACCCTTCCATAGATATGTCTTGCCTGATGGTGAGGAGATGAGATATGGAAAGCCAGAGCATAGGACCGAGGGTGAGTAATCAACCTCGTCAAATACCAACATTCCATATTGTTGTCTTGCGCAGAGAACATGAGGTGCGAGCGAGTCATATTTTTTAGATGATCCTCTCCTGACAATAATGATACCGCCTAGAGCTTGATAAAACTCTGGAGTTTCTTTGCCTTGTCTCAACTTTACGAAATTCCCACCGAAACCTTGGGCCTCTCTCTGAGCAAACATCTCGGCACCGCTGACGACACGTTCAGAAACTTCATCTCCAATCCACCAGTATACTTCTGTAACTCTTCGACCTGTTGCGTTGGTGAATGTATGTGGGCATAGGTACATTTCACGTTCAAAAAGGACACGCTCTTGATGAGTGGGAACAGATTGTTTCTTTCCGTCTCCATACAAGTAAAACAATCTACAATGTAATGTTTCTACACTTGAAATGATATCTTGCCGGGCCATTAAAATACTTGCTGTATCAACGGAATACGTTGAAGTTGGCTTGGGTTCATCGCCGAAGAAATCAGCGAGTAGTTGCGACGCTTCAGATGCTTGAGGCACTGGGGAGTCGGCCATGCTTGGCGAGCGAATACTGGGGCTCATCACTGGTGATGTTCGTGTTTTGGTCGGAGGGATTGGAAGAGCGCGCGGGGTTGACGACCCTGTAGTGGATTTCGCCCCCAATCGTAGTCCTAGGTCAATAGACTTATTTCGCTTTAATGGACTAATAGGCGGTAGACCTACACCTACTAGATTTGCTTTCTCATCTTCAAAAGACTTAATTCGTTTCATTGGACTTGTAGGGCGCAATCCTGCCCCCACTAAAGCTGCCTTCTCATCTTCGTGAGTTGGTAACTTTATTGGGGACGGTATGCGAGCAGGTTGTTCTGGAGCAGGTTGACCCCATAACGCTGCAGTATGCTTGACCGATCTGGATCGACTGAGTGGCGCTGGCTGATCAGAACGAGACGAAAATTGCGGTGGAGTTTTTGTCGAATTTGCTTTTCTTGGGGACAAGGGAGCAGGGCGGAGCTTCGCGGTCTCTGGAGATACAGGATCATTGAATGTACGATCTTCATAGAAATTGGTTGGGGGCGGAGATCTGGGAGGCGCTAGAGGCTGATGTTTAGGTGGATCTGGCGAAAATGTTGCCTCGGGCTTGTTGTGGTGTGTCTTTACCATATTCTCGGGGAAATTAGCAATTTTGACTGGAGAAAGTGGTTTGGGGGCTTCCAACGATGGTGTATCCTTATTCTTTGGCGCTTCTTGTAGGAAAAGAGACCGCCTCCTCATATCTAGCTTCCGAGGTGATGAAGACTGTGAAACTGGGGTGTTTTCTTGTGGCTGTTCCGTGTTCAAGGCTGAAATGGTATGTTTTATTGGGCTGGTAGCAGGCGATGAAGGCCTTTCAGACGTAGCAAAGGACTTGTTAGAAGTTGTAACTCGAGGCTTCTCCTCCATCTTTTCTTCAGTCTTTGGCGCTGATATAGATTGAGTTGGTGTGACTGTAGATGGCGCTTTTCGTTTCGGTCCACGAGCACGCCCTTTGGTCATATGGGTGAGTTGTGGTCCATCCTCACTTGATTCGGGATTGGTTGTCGAAGTGCTCATACTGATCGTGCGCTGCGACAACGATGGGCTTGAAGACCTTGAGGTTTCACTAGCAAGTGATGGCGGGCCCCTGGCGAGTAGATCTGCGAGAGCAGGATTAAGACGTCCAGCAAGCTTACCTCCAATTGCATTCTTTTCTTGCATGCGTGCCGGGGCACTTGTTTCTGGGACTAAATTCGGAGTAGGGCTTGCTGAAGTGAGGCGCTGTGGTGAACTGGACTCAAAAGAAGAGGCAAGTATATTAGAAACGGAGCCATTCCTTCCCAAAGTGTTTCTTCTTTGCAATGCTTCAGGTACCGTATTCTCCCGACTTTCACCACTAGCAGATCTTGTAACCCCATTTCCTTCAGCTTGCGCCTTCTTGAAATCTTCCTTCTTTTTCAATATGGCATCTTTGAATTCGTCCTTGCGCTCAGTCTTCAAAGGCCCACCAGTAAGGTTAAGACCTGCCTTTCCACGCGTAATGTTGTCCCTCAACAGGTCTGGAGCCATATAACTTTGAGTCTTCGTCCTTCGAAGTTGACCAAAGACATTCTTGAATTCTGGTTCTTCCTTGGGTTTTTCATCGACAGGCACTTTTTCATCGGCAGGNCCTGCCGTGATTTCAAAACAGAGCGGAAATCATTCTTCGGGGGAGTCACGGGCCTAATTTTCGCTGGGGTAACAGGTGAGTTCAGGTTGGCTTTAGGTGTTGTAGATGTAAAGTTTGTATTAAGTCTTGGGGTGGTATTCGGAATAGGAGTAGAAGTAGAGGGTGTCGATGGTCTCTCGGCCTTTGTATTCTCAGCCGCACTCTTACTGTCCTGGTTAATCATGCTCTCAATGTTTCGCTGCGGCGTAACACCAGGAGCAAACGATGTTTGGAAGCCTCGAATACTAGATGGCTTTGTCAATGCGCCCGGAGGAGGAGACCTCATTAGACCACCTATATTTACTTCATGCTTCATCGTTTGATTTCTTCCCAAATCGACACTTCCCTTTTGCTTTGCTCTATTAATTTCTGACATCCATGCGGGTTGCTGAGGTGGTGGAGTGGCTTTAGGTTTTGGTGATTCAGGCTTGTTCAAAGCGCTTTCAAGCCAACTAGATTTGGTAGGGCTCCATCGTCTTGAGTCCGAGGTTTTCGTAGGGCTGACAGGCAAACTATCATCTGCTGGAGGTGATTGGTTCCCATTGTCTGCCTCTTTAGCGGTGCTGGTCATGTTGCTTCTCATGGAACCTGCTGTGCCTGGGCGATGAAGCTCACCATGACTTGAGGTAGGTCTTGATGTGGGCCTTGAAGGAAAAGTAGATGGATTATCCATACTAGTATCGAAGGACGTATTTTTGCGATCTAATGAAGGTGATGCAACAGACCAACGCTTATTCATACTCTCCGATCTCTTCATCATTGCACTTTGTACAAACCCACCCATTCCTTTGGTTGGGGAATTAGGTCGGTCTAGTCTATCAGGAGATATGCGGCCCTGGGAAGGTGACATTGCTAGACCTCGAATCTCCGAAAAATTATCAGCAGTAGGTGGATCCAGCCTCTGGGCATCAGTAATTGGAATCGGTGATCCCGTGCCGGCACCTGGGTTACTTTGGTACGACATCCTAGAGCTGCTTCCATAGGAAATGCTATTTCTCGCTGCGGGTCTAGTTACCGATCTTGCAGGCGTCGAAGAAGAATCTTTGACTTCACTCATTGCCTTTTCAGGCGTAGAATTGTTACGAGCCATTCCTGGCATTTGAATCGACCCGTGTATTGCTCTCTCTTCGTCTTCCACCTGATTCTTTCTGTAAGCTGGTGAATTGACGCCTCGATCTGCAGTTTGCCTAAACCAAGCTGGATCTTTGGATGCTAGTGATTGGGCGATTTGTTCTCGAGAAGGGGTGCTCTCATCAGTAGATGCGGTATTGTCGGGAGGCGGTGTGGTTGTTCTCGATAGCATTACCCTATCTGTAGCTACCATGGATAAAGGTCGACTTCGAGGTCTATCGGAAGGTTCGGGTCTGCGAGCCCATGATAAAGGTGAATTTCGTGAGGGCATAGCATCAGAAGGTGAATCTCTCATCTGCGAACTTCGCTTGAAATCTGGAATCGAATTCATCGCCATTGTATCCACCTCGTTGTCAACAACAGCCCGGGGCCGATATTCTAAAGATTGATCCTCTGAATTTGAGATGATTTCTAATAAAGGTCTGGTAGGTGTATTCATAGGAGAAGACTTCGTTGGTGATATTGATAACGCCCTTTCTGAAAGTAAACATTAGCCAAAGGTACGTATCTGACGTACATATTAAAGTATGGCGGGCGGGCGAAACAATGTCTTTCAAAGAAAGCTCGAAAAGAAAACAATTACCAGCCCTGCGAGCTTGTCTCTCTTTTCTGCCCTTTAATATCTCTTCCTCTAACTTTCTTGTGCGGTCTTCATCTTCTTGGTCCCGTTTATTACCCAATTCCTTGATACGCTGCAAGAAATCATTCACATCGGCCTCTCCTTCGGTAGTCGACATGTTTATACCGGCGCAGGATTGTAAATGGTGTATTTTACAATACAGGACAATCCAAGTTGCAACTCAGCGGGGTAAACGCTTTTGCACGAGGGGTCGAGGTTGTTGAGTACCTCAAGGGATTTGTTCTAGTTCTAGGTAAGGGAGAATTAAGGCTTCGCTTGGTCAAGGTTTCATAAAGTTCATAAATTCAGCTGAGCATTCATTTAAGTACGAGGTATGGATAATTAGATAGATTATTACCATTCTCTACAACTGCACAATTCATAAAACGTGGCATCTACTCTATCGTAGTCTATATATTAGACACTTACTTGCGTTGTTTATGAAGTCACGATGCACACGCAGATGTATTTGCTGTACAATTCATACAGAATCAATGACACTAGAGAACTTCCAAATCAAAATAAATAAATAAATAAATAAATAAATAAATAAATAAATAAATAAATAAATAAATAAAT
>NGKH01000006.1:1256558-1291490 GCA_002162575.1 Sclerotinia glacialis | reverse complement strand
AATAAATAAATAAATAAATAAATAAATAAATAAATAAATAAATAAATAAATAAATAAATAAACAAACATACATACATACATACAAACAAACAAACAAACAAAAACTCTTTTTCCTAGTAACTATGCCACTAATAAATGAGTTGAATGGGATATTCCCGGTATTAATCAATTAATTGGGCCAATTTCCGACTTTCCTCATAAATCAAAAGTTCAACGACCTCAATATAGAAACAATCGTTTTTTGGAGTCTTCAACTACCCAGGTCAATCCTTCATCCAAATTATCGCCTGTTATCGCGCTGCAATTAATAATGTGCCATTTGTGCGTCCGAATTTCATCTAGCACCAACATCTATTTCCGGTTAGTATGTCCACTTCTCTTGACAACACTTCACTCTTCACTATTCAAATGGCCATTTTTGGCAGGCTTCACTCACATCTTCAATCTCTGCCTTCGTCATACAGCCATTAACATCAGTCTTGTTCGCGAAAACAAGGAGACTCGCACCGGAAAGTCTCTATAGAGGGTATCAGTGATTGGCGTTGCTGTAATCAATCTTTCATCATAAACGAACCTCTTCCTGAAGTAAAGCATGTAGCTCTTCCTTACAATCTTCGATACGTAAACGGTCGGTGGCATCAACCACCCATATTAAGACATCAGTCTTCTCAAAATAGTTCCTCCAGTATGATCGTAGAGTCTTTTGTCCGCCGACATCCCCTACAATCAAAAGAATCAGTGTACAAATCACTGGAAGTACTGCGAGGTAAAGAGGTAATACAAATGTTCAGCTTGTAACTTTGAGAGGTCAGCGTGCTGCAACTCTTCACAGGTGCCATAATATGTACCCAGCATGTTCTATAGTCTTGATGATGAAACCCAATGTTGGGCTCACAGTATTGACATCTTCCCCCATGATTCTTTTGACTATTGTAGTTTTGCCAGCATTATCCAGTCCGCTGTACAAACAATCAAAAACCGATCAGTAAGGTAATGCTTCTAGGGGAATAGCCTCATACAGCATCAAAATCCTCATCTCCTTATCCTTAAGTCTTGCCTTGCGCAATACTGACAACATCTTTATCAAATCTTCTGTCTTGTCGTTGAAATTACTTTTCTTCAGTGTTCATCGTAAGGCGAAGAACTGGAAGCTTTCCACTTCACATTCGAAAAGGGGACAAGCAGAAAATCACGTGATATCACCCAAAGTTTTGAAAGTATCGAAATTATGGCGGATAAATGGCGTTAGAGGTGGAGTAATCAGAGAGATTTTTCTCTAATGATAGGAATGATCTTATATCAATCAGTTAACACTCGTGGATGCTAATGGATTCCCGTGCGTTTGTCAGTATGCATGCACAACCAGCAAGATGTAACTTCCTAATTCAAAGCACACTTTCTTTCGCAATAACCTCCTCATGAAGGGATTAATCATACTAGGTAGTCCAATCATATGATGTGTAATCAACTAAATTGTCATGTTCTTCTCAACTTTTCTCGAATTTTTATTATTCTCATTCTGAGCTTTTAACCTTTATAAAATTTCAGTTGCCTCTCCAACTCACCCAAATCACCCAACTCACTTCACTCACTTCATTTACTTCATTTACTTCATTTACTTCATTTACTTCACTCACTTCACTTACTTCACTTACTTCACTTACTTCACTCACTTCGCTCACTTTACTCGCTTCGCTCACTTTACTCACTTCACTCACTTCACTCTTCTGCAACTCACCTCAACATAAACTTCCAGTAACAGATTCACCTCCAAGCTCATCTCGATCACAAAACAAGAGAAATCTCCAGCCAAGACCAAAAAAATTCGCTTACCTTGTCATTGCTTTCTGTTGAAGACATTTTCCCACATAGTTGGTTTTGCTTTCTTATACTTTCCTCAACCGCCTTTCCACATAAAGTTTTCCAGAAATTTGGTATTCTACAAGATTCCTACCAAAGGAGCTCTTCTCATACCAAGCAAATCATACACACATACTTTGTTCTTAGGGAATTCACACTACTGTGTTCCGATTTCTCTTTTGGACACCGCTTAAGCCTCGCCCTCCCTGCAAACAACCAAATAGCCAACCACTTTTACATTTTTACACATCTTTGGGAATTTGACATTTGTCCACAAAGTACATTTGTACCCTTTATTACCATACACTCATACGCATTTACTTTCGTAATCGTATATTTGCAGCAATGGCAAACATTTCCAAATTAATTACTTCCACAGAACGAGACGAAAACCTTGAAAAGGCCCGTGTCGAACACCTCCGTGCCATGGCATCCGAAAAGTACCAAAAATTTGAAAATGAAGTACTTGAAATCGCAGGGAAAGTAAATGGTCTTGGATCATCACGGTTCGCCGTTGGGGATCAAAAGAACTACAAGGTCACTCCAGGTGGCCCCAAGAATCTCGATTTGGATGAGAACTCCTTATGTAGGTATACACCTTCACCATCATCAAAGATGAATATTTCACCAAGCGTAAACGACTTGGCATCCCAGATTTCTAAACTTGGTCGCCTAAAGAATCCTCGCCGTAAGTCTCCATTTCTATGACGAGTATTTCGCTTGCTCATCATGTCAGTTTCTCCTGAGGTCTACGACGATGTCACCAAACGATTCCACTCCCAAAGCAGTTCGGGAGAAAGTATTCTCAACGCAAGTGCTGTTCTTTTCACGCCAACCAAGACGAAGAGTGGAACTTCTTCCTTGAGTGGATCGTCCCACTCATTTTCTCCAGAATCTCTTGAGGTATCACCTTCCGATGGTGGTGGGGTTTCATTGGTCTCAGTAAGTCTTCATGTTTTGTTTCTTGTTGTCGTTACTGACTATATTCTCAAGTCAACCCCAGTTGTTGTCAAGTATAGAGCCAAGAAGCCAAACCATCAGAAGTTGTTTGAGCAGATGCTTCTTAAAGACCTTGAAAATCGTATGAGCAAATTCCAAAGAGTCACTCCAGCCAAAGTCGATAGCGGTGATGGAGTTATAATGCTCTCAGTCTCGGTAAGCTCTTTCTTTGATCTCTGATTTCCGCTGCTAACTATAAACTCTCAAGTCTCCTGCGGCCGTTGTCAAAGAGGCCGTCGCCAAAAAGCTAATTTCTGAGAAGTTGATGGAACAAAGACTCTGTACAGATTTGCAAAAGCGAATGGGAAATTTTCAACCAGCCGCTCCTACCAAAGCAAACACTGCTAGTAATGAAAACGTCTCAGTCGCAAGCCAGGAGTCCTCAGACACCTCCAGGGCCAGTTGCGCTATCGAGGAGAAATCCATTGACGTACCTGTAGTCACCAAGAGCGGCGGAGCCTCTGTCAGCGAGAAGAGCTCATCAAACAGAGCCTCCCAAGCTGTATCTGTCGCTCCTTCTATCATGAAGAAACACGACGTCATAGAAATGACAGTAAAAGCCAAAGCAGAGACACATGGAACGCGAGCATCTGTCCCAGCTTCTTTTGTTGCAGCTCTTTCCGTCTCAGATTCTTCAGCTCAGACTTCTATTCCCGGTTCATCTTTGCAAATATCTAGAGATGCTAGTGACGAAAGTAGCAAACCACTCTTATCAGCTGTCCCTACTCAGCAAGTCATCTCTGGTCCTTTTTTGATGAAGGAAAACGAGTTTTTGGCAATGCTAATGAAGGGAAAGCAAGAGAGAGACCTGGAGAAAAAGCCCGTCCTTGCTTCCACACCAAGCATCAAAAAGGAAGATCCCAAATGTATATATAACTTCTAAAACTGAGCACTTATCAATTCTAAAACTTTCAAAGCTAATCAATTACTCAACAGTGAATATCCAGCAACCGGGATCTGACTTTTCTGTCCCACAGACTCAAGCCTCTACAAACGAGGAAGTCATTTCGAGAACAAACAATACTGTTGAGCACAAGTCAGGTATGTCAAATCAGCGCTAGCTTCAAATTCCTTCAACAGTCACTGATAGCTTTCTCCAGAACTTCCCAACATAGAAGAATCGGCCTTTGCGACTCGAATAAAAAGCTCATATATTACAAAAATGTCGAATAAGCCTCTCATCTCGGCGCCCATCAACAAGGTAAGCTATCTTATATTCTCCAGATTACTTTTGACTTTCACACAATCTTTACCTTCCGATCTTTCATCTTATTTTTCCATCCACCTTGTTTTCATCCCACGCCTCACGCGCTTTTCAAAAAGCGATTCTTTGCTAACGAATGATCTTGCAGTGGACCACTTCTAAATTAACTCAGGGCAAGGCTCTAAGCAAGGCAGATGAAGACTTCCAAACCTTCATTGCTAAAAAGACTGCTATAAATGCAGAAACACGAGAACAACAACAAGCTGTTACGCAACATCTATCACCAAAACCTTCCCCGAGAAAGCCAACGCAAGCCGAAGAGAAAGCAGAAAAGTTCAAGTTAGCTGCTGGTGAAGCCAATTTCAATGCATTCCTTACTCGCCGCTTCGCAAATAACCCGACCTCTCCATCCACGAAATTGCCTATCAATAACACCAATCCTCAAGTTTCTACGCCGAAGGATGATGGTGAAGCCTTTGGAATGCCAGAAGCTACCATGAAAGATGGACAGGCAATTATTTCAGAGCTGAAGGCAGCCAGCAAAGACTTTGTTGTCACAAACGTACCAAAAATCAAGGCGGTGGATGTTTTCAATACAAACCCTTTGGATGAGAAAGTCATTGGCACAATGAACACAGCCAATAACAACCATGCGAACGCGACTGGTAATTTGGTTACTTTCAAGGGCGAGTCTTCTCAGGACAAGATTTCTCATGTTGCCCTTCACAGTTTTATACCAAATGAGAAGAAGAATGCCAATCAAACCAATACAAAATTCAATAATCCGATCAATGGAAAGCCTTTCGACAAGAAAAGCCAAGCTGGTAGCTTACTTTCTTCGCCTCCATTTTGGTCAATCTCTAGCTTCTCTGATATTGGAGATAAGATGGGCAATACCGCTGTTGATCTAAACGTCAAGGAAGGTGTCCGTGTAACTGCAACACAAAAAGCCAACTTGATCTTGTGCGATTGGGATGGGGGCTGGTGTGCGCCACCAATTTGGGAAGAGCGTGGAGCTTTCGATTCCACTTACATTCCCTCTTATATTCATGAATGGTCTGCGGTGGTCAGCCCTATACAACCAGTCATAATTACTGTCGATACCTCTGCTGAAGGTTTCATATCTGGCGAAGATCTTGTCAATAACGTCATCCTTTCCGAGGCGCCCAAACACGAGCCTACAATTCCTGGTAAGTTGATGTATCCGGAGATCTCCAGCGGTTCCTCTCCTCATAAGCTAACCTGCTTGACAGATATCTTGAATGCCTCCAACGAGGAGAAGAGACGAAATCAGACTGCTGGCCAGGAGGCAGCAGCTTTCCTGAAGAATTTTGAGAACGTTCGAAAGGCACGAGAATACGCTATCGTGGTAGACAACGCTCGGCATGAGGAGATCATGGCAGGAGAGCCTGAGCCAAATCCATACGCTCCTAAGATTGAGATTTATTTACGACCCGCCACAGAAGCTGATGCGAAGCAAATTTTACAGATCTACAACCATTACATCATTGAGTCCTACATCCCAGAGGATCAAGAGCCTCTGACGGAAAGTGACATCCTGTTCCTCATCCAGGTTACGAAGAAAGAAAAGTTACCTTTCGTCGTTGCTGTCAAAGGCCGTATTCCAGCACAGTCTGCTAACCCAAAGGTTAAAACCAAGGTGCCACAGTATGAGAACATCATCGGCTTCGGATATACCGAGATGCGTGGTTGTGGAATCGCTGGAAAATCTACCGGTCGATCCAGATACACACACAATCTACATTTTTACATACACCCAGACTACACTCGCAAGGGTGTTGGTGGCTGTGTTCTAGATCGACTCCTTCTAGTTTCAAGCCGTGCTTATTCTGGTCATGATGGGTACGACTGGCTCAACCATGATAACGATCCTGCCTATGGCCATGGTTGCGGCGCCCGATGCCATCAACTGTTGATCGAGGTTCCTGTTCTTAGAAAGGATGAACCAAATTACGAATGGATTAAAAGTTTCTTGCGGAAGTTCTGGTTCCTGGAGGAGTTTCGACTCAATTGTGTTGGCCGAAGTTCTGTATTACATCGTGCAGGAGAATGGCTCGACGTTGTTCACTTCCAGAAGGAACTTGAACACGAAGCGGAATTCACACCTTTCGTATAAGTGTGTTGATCACGCGTATGATTCTTCAACATAGCGTGGAACTTTGAAAAATCCGCTTGCTTCTTATTTCTTCAATCTTTTACTTTTCAATATGCCACGGTCGCAGCTATCACCTCCGCAGGAGATTCGTGGTCGGGACCATGATGGCTTCATTACTGGTGGATTTTTCTTTTTCTTTTGAAAAGCGATAATCTAGGAGAGACTCTGGATTGAACGTAAATAATTTGGAGTTGACAAAATGAATAAATGCATGGGAGCATTGAATGGTGGAATACGAATTTGCAAGGGGTTTCTCACACCTTTTTTGGTACTGAGGTATTCCTTGATTTTCAGCTTGCCAACGAAATCTGAGGAAGGTCTTAAAACTTCCACGGGTAGTGTAGATTGCGAAAGCCAAAGACATGATTTGAAAAATTGATGAGATGTTTGTCCTCGTAGCCTCGTTGTGATAGTGATGATGAAGCATAAGATATGCACATGTTTTGCATCAAGATTGAATAGATTGATGTCCTTGCAATATCTGATTGTTCGCTTGAAGGCCTGATCAAATCACTCGATATATCTCAGACAATTAAGGTTAGGTATATAATTTGAATAGAATCAATGCTACACGAGTAAATTGAAATAATTATCTATGAAAACAGTAGGTTATGGTTCTTGAAAGATTCAGAAATTAGAATCCGTGCTTACTGGTGGTGGTGGATCGTCCAGGCTAGCCGATCTCATCAACAAAAAAGATTCTGCCGAGGCGGTAAAATCACTCTCCAACTTTTTTTCTCCAATTATCAAAAATCTTAAGACAGCATAAATCAAACATGGCACCCAAACGTAATCTCGACGATGACTTTGTTCTCACTCTGTCGGATAACGAAGGCGAAGATTTAACCAATGTCATCGAAGAGGAATTGCCCTTAGATTCTTCCTCAAACAAAAAACGCAAACGCAACGATGATACTGCTTCTACTAAGAAGTCCAAGAAATCAAAGAAGAAGTCCGAGGATGAAGATGTGGAAGAAGAGGGAATATGGGGGATTAAGGATGCAGATGACGGGGCTATGGATTCCGACTTTGAATTTGCATTGGAAGCAGACGGAAAAAGTGGCGCGGATTTAGAGGAATTTGAGGGCTGGGGATTCGATGGAGCGAAGAAGGGGCTCAATGGAGGTGACAAAAAGGCAGTGGATATTGATGAAATCATTGCACGAAGGAGAGAAAAGAAGAAGGCGACAGGGAAGAAGGGAGAGACAAAGGATGAAGTAATTGCCGAAAAAGAAGATGTCGTAGCTTCAGACGATGAACAAGATGCGCCGGAGGGTATGGATTTCGAGGACGAGGATGATGAATTCATGGCTGAAGATGGATTTGGAATGGGTGCTGGATCTGCGGACGAGTCTGGTGCAGAAGAGGATTCTGAAGCGTCGGATAACGAAGAAGCAGAAGATGATGACTCCGATAACGATTCCGTCGCATCACCAGCACCTCATCCAGATGATGCCGCTTCTGAGGCTTCTGATGACGACGAGGATATGGACGAGGACCCCGAGGAAGCTGCTAAAAGAGAGGCATTCTTCGCTCCTGAAGAAAAACCAGTCAAGGGTGCTAAGCCCGAACTCAATTCAACATTTCAAAGCATGTCCCTATCTCGACCAATTCTCCGAGGTCTTGCTACAGTTGGTTTCACTCAGCCTACACCAATTCAATCGAAAACTATACCTGTTGCGTTACTGGGCAAGGATGTCGTTGGTGGAGCTGTTACTGGTTCCGGAAAGACCGCAGCATTTATTGTTCCTGTTCTTGAACGTCTTCTATACAGACCAAAGAAAGTACCAACCAGTAGAGTGGCCATTCTTATGCCAACTCGTGAATTAGCAATTCAATGTCACGCAGTTGCTACCAAACTTGCAAGCCATACTGATATCAAATTCTGTTTGGCTGTTGGAGGTCTTAGTTTGAAAGTTCAAGAAGCCGAGTTACGTCTTCGTCCAGATGTCATTATAGCTACTCCCGGTCGTTTCATTGACCATATGCGTAATTCCCCAAGCTTTACTGTTGATACTTTGGAGATTCTCGTTCTCGATGAAGCTGATCGAATGCTTGAAGCTGGTTTTGCTGATGAGTTGAATGAGATTCTAACAACCATTCCTAAGTCCAGACAGACGATGCTCTTTTCCGCAACAATGTCTTCATCCGTTGATAACCTCATTCGTGTTGGTCTTAATCGACCTGTGAGGTTACTCGTCGACTCTCAAAAATCAACCGCTGGTACTTTGATACAAGAATTCATTCGTCTTCGTCCAGGAAGAGAGGGTAAACGCATGGGTTATCTTTTGTATCTCTGCGCAAATGTCTACACTGATCGAGTCATTGTTTTCTTCAGACAGAAGAAGGAAGCTCATAGAGCACGTATTATCTTTGGATTGTCTGGTCTCAAAGCTACTGAATTGCACGGTAGCATGAGTCAGGAACAGGTATGTTTTTATTTTCCATCTATAATTTTTCATCAACTAACATGTTCAGCGTATCAAAAGTGTAGAAGCTTTCCGTGATGGGAAAGCCTCTTTCCTCCTCGCCACCGATCTCGCCTCTCGTGGTCTTGATATCAAGGGTGTTGACACCGTAATCAATTACGAGGCACCTCAATCCCATGACATCTATCTCCATCGTGTAGGACGTACAGCTCGTGCTGGTCGTTCCGGACGCGCTTGTACCATTGCCGCGGAACCAGATCGTAAAGTCGTCAAAGCAGCCGTGAAATCTAGTCGGACACAAGGAGCTAAGGTTGTCAGTCGAGTAATCGAAGCTAGCGAGGCAGATAGCTGGAGCGAAAAAGTTGATGAGATGGCGGATGAAATCGAAGAGGTTTTAAAGGAAGAAAAAGAAGATAAAATTCTTGCGCAAGCGGAGATGGAAGTTAGAAAAGGACAAAATTTCATGGATTACGAAGCGGAAATTAAGGGAAGACCTAAGAGAACATGGTTTGAAAGCGAAAAGGAGAAATTGGCAGCGAAGAAATTGGGAGTGGAAGAGCTGAATGGGGTGGTAGGGGGAAAGAAAAAGGGAAAGTTGAGCAATAAGGATAAGAAGAAATTGGATGATAAGGGAGAGAGATTAGAAGGGAGGGTTTGGAAAAAGGGCAGGCAGGAGAGAGATGGGAAGGGGGTTTTGGCGAAGGACAAGGGGAAGAAAAAGGTTAAGGGTGGGAAACCTCCTGGGATGGGTAAAAAGAAGGCTATAAAGCCGATGAGGACGGGGGGTGCGAAGAGAAGGTAGGGTGGATTGGGATTGAGAGGGGGCTAGAGGGATAGAGGGATAGAGGGATAGAGGGATTAATGGGGATGGTGGAGATGGAGGCGGAGAGGCAGAGAATAGTTGAGATACTAGATACCAATTCATTATTCTGTTCTATTCTGTTTTGTGTGTATGAGTATGAATGCGTATTAATGCGTATTAATCCAATCCTACCCAATCCAAACAAACATACATACATACATAAATCCCCGACCAAAGAATACTACCGGCACTTACTCATGCTCCACTCCAACCAACTCTGTATAATCATCTATATCTATATATCCTCCCAAGAACATCTAATCTATTCGTATAATAAATATTCCTTGAATAAAATAAGTTCAAATATAAATTTATTTGTGTGTATTTACTAGCTAGCAGCTTTACTTAGGGGAGCGTCTAGAACGTCTAGAGCGTCTAGATTCATTATCTGTCTACCTATCCGTCTATGCATACCGGTAGTACATCGATCGAACCAACGAAAAATACAGATTATTGGATGAAAGGGATGAAGGAATGAAAGATAGGATTGAAGGAAAAAGTATAGTATAATTATATACATTTTATAAGTATTCGTGATGTATTTCTCAAACAAAAGCACGTAAAGCGCGCAAAGCACGCAAGGCCAGGCAAGTAAAACATTGAATACCTAGGTATTGGACATTTTCTTCTTTCTATCCGCTCTCTTGCATAAATCATAATCTTTCATTTATTTCTCTCTTCTGTCCATGCCTTTCGTATCATTTCTCTTCTTACCATCTTCCCTTGGAAATCTATTCGCACTAATTCTATCCCAATGCATACGTACATACAATCGTATGAAACAATCATCATGCCTCAATCCAGCCACCCCACCATGCACCCATCCATCCAAAAAAATCCAATAATATAAAATACCTCATCGCTCTACCCCAACAAACACGCTCCCTCATGTCCCCCACAAACTTCCTACCGTTTCAAATCCTTAACCTTAACCTCTCCACCCCCCACCCCCGTCTTCCCCTTCCCACGTCCATACCCCTCCACGCCCATCTCGCGCATAGTTTTTTCCACCATATGAACAGCCTCTATACACACATCGCCCCCAGTCCTCCAAGCTCTTAACGTTACGTCCTGAGTCTCCAGAATATCCTTTGCGCGTCTCCAGCGACGTTTCCAGAGATCTAATTTTTTGTTTGCTGGGGCGCCATTGGAAGGTCGGTAGTATTCATCTTCGGATGAGTCGGGACTACTGCTATTATTCGTGTTTGTGTAGGTGGGAGCACTAGTTGTGGAGGTTGAGGACAGCATGGTTGATTGACGACGGAGTGGTAGTGGTGGTCCATTTGATGATGGACTGGATTCGCCCATTCCCGGTATGTAAGATCTCATTTCTGGAAGATTATTATAGGTCTCTGCAACTTTATTGCGAGCACTGGATATATAGCCTTCACTGGATGCTTCGGATAACTCGGCACTGCTTTGTGTTTGCTTTAACGGATGGTTATGTACACTTCCATGTATAGCGCCTGAACGACGAGGCTTTGGTGGTGGAGGAGGAGACTTTCGATTGGTAGGCTCGGATAATTCAGGTTGAACGACTGTGATTGTACTTGATCCTCGAAGTGATAGAGGTTTAGAAGGTCGAGGTGGAGGGGCTTTGCCATCATTGGTGGATTTTCGTCGTGGAACATCTGGGATTTCCATATCCGCCATAGATCGAGGCACCGCTTGTTGATGTGACCCATGTAATGGGCCATTCTCAGGCCCATCTCCAAAGTCAATGAGTGTTCCCATGTTTGGACCATTACTGGTCCGAAGTTTTGTTTCCGAGGGAACTCTCGGAGGTAAAGATGGTCGTTTCTCTGATTGCTCTGATTTACTATATGTAGATGATCTCCTACTATCGATGGATTGTGTTCGAGATTGAGGTTCAAATCTTCGTCGTTCTCCACTGAGTGGACCTAAAGCCGAATCAAAGAACCCTATATCAGCCGGCGTTGTAACATCTCTGATAAAAATTCCGAGAATTTTCCCCGGGTTTGCTAGGACGACATCGGTATAGACTTCTAAATCTGCTTCACCACTATCTCCAATCAAAATGAATTTCCTTTCAGGGAAATCTCGCATGATCTTTTCAAGAGTACCCTTCTTTCTTTCTGCAACTGGTTCAAAGATACCTTGAAGCATCCCGCTGTATTGTTTAAGATGATAGGATCCAGGTGGCAGACCTGCTTTTATGAAAAAGCTCACCAATACCGGGAATAGTTGCCAAGGTGAATTGGATACATAATGAACCCCTACACCCATATCATACATTGTATTGTACCATTCCCTGACACCTTCAATTGTGAGATCGGCAAATTCACGAATAAAGACATTTCTGAAAATTTCTCTTGATCCTGCACCAATTGAAGAATGCTTGATTGTATCATCGACATCACTGATTAAACTGACTCCTTTTGGTTCGGTTACCTTGACTTCTTCAATGGCTGAAAGGTTTTCCGAGGCCAGTACTCTGACATGTGTAGGGACAAAATCCAACGCAGCTCGCATATTGAAATGACCTGCTTCATTTGTTTCTATCGTTCGCGAAGAAGAGTTCTTCTCATCATAAAAGAAAACCGTGATTGCCGTAGCTACCATTGGATTCGTAAGGAATGGCCTTAACCGTGCCATCAAATGCGCATTTGCCGTAAAAATTTCCGCATGGGTCATTTCAGATGGCTGATTCCACGATGTACGTTTTGTTAGACTACCTCGAGCGGGGGATGACTCTGGTGACACTCTTGAACTGCCAGCGTGCCGCCTACCACGATCGTCATAAATACTATCACCATCCGAATCACGCTTTGGCTTTTCACTATAGTCACCTCGAAGGGCTGCCTCCTCCTCGCCTCTTCCTTTTTTCAATATTTGTTCTGCTTCTCTGGCAATCTTCTCTTCATCACGCCTTTCTTCATGCTCTCTATGTTTCGCCCTTATTGAATTCGTATCCGGGCTGGTATCTCGACTCCCAGATTTCGGTGCTGGTATCCCACTCAATTGACGCGCAAGCCCAATGAGTAATCTGTTCTTTCTCGTCATAGGTCCTCTATGAGGAGAGTAAAGCCATCCTCTGACATCCACATCAACTATAGCCTTATCATCCTCATATTTCTGCCATTCCCTCGCCCAATATTCTGCATCTCCCGGTTCGTTCAATTTAGGATTCATGTTGGCATTTTCAAAGAATGGCTTCTCTTTCGTATGTCTTCGCGCATATGAAGGAAATAATATCATTTGCTCATCTCCATGAGAAATAATAGCTACATCCGGAAATGAGCCCGGTATTCCATGCGGATCATCATCCACACCATTGTTCCCTCCCCATTTCTCCGAATACGATTGCTGATATGATTGACGAAGTTCATTTGCAGCCTTCCAATATCCTGCCAATTTCTCCCTCTTACCGCCACGCTTTCTTTCCTCCCCATATCCATCTGCGACCGAGCTAGACATCGAACCAGATGATGGGCTCAGCTTGCGAGAAGTCGTCGCATTGTCTTTAGAACGGCCACCCAGAAGTCTTCTCCCCGCCTTTTCAAGAATTTGAAAGGCAGTTTTCCCGGCGGCTCTCTTCCTCTTCTGTTTCAACTGAGTCCTGACTATGTAATTATATATTCGTGATTGAGCGCGGAGTTTCCAGAATGGTAATGTTTCGAATCGGAAATTCGTGAAGCGCTCGCGTGCGATCTGCCGGGGATGTGGAAATAGGTATCGAAAAAAGGATATCCTGTGGTGAGGATGACCTGCTCGACGAAGTGAAGGAGGAGCCACGATTAATATGCGAGGCCGTCAGGCTGAATGGGTTTGAGTGCTGTGGAGACTTTCCAATCCTGTTTGCGTAGCTCACTCACTGCAGAAGGAATAAGCTAAATGCACAGGCGGAGTGTGCTTATTATGTTTGTCATATTCTGTTGATATTGCTGGGATTAGAATGAAACTTTGGAATTGGGCTGAAAAGTGTCCAATGGTAGAAATATAATTGATGAATTGAAGCAAGATGACCAGATACCAGGTGCTTCTAGATGGAGATTTTGAGAATTCCTTAGCTGTAACTTAATGCCCAGCTTTTTTAATATAATCAAATGGGCGCTACGTCACTGTCTTACAAGGCGGTACCGGTACCACCATACTACCCTGTGCAGCCTTAGATTACCTTCCCTTCCTCCATACAAGTGTTGATCAATGCTTTTAAATAGTAAAGTTACCTGCAAAGCTAATATATTATATAATATATATATATACACCATATATTTAGATACATCCAACATCATTATAAATACAAATGAAACATGTATATTATAATATGAAGAAAATTGGTCGCTGACATTGCTAAGTGATCAAAAGATAATGTCAGACTAGACTCATAAATAGAATAGACCGACCTCTTGGACCATCAGAATAGACCCATCAGTGCACACATGGTCATATAAACAAAGAATCGTCCTTGTTTGAGACTCGTAGTCTCTAAATATAAATTGTATTGGTTTGCTAAGATACATGGATAGATATGTAGAATGCCATTCGAGATGGCCCTCTTTTCGCTGGACCTATCAAGCAATGCTTGATGTCATTTTCGCATAATAGACTCCCCCCTTTCCCTCGACCCTAGAGGTAGAAGGAAGAAATAGCCTCTGGGAACGCCAGTTCTAGATTTATTTCGAGAGGATCTGCTCTTTCAATTTGCCTCAACAATTGTACCCAGGCCTGAATGGAAATTTTCATTATTACGGGTGTACCCCGAAGGAAGATCAAAGAAGTAGGTAATACTCAGGATTTACTTAACGAAATGAATGAACGTGTCGAGGTAAACTGCCCTGAGGTTAGTGGGTGATTAATTGGGTCGTCTTTCCGATTTTTTTTAAAACTGTGGTTTTAAGTTGGTGGCCACAATGAGCGAGAGCTGGTGTAAAGCAAGCCTGTCATTAGATCCCATCAATGATAGTAGAGAAAGGGAGTATGGTGGTTTCGCACTGAATCATTATCCAGCAGCAACTACTTGCTGTCTCTTTGCGGGTGCTTGTTTAGTGTCCTGGGAAAAAGTTAGTAATGTTTGAAACTGATTTATCTAAGGATAGCCTGATCAAAAACGAGAGTCTCCGCCTTTAACCTTGGGCCAGATCCCGGACCAGGGATTGGCTTTAACATACATCGGGTGCAGCACGCTTCTTCCTCTTTTGGGAACGAGTTGGTTTGACCTCGCCTTCAGTGAAGACATCATCTGGAAGGTCCCAGCTATAAAGTTTAAGTCAGCCATTCTCACCATGACAATCGGAAAGGTGGCACATACTTTCGAGTGTGAATGACAGATAGAGTATTTAGTTCTTCATTGTACTTCTCCCAGGATCTACATCTTTCCTTGAAATCATCAACACACCATGCAAGATCGAGTGATTTAGCTCCTAACATAGTCAGTAGCTGGACCTGGGAAAATATCATAGAAGCTTGTAATTAGAATGCGTATCTGAAGGCCATAAACATATAGCAGTAAGTTTGCACATAAAAATGAGGATGACAGTGCCGCACTTACCTTCGCGGAGCTCGAGGCCGATATAAAATGTTGTTGTGTAAACCATTGTTTCCTTGTTCTCAGGTTCGGGCTGTGGTAAATCTCCATTCTGATCCTTAACCGCAATTCCTAGACCGGGATCATGGGATGGGTCGGTAGTCACCGTTGGAATTTCATAGATTTGGTATTGATGCCCACCCTCCTTTACCGATTCGATTTCATCCTCTGAGCTGCATTTGTGAACTCGTTCGAAGCCCTTGTTGAAAGGATGTGCTAACGCAATTGATTCATGACCTTCTAGATTAGTAACCAAGAGTCTAACTTTCGATTCGACCAAACCTGCCCATATAAGTTGAGCCTCCTTTGTAGTACTAGCGGAAATGACAGAAAGGTAATATTTGTAGTTTTGGGTGAAAAATGTGTGCTTCTCGAATAAATCTTTCCAAGGTGCCTTGCCCATCATAATTCTATCCACGATGTTTCCTCCCCGAGCAAGTTCCCGACAGATGATTTCTTTGGTCGATTTTGTTACATTGTGAGTCGCGCACATGGAGGGGTATGAAGGAGTGATGATTGGCATGAGATGGAAACTGTCACCTTTATATACCTATCAAAGTTAGTTAAATGTTGAGCACAATGCGGAGGCAAAACTTACCCTTGGATTCCAGACGCGAACGTTAAGCTTGCCATTTTTAATCTGCTGCAGTAAGACTGGTTGCGGCCACTGCCACTTCTCCATAATGCGGAAAAACTTCAGAATGATTGTAGATGCGGTCGCCTGTGGATATAACTGACATACTCTAGCCACCAGCATGGCCCAAGCAACTCCTCCAGGAAAACCCATAATGTTAGCATAGATAGCCCGTCTCTGCGCCCAAAGCTTAACTCCCCTTAAAGCATTTCTGAATACTGCCTTTTCCGGTACCAGATCCATGATATCATCAGTGACACGAGTTCCATTAACAGAGCGGAGGCCAGCATCATCCAAACCGGTCAGTAAGTTGTCGTCCTTCAGGGTTAGGGTCCTTGGAACTTGTGTAAGTGTGTCAATTCTTGCGAAGATCAAATCGATGCTGATTCCTGAGTATTCAAACTTAATAATCGGAACGAAGGCTTCCTCAACAGGCGTGAGATCTTCGATAGCTCCTTTTGGGGCCATTTCCACCAAAAGATCTGGGAACATTTCGAAATATTCTTCACGGGAAACATTCTTGGGTGCAACGACCAGAGTATCGATATCAGAACCAGGTCCATAAACACCAAGTCGGAAACTGCCATATGTAAATATTCTACCACCAGCACTATTGATGTAATTCTCTGGTAGGTTTTGCTTTCTGCAAACCCGCTTTACAAATTCTTCAGTGATGTTCTGTAAAGACGCAAGGACCGCGGTTCTGCGCGAACATATCAGTCAGTAATGAAACAGGTAGAAATAAAGCAAAACATTGTAAGATATATTGGATCTGTGGATTCTGCAGAAGTAGAAATAGTAAGCGCAATCACATACCTTTTATCAGTATCGGCACGACTTTCGAAATTATTCTCTCTTGTTAATTCTTCGATGAGCGCATCAGTTGCTTGCTTCTCAGCCTCTGTCGGAAGCGCGGTAGATAAAGGCGGAGTGATACCCAATTGTCTGGGAGCTGCGGAGGCCATATTGACGAAAAAACGAAACTGAAAGCTTGGGAATGACTTCCAAGGTTGTCGAGATGAAACAGCTTAAAACTAATGCTGGTATTAATGTTTGATTGATTGATTGATTGTTTTGAAGAAGATAGAAAGATAGAAAGATAGACAAACGCCGGCGCGACCATAAATTGCTCTGCAATCGTGCATAAGCGAATATTTATTTTGGGCTCACCCATGCACAGGCCAATACTTTGGTACTTGATAATTGATTCACTTCTTTGAAAATCATAGGATTTATTGGGATTTTCAAATTTCACTCTTTTGACAAAACCGTCCTATTATATTAAAGTTCATGAAGATATCAAATATACAATATGGCTGGTCCTAATCAAGCTTGGGAGGGTAACGAGGAAACTCAGAACGATCCTGATGAGAAGAGAGTCCTTCATCAAGCTCTGGATTCTTTCTAGTAAGAATATTTTTATCATTTGGTAGCAACTCTTAGTCTGAGGATAGAGAAGATCCAGTTAGAGCCATAGTATCGATTGATTCATGAGAACATCAAGCGAGTGCTCTTGTGTCATGTTAGGGGATGGACCAAGGGTTTTCCGAACAGAAGGCGAATGAACATAACATATGCATCTTTATTAACATACACACAGTCACTACCAAAAGACAGCTCATTACAACACCACTCATTTAAGAAGGCAAGCATTCTACGCCTTACCCCGAGCTCACTGGGAACTTCTCGCATCACCACCCATCAACTATCTGGACACCTTAATAGCCGTCGACGACGCCATAGACCACAATGCCGAACTCTCAGAAGCCATCTTAACAGCCGCGCTCCCATCCTTTAACCTCCCCTATCCCTCCTCAAACTTCCACCCCGACACTAAATCACCAGATGATTTCCGCGGTACAGCAACCCCAGGTGATCTTGAAAAAGCTCGCAGTACCCTCCGCCAAATGTATCGAGATTGGTCGTCCGAAGGAGCTGCCGAACGCAACGCATCCTATGGACCCGTAATGCAAGCTCTCGAAGACGAAAGAGCCAGATCTTCACCTATGAATCGCAACATGCGAGTCCTCGTCCCCGGTGCAGGTCTCGGCCGTCTAGTGTTCGATCTCTGCATGCAAGGATTCGACGTCGAAGGCAATGAGATTAGTTACCATCAACTTCTAGCCAGTGCATATATTCTCAATTTCTGTCCTGAGAAAGAAAACCACACTATTTTCCCCTGGATCCATTCCTTTTCCAACCACAAAAGTCGAGGCAATCATCTCAAATCCGTCAAAATCCCAGATATATACCCGGGGGACGCACTTAACTCCAATCCACAAGCAGGAGAAATGAGCATGAGTGCCTCCGATTTCCTCCTCTTATACGGGCACGAAGAACGCGCCGCATCCTACGACGCAGTAGCCTCCGTCTTCTTTCTCGACACAGCTCCAAACATAATCCGCTATCTAGAAGCTATTCACAATTGTCTCAAGCCCGGCGGCCTCCTCATAAACATGGGTCCACTTCTCTGGCACTTTGAAAATAACCCGCCTGGTTCTTCGACGCCTCCTTCAAAACAAGACAGCAGTCAAACCCACGATCAAGGAATAGCCGACCCCGGTAGTATCGAGCTCACAAACTCGGAAGTCCTTCTTCTGCTCCCGAAATTGGGATTTACGGTTCTTACTTCCTCCACTGATTTACGTGCGCCTTATATTCAAGATGCAGATTCTATGCTTCAAAATATCTATTCGGCTAGTTTTTGGGTGGCGAGGAAGAGTGAGATTGAGGTTGAGGTTGGTGGAAATCTTAACCATGCACATGCGCATGGAGATGGAAAAGATTAAGAAAATGAAGAACTGGCCGGTATATACTGCCAGATAATATAAGAAGATGAAGAAACTATAATAGATCAAATATAAGAAGATTTAATATAGAATTCCTGTCGTCCCCTCTATTCTTAATAAAGTGTTCTTCACAATCCTCACAATCCTCACATCCTCTCCACCCAACACAATACTTTGTTTGCACCCAGCGCAAAAAAACAGCAACAGCAACAGCAACAGCAACAGCAACAAGAACGAGAACGAGAACGAGAACGAGAACGAGAACAAGAACAAATACCCAAATAAAAAGTAGAATATAGATAGATAGATAAATAAATAGATAAATAAATACCTCCATCCATTCATCCATCCATCTACAAAATATCAATCATTATCATATCCTATCCTATCCTATCCTATCATGAAATTATCATCATCATCATCATCATCTCTGTACCTACATCGAATTGCTCCTCCTATCCTATCCATGAATCCTCATATCCATCCACATCCACATCCACATCCCAATTTCATAATTCATAATTCAATAATCTCATCCGCAACTCAACTTAAACTCAAACTCAACTCATTTTCTCCATGGGGGGATAAAAGCCAGCAAAGCAAAAAGTGAACCAAAACACAAACACCAACTGCCAAAATCGCAATTCAAAAAAAGGCAAGAAAAAAATATTGTATCCAATCTAGTTGCTATCCTCCCCCCCTCTTTCTTTTCCATCTGCTATCAGATTCTCAATCTCTCTTCTCCCTCAAATCAATCTTCCCTATTCGTGATTTTCCAAATTTTTATGCTGTCCAGCTATTTTCTCAACTCACAATCGATTTCCGACGCCCGCCCCGATCGATCCGCTCCCCCTCTCACTCCACATCTTTCGATCCCTCCTACTCTCTCCTAGTCGACTCGGTACAGGACTATGTCCCCTATCCCTCTCTTTATATTCGTAACCCCTCCCATGCCATCGCTCCCCCTCTCCATCATATCCTCTTCCGCCATAAGCGCGCTCCCTTTCCCTCTCCCCCTCACCTTCATACCCACTATCCCTCTCCCTATCCCTGTCCTTCTCAACTTTACTCCTTTCCATCTCCCTCTCCCTCTCCCTATCAACCTTACTCCTCTCCCGATCCCTAGCACTCAAGCCACTTTTATTCCCCGGCATCCTGCCACCCGGCCCACTCAAAACCGTACTCTCCCCCACCTCACTCCTCTCCCACGTATCAATCGTCCTCGTCGTACTCCTCGCCCTGGCACCCTTCGCTTTGGGCGTGCCACTCTTCTCCCTATCCCTCTGCGTCAATATCGTACTTTCACCTACATCGCTTCTCTCCCAACTATCTACACTTCTCGGCACACTCAATTCCCTCTCCCTCACACCCGGAACCTTCAAATCATTTTCCCTCTCTCTTCTACCACCACTTCTTCCCCTCGGGTTCTGTGTCAAAACTGTACTCCCGCCAACTTCACTCCTTTCCCACGTATCAATGGTTCTCGCCGAACTTCTAGGGCGATCACGATTGCCGATTCTTGATCTACGATGTGAGCGTGATCGTTCATTGGGAGCTTCGTCTTCTTCGAATACAATAATTTCATCTTGTTGTTCCGAATGTTGAATCTCGACTCGTGGGAGTGATCCTGGTCCCCTATCTCTTCTTTCTACCTCCTCATCTCCAGCCGGTACAATCCTAATTCTCGAATTCGTCTTATTCACATTCACTGTCATCCCCGCCCTCACCCGCTCCAGCTCTTTAATATCCCTCTCCAATCCCGGATCTTTCGGATCAGCTGTAACTCTCGTTCGACTCCTAACCGGCAACTCTCCAAAACCTTGTCCATATATCCGATTTTGCTTCGACTTCCTTCTCTCCCCATTATAACTGGAGATCCCATGTATCTTTTCCAATTTCTCACCCGGTTCCAACTCTTCCCCAGTAACAACCGGTCCACTCCCATAACTAACCACCTCATCTCTTCCCATCCGGTTTCTTCTTTTTCCATGTTCGCCATTCACTGCCGCATCGCCTAGTAATAAATCATCGGCTGTCAAATGAGCTTTTTCCGTCATGGCTCTGGTGGATGTTCGATGTGATCTCCTCTTTTTCTTTTTGCGTCGTCGATGCATAAGTGATTCTTGATATTTAACGCGGTCTATTCCTTATAAAAGTTGAACAATCAGCAAGGTGGTCTACTAAAATTTGTTTGGAGACGACGTCTCCTCACTACATTATCATTTCATCTAAAGATGGTTTTGATATGACGTGATGTAATAAAATTATTGGAATTTAGGTAATGAAAAACGCCCTTCACAAGAGTTCCAGCCATTCAAATTTTGGTACCGATTTGCTCCCCATTCCTTCATTTTAAGAAAGAAAAACAGTGTAATCAAGGGATTATTAATATTTGGAAAGTAACCATGAAAATGAGAGTAACTTCAACGCATCCCCTCAAACTTCAAATTAGATCATCAGACGGAAACTAGCCCCTAATAAATCAAACGCTTATGAATATTACTTCATGCATCACTGTCACTTCTTGAATCAATTTCGGCTGTAATTAGAGCCCTACGATCATCTGCACTCGCCTCATCAATAACCTTGTGAAACATGCCCTTACCTTTATTCAAAAGTAGTAATTTTCTTTCATATGGGCCGAGATTTTCTTCGATAAGAGTTTGGATGATTGGTGCATTCTTTTCTGGCCCATCGTATTCCCACACCCATCTCAGGTCGCTGGTAAGTTCATCGTCTAGTGCCGCTGGCGCCGTTGGACCCCATGTGGCAGTTGGCGGGATAGGATCGGCGACTTTGATACGAATTTGATCAAGACGCCATGGTCCTTTCTTGAGTAGCGCTGGGCACTTATACTTTGTCATATCGTCGTCACCAAGTCCCTCAAGGTCAAGTCGGATTCGTACACTTGAGTGGATACGTTCATTAGTATGTGTCATTGGTACCCCAATTGAGACACCTGTGTTTGGATCCAAACGATGGTAAAGACCAGGAGTTCTGGTCTCTTTACCTGCGAGGGTCCACTATTAAATGTCAGTCTTCCTGTTATTCGACGAAGGATATGGTCAATTTTGGCATAGGACCAGAAATGATTGTACTTACAATTCCGGTATTTGAGCTGTAAATCTTACCCAGAGCCCATGGGCGAACTGGGTGATGTTTTTCGTACACGGCTGGCGTTGCCCATTCATTGATTGGTCTCGAGAACCTGAAGATAGAAGTGGAAGGAGGCGGCAGAGTTTCGTAGTAATTAACACTCTTTTGAAAGATGATGTCGATAGCATCATCATGAAAAGCAATCCCAATAGAAGCAAGCTGATCCATCATCCAGGCCAAAGTAATGTTTGCAACTTCCTGATCATCATACCCTCCTCCGACATTTGCATGACTTCCAGGGAACCAGACTTGTCGTAGATCAGTAGGTTCATCATCGAAATCCCTTATCTCCCATACGGCAGGACTAAAAGGCCTTCGATTTTCATCGAGTGCCAAAGCTTGGAAAGCATGTCTGATGTAGCCGGAAAGATTCGTATCGTGAAATTTATATTCCTTAGTTGAATGTGGAAGTCCAAGTTTTGCAAGTAGAGCAATATTTGGAATACCCAAAGAACCTACAGTATCCCACACAGCAACTGCATGAACTCGAATTCTAGATCCATTCGGATCATTAACTCGGGTCAAACCTTCTTCTTCCAATCTCTTTTTGTACTCATTACCGTCTTTTGGTTTGTTTGAAAATGGAATATCCGGGAAGATATCATGGTAATCGGGATTTCTGAAATTTTCCTGGTCTTTGAACACAGCATAGAAGTTGGCCATGCCATGACGGGTGAGTAGCCCGATATCAGAGATCATCCCCGCAACACTTCTAGCCGTGAATGCCCCACGAGAGAAACCGACAAGAATAATTTCATCGCCGGGGGTATAGTTGGCGGCAATGAAACTGTAAACTTCACGAATGTTCTTGGTGTATGTCAGTACATATTCTAAGCTCGGGGTACAGCAACTACTACCTCAGAAATGCCAGTGCCAAGCATACCTCCACTGAGGGTATCCATCATAGTACTACCGGTACCAACACCGGAATGATAGTAAATGATTTGATGAGTACCATCTCGACCATATCTTCTCAGAGCTCTCGAAAGACGAGTCACGTTACTTGGTGTCTATGGAGAGGTAAAATTAGTGGATGAATTTCGTTTGATTGGCTACAAAGTGGAGATGGCGGTGAAGGGGTGTGGTACGATAACGATCAATGAGAAATATGTTTTATATAATGAGAGAAATAATGCCTGTATAACTCACTTGTAATGTACCAGTTGGTTTGTAAGGAATAAGTGTTGGTTTGTTAAATCCATCATCACTAACATTGATGGTCAGTAGGGTGTATCATGTGACTTGAGTGAGGGGGAACTATAAGATCTTACCTATCCATCCATGTTCCATCACAACATAGAACTATACGTTTGGGATGAAGATGTTTTTGACCTTCATATTCATCCATTTTGATTTGTGTGAATTGGTATCGGCGAAGAGAATGTAATGTTCTCGGCAGAGATGAGGGACCACACCTCAAAAATGATGATGCTGCTGTCATGTACTTAGTGAAATGGAACGGGAAGGACGAATACTAGAGGAGATTGAATCCATACCTGTAGCTTTCGAAAGTGGATATGTATGTGTATATATGTATATATGTATATATAATAGAAAAATTATCAAGGGTATCAAGGAATTGATTCGTTTTGATTCGTAAATGCGTAATGCGTAATGCGTAATGAAGAATAGGTAACTTCGTATCAAGACTCTTGAGTTCCTAAAAACTAGATGTGAGGAGTTGGAAGCAGACAATTTATACAAAACCCGAAGGGAGCAAGCCTCTCCTCTTCCCTTTTCCCTTTTCTCTTTCCCCTCACTATCCTGCGGCTGATGATCCGAATGTAATAATTTTCTCGATCAGTATTGGCTTGATAAATGTATCAGAATGTATCACCACTGATTTTCAGCCATCTCTCGAGAACGTTGCAGTGACACTCATCACCAATATCCGCTCTTTTCAGCACCGATCTGAAGAACTATTTAAGCCTCCAACATCGTTTTGGTAAAGAGTGTAGCATGTAATGGAGTATTGAAAAATACGATTCTGCTGTTTGGGAAACTTTTTGGGTGATCAAAGGTGGTGAAGGTGGGTGAAGGAGGTGTTGAGGTTGGTTAATAAATTTCTACCTAGGTAAGCTTGCTTATGTGCTGGTCTTCTTTTCCGCCTCTTTCCTCTTTCTATCTTTCTATGAGCAAAACATCATCTGCCAATCCCACCGTGCCAGCCAGCCTTACAAATGATTTCATCAAGGATTATTGAATTTTGGATGAATTTGATTCGTCGATGCCATCTTTATACATTTTGCCATGTCAGAGGATATTCTATTGGATGGATTATATGAAGAACCCCATTTCTTTTATGTTGTGGACCCGATTGTGGCTTTACATGAACAGGGCGTTGAGACTTTTTTTTCTTTCACCGTCATGCCGTACCATGATCAATCACATTTCAACTACTTGGCGCCGATGGGATGACTCGACAGTTCTCGAGAGAGGAGCTGAACTTAGATTATGGCATGGTGTGGTCATTGTGGTGTAGTCTGGGGTGACCTGGAAAATCATTAGTTCCACCCGTTCCCGTGTCTTATTGTATCTGATCTCCTGCAAATCAATATCAAAAGCGGCAGTATCGTATCTTAGTGGATGCATCAAAGATCACCTAGTGTCCCCTTTCAGCCCCCTCAGTTCAATTTCTCCAGATATATCGGAGTCATCGGAAATGTTTTAGAAGACTCGACACAAGGAATCCATCACTTCACATGATGTGCCTTGTACCAAAAAGCCTCTCGTGTCTTATCTTGCTGCAAGTGAGATGAAGGCGGGGTTCGTGTGCCTAGCCGTGCCGCTTTCTTGGAGTTCTACAGACACGTCTTGGTGATACCAATTTGATAAAACAAACAACGATGAATAAATATATGAAGTATCATCATGAACATGCAATATGTCTGTCAAGCAGGGGGCAGATCTACTGATCCCAGCTAATAACTTCTACATCCGCAATGGACTTGATCAGGAAGATAAACTTGCATGCCATGAATTCGTTAAAAATGCCTTTCCAGGGAAGAATATCGAGGAGCCTGCATGTCAAGGGTATTGCTCGCTGACCTTTTTCGTGGGAGACGATATCATTGTTCAATTCCGGCCTCCTCAATATAAATTGAACCTCCTGTTAACGCATGCTGCACGAGAAATTTACGGGATCTTTTGCCCTCGAACTACATATGTCACCACTCTCGCGAAGTCAGGGTTGCTGGTATATTCGATGAATCGATTATCGGGTGTTTCATACAGAGATTTTCGAGCAAGCAATGCAGCTTTAGCTAACGGTACCACGGCTCGAGCAACGCTGTGTAAAGATTTTGCGACTTTTTTAGCTGTAGGATGGCACAGGAATGATTTAATATCTCTTCCCCTTGGTATTGTGGGATCATCATTGACATCCCGTCTTGAATTACTATGCAGAAATTTACCTTCGCGATTCCGACCCACGGCAAACAGAATTCTCACAAATATACAACATATTGAAAGTCTTCCATGGACTCTCAGTCATGGCGATATACTCCCAAGCAATATGATAGTCAACCCCCTTACGCAACAGCTCATCGGGCTTGTCGACTGGGCAGAAGCAGAACTTCTACCATTCGGAACCTGTTTCTACGGGCTGGAAGAAATTCTCGGCGAAATTACGCCTATTGGTTTTCATTACCATCCCGATGCGACAAATATGCGAGAGGTTTTCTGGACCGAACTAACCACTCGAATTCCAGAGTTAAAAAGTGATAGTCTGATGAAAATAGTGAGACTTGCGAGGGACTTGGGGGTCTTACTCTGGCATGGCATTGCATGGGACGATGGGGCTATAAATCGGGTCGTGGTGGATGGAAGGAAGGAGGATGTAGATGAGATACGGAGACTAGATGCCTTTCTGGATGTTGCTGGCGATACTGATCTTGCCATTAAAGCTCCAACTGACCGGGAAACCCCGTCGAAGCTTTGAGTGGAGCGCCTTCGAGACAGAGAAACTTAGCTTGATCTTTGACGGTAGTCTTTCATATTGTGGCTTGCGACTTCCACACATTCGATCTTTTCGTCCAACCTAGCTGAGAATGAGTTTGGCTTGAATATATAGCTCTAGTCTTACCTCGTCCAATTTATTTTCTTCTCAGACAAATCGAACAATAACCAACCATCCATTACATTGATTCATAATTCCAACAGCATTCCAACACTAACACTAATATCCCATCCCATCTCTTATCTTCCATCCCCGCTTCCAAAATGAAAAAATCGATATTTAACATCCCTTCTCACCTCCTCATCTTCTCTTTTCTCTGAATTTTCCAGTGCGTCACATTGACTTATCTGTTTATAATCAACGCCCTTCTAGCACCCTACCATATTATCACTTACAACTTTCAAATCCATTCACCATTTCCTCGTATATTTTAATTTTTATACTGATATGCCCGCTATCCTAACAAATATATTTTAAAATACCTTTCATAACTGGATTCTTATTGGTCCAAAAAGTGTATAAGATCTGGATAAGAACAAGTAAAAAGGTATCAATAATATTAAATAACCTTATAAATTTATAGATGTACTTCATCTATCCAGCCCCTGCCCAACCTCAAAGTTTCGCCTTCTGCTCCTCTTCCTCCCCCGCAGGTCCACCTCTACTCACCACTTCCCCACCATCCAGCACCAAATTAGCCCCATTGACATGACTGCCCGCCCTACTAGCCAGATAAACCACCGCTCCCGCAATATCCTCCGGTCTCCCCAACCTCCCATTCGGATTCGCCTTGGCTAACTTCTGCACTCCTCCTTTCATTTCCATAATGGCATTGGTCATTTTTGAAGGAAAGAAACCGGGAGATATGGAATTGCAGAGGATGTGGCGGGGACCGAGTTCGATGGCGAGATTGCGGGTGAGGTGGATGGCGGCGGCTTTGGAGGCGGAGTAGCCAATTGCGGAGCTGGAGGATGGAGGGGCGACGGCGAGGCCCGCGACGGACTAGAGGGGGGTTAGTTGGGTGGTGGGGTTGGGATTGATATTGTTTGAGGAGAGATGGGATAGGATGGGGGCAAGGGAATGTGAAGATAATAGGGGATGCATGATTAAAATGGTATTTGTGGCCGGGGTTTAAGGTATATAAGAAGCGGAATACTTACTGCTGTCACTATCACTCGAGAAGGATCTTCGAGAGTAGCTGCCTTCTGAAGGAGCGGTGCGAATCTGTATTTTGACTCATTAATAACCTCTCATAAGTACCACCTCAAAGCTGTATCGCCGAGGTTATCATTGTAAGAGAGGGGAAACATACAATCTCACAGTCCCAAAAACACTCTTAACGTTTAAATTCATCACCTTGGCAAACGCATCATCAGGATGCGTATCGAATTTTTCTCCCCAAGTAGCACCTGCATTTGCAAATAAAATATCAACATGATCAGTCGTTTTCGATACTTTGGAGACGAGATGGGCAATTCCTTCAATGGTGGATATGTCGGCTGGAACGGATATGGCTTTTGCGCCTGGAGAGAGATTGGGGATGGAATTGAGAGTTGAGACGGCGGATTCGCAGGCGGACGCTTTGCGGGAGGTTATGTAGACGGTGGTGCAACCGGCTTAGAGGAATCTAGGGGAGGAGGGTTAGTGGTGGGCTGGAGCGGAGGGGAGGGGTGAATCAGGGGATGGAAAATGGAAAATATGGGAATACGGCGATTTCCAATGGCTTTCCAACTCAATTGAAATCTCTCATCGACAAGAAATAATATAAAACTCACGCAGAAGCAGCATGTAGCCCTAAACCCCTCGAGCCACCCGTAACAACCGCAATCTTTCCATTCAGGGAGAAAAGTGACCCAAAATCCTTGAGCTCCGTATCGTACTTGGACATCTTCCAACTGGTGGTATTGCAACAAACTTTTTCTCTATTCTATGATATAATAGATTCCCAATCAAAACAAGCCAAAATTATATTCAAGAGCAGTGTGAAGGTTGAGGTAATACATCGATACTAATATTCACACATGTGGTACTTCTCGGAAAAGCATAAGCGGAGAACCGAAGTCTGGGGAAAACTGCCGAGGTTGCGCCAGTGGGACATCGGTTTTTTATGTCTATACAACTAAGGGCTGATTGAGCACGAATTGATGTTAATGCTATATGTAAATAATATAATTAATGAGATTGAACCGTATAGTGCTATACTAGAAACACTAAAATTGTTTGTTCTTTAATCCATTGTTGCGAAGATTTACGAGTAGTTTTATGGTCAAGAAAAGCTCGTGGTGGTTCTAGGAGTAGTAGGTATGTATCTGTGTTGTACTGGCGGATGAAGGCCCATTTTTGATTAACTTTACATTATTTAGATCTTTTCTTTGGTATAATCTAGTGAAAGGGTCTTTATAGGGTAAAAGTCATTATCTGAAGGACTTCTCGCATTGGGAGCCTGATCTATAGGATGTCGATTTTCGCACAAAGAGAAGGTTGTATTTATCGAGGATTCTAAATGGATCCTCAAACGTGCAGGAAACCAGACTTACATCTATCTCTCTTCACTAATGGTGGGTTGTGGTTGTTACTGACTAGGCCGTGCCATGCAATGTCTAGCGTATTCAAGTGTCCTTGGCATCTTATCCGTTCTTCAGCCTTGCTTGTAAGTGCCGGGAATGTTTCGGTATTCTACTGACTCGTGAGTTTCTCGTGGCAATTCCTTGATTGCTGGTCGATTATCTGCATTTCACATGTGGTTTATGGGGCACTACTCGTACATGTGTGATTATGTATATATATATTGTGATTTACGATGTTTGATTTACGGCCGTGAGGCTTAGCGCCGGTATTGGTTGCCGAGCTTCCATATAAAGTTGAAGACATGTTGCAGAGAAGAACCTAACTCGGAAAAGCCTCAAAGTTATTTAACTCTTCCTTATCATAACAACATCCTTGAACGTTTTAGGGACTCGGTGAGCCATGGTCGGCTCTCATGATTTGTGATCATGTTGTTGGCTTGTAATGTTACATAGGTCTCGGTAGGTTTCCATTGAATATTCACATTGAGCACGAATTCTCAATCAAGAAAGTCAGGTAACGGCACAGCCCTGTGAGTGCATCATTGAAGGTAGCAAGCATCCTTGACTATAACATTCTGGTCATTTAGCATCGCTGCATGAGTGACTGAATTTGGCTACCATGACCAAAAGAGCAAAGTTGATTGGGCTGTACTTGACCCCTTATTGTGCATAATCCTTAGATATCACAAATTAATGATATATATTGGGGTTCTATCATATAGGTACTTCTGACGATCCTCCCCTAATCTACGCTCATTAATAAAGTGGCAGTAAATGTTCCCTGCATACATTATTGCTTACCAAGAATATGCGGAAGTCGGGGGATGTCTAATACACTTGATTGGACAATTAAGCGAACATCGGCGTTTGACCCCGCGATTTATTCTGAGATAAGAGAATGACTCCGAGCACAAAGTCCCATCTCTATTATATATGCTCTCGGGCATCATCACCGTTGATGTTAGGCCGTTCCAACCCCAGATTTTTCAGACCCCAACAACCTCGCTCGTCAAAAGTATCTGACTACCTATACTGATGATTAATTTTAGTTGTGACGACCAAGACAAACCAACACTGCCTTGTTGGCACATAGAACGAACTATTGGTGAACAACGAGACAGGCATTCGGATCTGGGGGCTGCCGTGCTGATATTGATTCAACCTTGCGAGTTTTCTAGGATCCTGATAAAGCTTTGAATACTTTTGGTGGTCGACTGCATATGATCACAGTGCATATGAGAGTATGTTTACAGTTACTGCAGGGAAGACGCCCCACGAGGCGTTCTCCTCCTGCGCCATGAGTCAATAACCTACCGGTCTAAGAATGAATGCATGATATATCCTTACCTATACGTCCTTCTCATCTTTTTGCAACGGGGGTAAAGGAGCTCATCAGACTGAAGAGCTACGAAGACTAATCGAGGTATTTCACAGGAAATAACCAATCCAATTCTGCTTTGGCCCAAAACTTGTGATTTATACATACTTGAATAGTCTACTTGATCCAGTATGTATTTTATAGCATGTACAGGAACCTATTGATAATAAATTAATTTCATTGAGTAAACATGATGTAAAAGCAGCGTCAATGAAGGAGAAGTTTGTGCACGGCCTAGAACTATCCGATAGCTAGCCCCCAGTTTTTGGCTTGACTTTCATCTATTACATATTTACATGAATTCCTACGTCTTTAATATTTCCTACCTATTACATCTCGCAAACACTGCGCAACTTATGACCCTCGTATCTTATCCGGATGCTTTCAATATCAATTCTCGGAGCAAGCCATATAGCTACACTCAGTATACATAATTCACCAACTCTATAAGCAGTCGCGATTCCGTACTCTCTCACAGCCACAGATCTGATCATTTTTTGCGCATCGACGTCATCCGACCCTGCCGAGTATCCGAGGTCTAACCTCTCGACTCGTTGGAGGATACTTGGATACATGGTAGACTCACTGACTACTCGGTAGTTGGGGTTCACAGAGTAATGAGAAGTGGTGGTGAATAAGGCGGATTAGGCGTTTAACGATCTATGTACTGTGGTTCTGTGAGACATTGCACAGCAAACGGAAAGATCTCGAAAGGGTTTCACAGAGATGATGCCTTCGAATCAATCACACCCAGATTTCCAGGCGCAGACTGCCTCTGATAATCAAAATGCGAATCAATCCCATCAAAGGTTGGCACACAATAGCCCGCCACATGAGGTATCTGGAACGCTCAACCTCGGTGATTTCGAATTTCCTTACGGACTTGGAGAGGGTACAGTAACACCAGGGGAGGCGAAGTTGAATAATACTTCAGATCCATTCAATGTCGCGACATCCACCGAACATCGAGATTCCATATCATCTATACCTTCTATCCATCGAAAGGGCTATGGTAGCATATCTGGACCGGCAGTGCGACATGGTAGCTTTAGTGGAGGGTCAGAAGAAGCAAGTCCCACAAGCAATCGAATGACAGGAGTTTCTCGCCAAGGTGATACAACTTTTGGTGATGATCCCACCATGAATACAGGAGGCCCTCAAGATGGCAGTGAAGAGAAAAGAAAAGACAAAATTGATTCAGCACCTGCATGGACGGAACTTAAAACAAAGGCAGGAAAGGAGCGAAAGCGATTGCCACTAGCTTGTACCGCATGTAGAAGGAAGAAGATTCGTTGCTCAGGAGAAAAACCCGCGTGTGTAAATTGCACCAGGTCAAAAACCCCTTGTGTATATAAGGTTACAACAAAAAAGGCTGCTCCACGGACAGATTATATGGTAATGCTTGACAAGAGACTAAAACGAATGGAGTCGCGCATTACAAATATTGTGCCAAAGGAAGAACAAAGCGGAACACCTGCAGTCGTAAGAGCTAATGTTAAACCTCCAATTCCAGGAACACTACCATCCAAAACTTCTGCTGGAAAAAAGCGTTCCGCAGAAGAAGCATTCGGAGAAGAATTAGATTCATGGTCGAAGTCGGCCGCTAAATCTTTAAAGGAAAATGGAAATTTGATTTCGAAATCCAAGTCGCTGCTAGCACAGGAGGAAGCAGAAAGCAAACTGCTAAAAGAAGGCGCAACAAAGTTGCCCTCACGAGAGCTTCAAGAGCACCTTGCTGAGGTCTTCTTCGAGAAGGTTTATGGTCAGACGTACCATTTATTGCACAAGCCAAGCTTCATGATGAAATTAAAGTCAGTATTGGCCAAATTATCCCGATTCTATTACTAACAGACTTATAGGTCTGAAACACTTCCTCCTGTCCTGGTATTAGCTGTTTGTGCTTGTGCTGCTCGGTTTTCCGATCACGTTGAACTGAATAATGGGCAACCTTTCTTGAAAGGGGAAGAATGGGCATCTGAAGCTCGTGATATTGTTTTGAAACGATATGATTGGCCAAATATCACAATTTTGACATGCTTGTTAATTCTTGGTTTCCATGAGTTTGGCACTTGTCATGGTGGTAGAAGTTGGTCCCTAGCAGGGCAAGCAATCCGTATGGCATATGCTTTGCAACTACATCAAGACCTCGATTATGACCCTCACAAGCCAAGGCTTGACGAGAGCGGCAATTCGGCGAAACTAAGCTTTGTCGACAGGGAAATCCGACGACGAACCATGTGGGCATGCTTTCTTATGGACCGTTTCGAATCTTCAGGAACTGGCAGGCCAACCTTTATCAAAGAAGAAACTCTTGAAATTCAATTACCCGTGAAAGAGCACATGTTTCTGCTCGACATCCCAGGACCAACGGAAACTCTTCGTGGAGATATTGCACGTCCCAGCACGCCTAGTGGTTCACAACAAGCCAATCCCAAACAAAATTTGGGGGTAGCGGCATACGTGATTCGATCAATTGCATTGTATTCTAATATTATCACGTACTTCAACCAAGGTGCTAGCGACAAAGATCCATACCACATGTGGCACCCAGATTCGACATATTTTAGTCTAATCAAACAATTGAAAGACTTTGAAGAGGCCATGCCGAAGGACATGGTATATAATAACGAAAATATTCGTGCACATGAATCTGAAGGACTGGCAAATCAGTTCATATTTCTTTACATCGTCATTCAACAAACCATTTTGTTCCTCAATCACTTTGCGACACCTCTGGAACCTGGTGGACCTCTATCCAACGCCCCTAAAGAATTTGTTACCAGAATGCGCACAAACGCAATGGAAGCAGCCGACCGTATCGCTGAACTTATAAATGATGGGAAATCCCATTCCATCACTGCCCCTTTTATTGGTTATTGTGCCTTCTCGGCCAGTACGACTCTAGTCTTTGGAGCTTTTTCTGGAAATCCTACCTTGGAAGAGTCTTGTAAGCGAAATCTTACAATTACTCTTAAATACTTGGGAATGATGAAGAAACATTGGGGTATGTTTCACTGGATGTCCGAAACTCTCAGAAAACACTATCAAATGTGTGCAGATAGACATACTGCTGGGCCGAATGGGACATCAAGCTCAACATTTCCCCAGTACGGTGATTGGTTTGATCAATTTCCACACGGTGTATCACAATCAGACTTTCAAGACCCTGCTGCGGCTGTCAAAAAGGAGAAGGGAGATGATGCTGTCCTCGAACAAAAATCCGACTTGAAGACTGTAGCAAATTACGTCAAAGATCTCCCTTCTCCAAATTTAAAACTGACAGGACAAAAACCCAAAAGAACCCAATCTTCATCACAACCTTCCCGAATCCCGCAGATAGATTCAATACAAGTAGTGCCTCTCAATATGCATGGTGCACATCTGGGAATGCAGGTGTCTACCCCTTCATCCTCACACCCACAAATTCCACCCCAGCAAGCAGCTCAAAGCCCTTATGGCCAAAATGTCATGTCGCCGACACAGTTTTTGAGTCATCACGAACTGCTCATGCCGTCACAGCAGTCACGTAATATGATCCAACAACAACTCGATAGGCAGCTAGGGTTTGATAGTTTTGCGGGCATTGATCATTCGGCTATGAATAACAATGGTATGCATGGCAGTATGAACGTCAACGGCAGCAGTAGCAAACCAGGCCCGAGTCACAATGGAGATGGATCATTGATGAATTGGCCTGATTTTGGCATTGGCGGAATGGGAAATGCATACGATATGATGAACATTGAAAACGGAGTTTCTAATGCATGGTATCCCCCGTTCAATATGGATCCCCCTGACATGGTCCTGGATGTGGGAATGAATGGTGATGATACGTTTGGGAGTAACGCGTATGGGAGAGATTTCGAAATGAGAACTGACGAACATAGTATGATAGGAATGAATATGGGTGGTGTGAATGGGAGTGGAGGTATGGGTGGGCATTGACTAGATATATGAATTTATTAGTCGTGCCTGAGGGATGCGCGTAGGGTAGAAGAACAGTACATAGTCTTGTGTTGAGAGTTGGGTTAATTCGGGTTGATATGGTAAGTTCCGTTTTGTATAGATGTACGGGAATGGGAACAAAAATATGATTGGGCAGTTGGTTGATTTTGCCGCATCGGTGGGTGTTTTTTTCTTGGTGGTTGGATAGGGCAAAGGATTGATTATGGTTCTAGTGCAAAAGGGAAAAAGGTATTCTTACGAATTGCAAGGAAAGGGAGTTAATGGAATGAAACGGATCGGCATTTTTGGCTTCGAAAACCTATTGATATGGTTTGCTCCTAAGGGGAGCGAGGTGTCAGATGTAGTTGCGTTGTATATATTAATCAAACGATACCAGGTCAGGTAGCCATTTGGATTGGAGCGCTGACGCGGAGCTTGCATGCGGTTTTAACAACATGGGATACAAAATACACAGAAATTGGGAAATATGGTATATGGTATGATAATACTTGGTGTTGCAAAACATATGGGGAATGGCCTTGGCCTTGCAAGGAAAGACTCGGGGTGGGAGGTTTTGGAAATATTGATATGGGTGGATGGAGATCGACACATATACTTAGGTAAACTTTTGCCTGGGGAATGAGGAAGGAGGGATGAGATGAGATGAGTACATGGAGGAATTAGAATAAATGAATTCAATGAAATATTTGTTGATGTATTATGTCTTTATTATATTGACGATGTTTACCGGCCAGCTGTTGGCTTTTGACCATTTGGACGGTGAGGTGAGGTGAGGTGAGGTGAGGTGATGTTGATTTTATAGTATACATATAAAGAAAGATTGGATTTATGTATAATATATGAAGTTTAATTGTTTTTATTAATCTTGATATTTATGGAATTGAACAAACGTAAAGCTTTTTCTATCAGGGCTAAAAGGTAAGTCCCTTTATATCTATGAGAATAACCACACATTGAAGTCAATACAAAATGTGAAGGGAAATGTTGGTTCCTTAGAATATCGCTGGATATAGATATACGAACATTAACGGTCAAGGCCATTATTGTGAAATTATCACGTTTGATATGATAATCACATTTAGCAATTTCTATTCACTGACTGGTACACGCTTATTTCACATATTAGCAGACGTATCCATCGGAAAATTGGTTTGGTTTTGATATATATATTTTTTATTGTTATTATTTCGATGTCTGATTAAGATCAAGAAATAGGAAGTAAGAAAAGAGAAGAGAGGCAAATGAATCTCCCTATAGAATCGGTTAACGAAAAAGGTTCTGGGNGGGGGGGTTGAAGAACTTACCTATTTAGCATAGAGTAATTATGATGGTATCCCATGAGTACGAACACCCGAATCTGAAGGGGCGTGAGGGGGGGAAATGAACTTACCTAGGGTAAAAAAGTT
>NGKH01000006.1:1236746-1255742 GCA_002162575.1 Sclerotinia glacialis | reverse complement strand
GGGGGTAAATGACTGGAAAGATTGATAATGGTACCTAACACGATTAGCAAGTAGGAAAAGGGGAATGACGTACCTGAAATTTCATCTCTTGTGATTAATATACGGGGATAAATTGTAGTGATACATACCTATGTACTCAATTAGCCAAAGGGGAAGGAATTAACTTACCTGGTTCTATCTCCTAAGAATAAAAAAAAGAATAAAAAATTATACCTATACTCAAAATTAGCGAAAGGGAGGGGGAGGGAAAACTTACCTGAAAGTCTGAGAGAAAAATAAATAAATATACTCAATTAGCGAACAGGGGAGGGGGGGGAAGAAATAATATGCATACCTAATTTCCATCTCCTAAAACCACTCCCCTAAAAAAGAAAAGAAAAACAAAAACTCTATAAAAAAATTAGCAAAAAGCGGAGAAAAGACAAGGGAATAAAAACTTATATATAAAGACACATGTTAAAGCAAACTATTTTTTATTAGTTTTCTCATATTTCTTTCTCTTCCTTTTCTCCAAGTTCCTCGACTTCTATTTTCCCAATCATCTTTTGGATTATGATCCAAAAAGAGCGAGCGAGCGAGTGTAAGAAGGAAAAAACAAAGGAAAAAGAAATAAATGGAAAATGGAGCGGATATCCGTGTTTGTAATTTCATCTCATCTAAAAGGGGGGAAAAGAAAGTTAGCACACAGATTTTAGGGGGGGAACTCACCTCGTCTCATTGTATATCGCAGCCTCTCTCCCTCCTTTCCCACCAACCTACCAACTTTACAACCCCACCCCCCTACAAAACCAGGCCACCACTATAGCCCCAATAATCACATACCAAGCCGGCAGGCCGCTGTTACAGGGGGGTTTGACGTTGAATTTAGTAAAGGATGTGTAGGTGTTTGATTGTGATTGTGATTGCGGTTCGGTTTGTGTTCCGCTGGATGCTGGGGTTGGGGAGGATGTCTGCGTAGAGCGAGATGTGTAAGCTGGGGTAGATCTTGAGGTGGAGTTTGAGCGGAAAAAAAAAGGGATTGTGTGGGAGCGGGTCTTCAGTTTCGGTTTGGAATTCGAATTCACAGTGGAGCTGTGGCCTGGAAGGCGGAGATGCGAGATATGGAAGGGCATTTTCATCGATATGGGTTGGTGCCAATAATTGTTTTGATGTTGTGGTCGATGTACTCTCTGCTGCTGAAGAGAAACGAAAAGAAAAAAGGAGAGATGGGGATATGTATCATTAAATACGCACATTCCCATTTCCAAACAAAGAAATCCTATTCCTTAAATCCCTTATTCAGAATTTCTTCTCTGAAAGAAAACAAGACAAAATGATTATATTACTCAAAGAACGTTATTCTCAAACAAAGTTTCATTGTATCCCCCACAAATAATTTCACATGTATAAAGAAATACCGAAACAACGCTCACCTCATAGAAGTCCATGTTGTCGGAAACAAAGCATGTCAATAAAGAAAAATAAGACATATGTGGAACAGAGCCAGATAAACCAAAGAAAATATAGATACTGCTAGAATATATTCCAAACAATGCGATTATGAACATACAAACATATACCAATTCCAGAAAGTAAGAGGAGATTCTAGAGATCGAATCAATCTACATTTAAACGTCCATTTTTAACAGTTTTGACATCCGATTTGAACATCCAGCTGAACATCCATCCAGCTGGAAAACAAAAGTACCTACTCAAACCAGTAAGAAATCAAGAAACCGAACACAGAAACCGCAACAACCATGCAAAAATTCCTCAATCCACTTCTCCCTCAACCGCGCACCACCACCGCAGGAAAAATCAATATTCCCTCCCCAATCGACAAAATCTCCGAATTCACCAGTACATCCCTCGATTTCCTCACGCAACTCCTGACCCTCATTCCGGGAACGCCCCCCAACGCTCCCTGGCTCCACAACCAAGAAACCCTCCTGCAAACCTTCCCCCCCTGTCTTTTGCACCCGAAATCCAGCGGCCTAATCTACCGCGTCGCCGCCTCCATAATATCTTTACGATTAGGCGAGACCAAGGCGATACTATGCCCTGTGCACAAACCATTAAATCCCTACCTCATCCGCAAGATATTTTTAGAGCTAACGGCAGAATGCACGACGCGGATTCAACGACTGACTTCGGAAGTACCGGTGGGTGAATTACCCGTCAATGTGCAAGAGTTTGTCGTTCGGATGCAAAGGCTGAATAGTATTTGGATGCAACCTGATTTTTATCGTCAGGCATATCAAGTGCCACCCTCAGAACCTCGCTACGAACGCGTGGCTTCGGGCTGTGAAGCTTGTATTCTTGCGACGATTGGTGGGGATCGAAACATTATCCGTGATTTGTTTGCGTCGATTTGGGGGCGCAGAAAGAAGAATAGAGAGATGAAGGGTTGGATTAATGTAGTACGAGCATGGGGAGAATGGCATAGGGATTTCGACGCTTTGACACTTGAATCGATAGGTTTGGGAAGAGAAATTGGTAAATGTCGGAAACATCTTCAGACACTTCGAAAGGCAGCGATAAGAGAACAATTAAATGGGGCGAAGAATCCTTTTGAGAGCAATAGCGAGGCCCAAACACTTCTTGGACACGATTTTACTGAAGAAGATAGATATAGAGAAGGAGATGGGAATGCTGAGAATGAAATTGTGGAATTTTATGCCAATATGATGTCGAGAACATCTCTCGCAGATAAATCAACTCAAACTTCACACCCGGCAGAAGGGGTTCACGCTGCCTTTCGCAACACCGTGATTTACACCGGAGGATTTTTCCAAAGCGTTTCAAGACCTGTGAAAGAAACAAAGGCATCAGTCTATCCCAGCAGCAAATGCAATGCTTCACAAATTTCTCAAGACGGAGCCGAAGAGCGCGCCAGCGCATATCGGCAACTCGATGGAAGTGAAGAGAATTTAGCCGCCGAAACAGATGAAGATGATAAACCTCAATTCACAAATCCATTTGCAGATCCACCAACGAACAATCGCCTTACTTACCGTGGAAGCTACTATGAAAGTCCACGAGCATCTCTCACGCCTCCTTCTCCTCCTTCTCCTCGTACTACGAGTTATGAGAACAGACCCAAACAAAAAGCCACACTACGTCATCGACGACCTGAACCTCAAGTAAACCCTTTCTCACGACGCTCACATGTTGCTCACCCTGAGGGTAAGCGCGGTGATCGGGAAACTCGATATAGTGATTTCATGAAATAGAGTGGAGTAGAAGTGGTTCTGGGGATGAAAGAAGAGAGGAGCCGGTCTCCTCAAGATTTAGAATTTTATTTTGTTGGTACTTTACAATATCACTCCTTATATGTCCTGTCTAAGACCTTATTTAAGTGATAAATGCCCCCCACCTTAAATCACGCTTTTCCTTGTGTCCCTCGTAGTCGTGAAATTGCAAAAATGCCAATCCTAAACTATTCTTTCTCTTCGTAAAGCTTTAATAACGCCGGTCTAAATGCCGCTATCTTTGAAAAATCAGATATCTTAACTTTCATGTAATCAAATGCGACAATAGCAACTTGATCTGTGACCTCACTATCCATAACTGGTATCTTTTGATACCTTTGGGAAAAATGAGTGAGTAAAATGCGTCTTGCTCCCATACCCTTTCCAATATTCATTGCTTCTGAGGTGGTGGAATGTTTCTTAGCAATAGCATCGCCTTGGAGTTCATCATCGAATGTAGCCTCATGAATCAATAATGTTGCACCTTGGCCAATTCTAACAAAATCTTGTGAAGGGCGACAATCACCTGAATAAGCAACCTTGAACCCATTTGGGAAGTTGAATGCAACTGCCAAAGCGCCATGACAATGGCTCACCTGACAAGCTTGAATAGATGAGAGACCAAATGCTTCGGTTTGTGCTGGCGTGAATTCTTCGTAGAGATTGTTCACTGCTGGAGTCATCTCAATAAGCTCAAGTCTTTCAAATCCATAATGCTCGACTTCTGAGTATTCCGTCAACCAATGAATCATACCGTGATCCGATGCTATGGCGAGTTTATTGTTTCTCGTTGCTTCATTCTTAGATGTCTCTTCATGCCATGCTTTAATAACTGAAGCAGTACCGAGATGATGATCAGCGTGAAGATGACTGATCCAAATTGCTTTGAGATTGGAAAGCACACCTGGCAAATCTTTGCCAAATACTCTCTTCATTTGACCAAGCGTATTCTCACCAGCGTCAAATAAGTAATTTCCATATTCAGGAATACGGAGTAAAGTAGCTGAAACATTTCGATATTTCGAAGGTAAAGCCGAACCGGTTCCAAGAGTAATAACTTCTGCATCCTTGCATGGCATGTCTTTTTGAACTTCATCAAGCTTTGCTTGATACTCTGGACTCATGATCTCTTTTCTAGCTTCATTTGCCAAAGCAAGAACTTCAAGATCTGCTTCCTTTACCACCTTCTCAGTATCAAGAAAAGGAATGCACTTGTCATCTTGAATCTCGAATTTTGGTTCAAGTAGCATTGTTTTCCCTAATTTAGCCTTTAAATATGGTACTGGCTGAGATGGTGGCCCGGATGCATTGCTGAATGAAGGAATTGGGAAACGTTCTGAATCGAGAAGATGCAAACGAATAGCCTGAGCTGCGGCCGAGCTAAACGCAAGATAATTTGGAGAATTATCTTGCGAGGAGACAATATGTGTGAATTTCTTGTGCTCTTCCATGAAGTTTTGTACACTGGGGTCTGCTAGAACACCAGGACCGAGTATCCATATCACTAATTCAACACCGGCCATGACTTCTTCCGATTTCCACTCTTCACGAGTGAGTAGTCCTTTAATGTAAGAGACATCAGGTATTTCCAGAATTGCAAAACCAGTACCTTCTTTACTTTCTCCCAAGACTTGTTCTGGAGTGACGGTGGCACCATCAGTCGCAATTACACTTCTTCCTGCTACCAAAGTTTGATAATCAGCACCTCGCTTGACATTCAATCGCTCGGCTTCTTTGACATTAAACTTTCCACGCTGAGGGTAGTTCTTGATGATGTATGAAACTGAACTGGTGGAAGGTTTAGTCGGAGGTAAAGATTCCACGAGTGCTCCTGGCCAAGGTTTTCGTGTAAGGACTTCAATATCGGGAACTTTCTGAACTCCTCCGGGTTTAGGTCCTTGATATCTCTGTATCTTACCCTCTGAATCCCTAATGAAAATGGCAGCAGGCATTTTAACATCCTTGAGTTTCATAGAATGAAGAGTATCTAATTTCCAATCCGAGTCGAACATAGAAGATACGACAGACTTTCGTATTTGATGTTTATTATCCTCTTCATCTTGAAGTTCTCGAGCTTCCTTAAGTATAAGATCCTGGCTTTTTTCAGCTAGAGAACCGTCCGGAGAATCAGCCGAAAATTCATCATGGCTTCTTTTCCCATGTCGTTTCGCATTTTTTCCCGACTTAATTGCCATAGCCCAAACCTTGATATTATCATCACTCCACGAAGGATTCCAATCCGTTCTCTGCTCTCTATCCAGGCGATACTCATTTGTGTATAATGGCATACCATTTCTGAACACAAATCTTCTAGCCGTCGCAAGTAGATGAGTCAGATTTTCCCCTCCATGGATATTCAAAAAAGCCTTTTCTGGTTTCGCGGCAAGTGCTCCCTTCTTCTGCATCTTCGCGCTCTCAAATTGAAACTGTGCCTCTCTCGAAGTGCTCGTCGCATCTGCCAAGGTCAGAATCATGCCTAACATTCCTCCAGTCGAAGCCCAATCCACTTTTCCAGTCATGAAAACCTCCCCAACCTTCATCAACCCAATTTTGCCCTGCACACATGCCCTTTGAGTTCCCTCCGCAATATTCCCAATCAAATATCTTTTGTTATCGAAGTGCAGAAGCAATGTGGTCCCAGGCGTATCCACCGTGGGCGTTGTAAGGAATTGAATATAATTGCGCATCTTGACTAGATCTCCTGGTCGACGATGTCTTGACCTTCTGTCGTTCGCTGGTCTCCTGTACTTTACGCTGTGATACACATTCCCCTGGTTTTCTCTGAAAATGAGAAATCGCTTTCTATTCTCAAATTCCGTAAGCTCGTGAGATGATTTTGGAGAGTCTAGTAGATTATTCTTATTTTCGAAAATATATTGAGTAGGTAAAGGAGATAATCTTGCTGGATGTGGAGGAAAAGTATACCCTTCTTTCCTTGGGAAAGCTCTTATTGCTTTGCGAAGGGAGTTTCTGAGATTCTGAAATCTAAATTTGAGCTTCAGTCTTGTAATTGATGAGAGTTTCTGCATTAAGCCCGAAGAAAATGTTCAATTCATTTTTTCTTGTCGCCGTCCTACAAAATATTATCGATAAGTAAAGTCGTACACCTAGGTATAAAAATTATGACATGGTTTGTAAAATTCTACGGTAGCCGAAACATCGTCATATGGCATCCAATATCAAAACTCAAATACGAGAACACTAGCGGACTAGGCAATTTTTTAAATGAAGACCCATTCTAAAACCAACGAGGCTCTTGACATTATGATAAGTTGGTTGTGTTACCATCGCTGGAATTCCATCCTGTTGTCTATTTCCTCAAAGTAATCAAGACGCCCAGATTATTTCCGGAAGCAGAATATTTATGTAAAATAATACAAAAAAATCATTACCACCGCGACCTGCTGCTAAAACTAAACAAGCAGTGCAGAGTAATAAGATATCCCATGCCCCATGCCATTTACGCCGTCATAGTTCATGAATCGCTCAGTGATGCCTCTGCGGTGCCACATATGTTCCGCTCTGTCTTTGTAATCTGATTTTTGTTGCCTCCGTACCATCGTCTGCCGTTGCAGCTTCCTTAAACCATGGATGTTGAAGAGCCTGCTTGGCTGTGATACGTTCATTTGCATCATAGACAAATATCTTTTTCAGTAAATCTAGGAAATTTTTGCTAAACCTCGATTGATCCTTGATGATTTCCTTTGGTTTGTCAGTAGAGTTCGCTATAAAGAATATGAGAATAACTTACACTTAATGGTTTCATAGCCTTCACAAATCGCCGGGACGCCCTTGTGGTATCAGCATTTGGGTATTCAAGTTTTAAGCGCTTGAAATATCTGAGAAATAGCATCAGTATATATTCCAAGAAAGGTTCCTAGGGTCCTTACTTTTGAGCTGGATTCCCTCCATTTCGTTTTGCCATAGTGTTGACTTGCTGAATGAGATGGCTATCCAGTCTCTTATCGCATACTGCTTCCATCATGGCCAAGTGCTCCAGGTTATCGTGTGTTTGAAAAAGGGCATCCCCTGTGAAGAACTCGACAAGTATACATCCAATACTCCAGATATCGCATGGGAAAGACCAACCAAGTCCAAGAATAATCTCTGGGGCTCGATAATGACGTGTAGATACAACAGATGAGTGATATTCATCCTGAAATGTTGCGGAGCCAAAATCAATAAGTCGGATTTCTGTATCCAGAAGGACTTTCCGCTGTGCCGCTTGCCGGCTAACTGTGGTTGATGAAGAAGGAATCTTGCGGCTGTAGGTAAAAGCTTGATATGCACTATTGCATAATAGGATGTTCTCCGGTTTGAGATCTGTGTGAATTAAGTTTAAGTCGTGTAGAACTGATTTAATGTTAGCTGGTGAATCGAGTTGGTGGCTCAAGATACTTACAAGCAACACTTGTCAATAACTGCCGTGCAAAGCTCTGAATTTGGGAATTGGGGAATGGGACGAAGGAATTGCTCTTTAAGAAATCGAAAACACTCTGTCCCAGTAGATCCATAACTATACATATGTGCCCTCTGTAATCAAAGCAATCCCGCAGATGTATACATCTATTTCGGTTCTCGTGATCATTTGCTTTGAGTGTTGATAAGACTCGTAATTCGATCTTCGAAGCATCTCGGTATTTCTGCACAGATCGAATGATCTTGATGGCAACAAGTTTGTCATTATGCAGATCTTTAGCTTGTACAACTTTTCCAAAAGTTCCCTGGCCGAGTAATTTCTGGACCGAGTCTGTCTTGCGTGTTAGTTTGTGGCAGCTTGATGGATCGTCCCACGGAAACTTACATTGCGTGGTCAAGTTCGTTTCCGGAACAACAATGTAATGTCCATCTTCATCATCGACTTTGGTATTTTTGGTATAAGAGTTCTTCGTGTATGTTAGCTTCCGATCACAACTGTGGCAAGCATCGAGACTTACATCTGTAACAGGTCTTACTGGAACATCGCGAGATTTTATGGGTGGTTTAGGGGGTGGTATGTAATTGCTGAATGCGTCCCCATTGACTTCTAGTTCTTTCCGCTTGGCTTCATTGGCAATTTGCAGCCTAGTGTTTGTTCTTTTCCTTTTCTGTCCAGTGATTTCCGCAGCCTCGTAACCATTTTGCCCATTGGATGAGTGGGAGCCAAGGGACGTAGCTGCGGTCGTATGAATTGCTGATGTTGTGCGATCGGTTGATATGGTGGAACCAGATTCTGATTTGTATTTTGGACTCGGATCGATCGAGGGACCAAATTGATATAAGGGATCATAGGCGTCATTGCGTTTTCTCTTCTTCGCCGCAGGTCGACTATTCGCTGCCACTGCAGAATTATTGGTTTGAATATGCGAAGAAATGTCCAAGGATGGTTCTGGTGATTCAGAACTATCAATTACGATCACCTCTTTGGGTAAACCATTCTCGTAGAACTTATCCCAATCTGGTTGTCTCTCTTTTGATCTTTGCCTCTTGTGTGGGAGAGGCACATGCGATGAGGAGGAAACCATGAGTGCGGGCTTCCTTGGAGAGTTTGTAGCTGCAGGTTTCGCTTTTGCCGGATGTGAGGGAAGTTGATGTGTCTTTGGAGGAGCTACACTCGAAGATGTACTATTACTCGACGAGTTAGTCGGAATGGTGTACGAGGCGGCCAAACGACTGCTGCCGTTCAGCAGACTATTGCTCGCTCGATATGGATTGTTTGACTGATAATTCTGATGATGGGAGTATCCGTAATTAGGATGATGAGGGGGTAACGTCGATGGGGTCGACATGGCACAATTGCGAGAAGTAATCGTTTCGACCCTAAGGGTGGGCTTAGACTTATCACGTCGCAATTATTGAAGTATTCGAAGTATTAGTATGAATTCTCGAGATCAGAGGCGATGGACCATCGAGTCTCAAGTAGTAGAGTATGGTTTGGATGTCGTAATGGGGAATAATTGCGCGATGATGAAGGAGGAGTTGTCAGTTGACGTTGGAAGTGGATGAGGTCAAAGGTAATTCTTTCTAATCTTTCCGACTGTATTGCGCTGAAGTTAGAAATGTCAAATAGGCGACATTTCTCGGCAGAAAGTTGATTATATTGACTTATTAGGTAGATTCAATGTGTTGAGTTTGCAAATACAAGAAGATATTGTTGAATATCTTTTAATAAAGTTGTTGCTGGGAGAGAATTAGGAATAAGAATCTCTTTTGATTTTCCAAACTTGATGGTGATGGGGTTTCTTGAGGGTCGCTTATGACTGACTAGTAGTAGATTTTAGATTTTAGACTTTAGAGTTGATCATTGTGAATTCTTTGGTTTGTTCCATTATCAAATCACTAGGTAGGAGGTAGGTAGGTACAAGTAAGGATTTAAAAGCTTACCTTTTCTTTTACTATACAAAAATATAATATATTGAATTATTCTTAAATTATTATGATTATCTAATGGGTTATATCTTGATCCAATGAATTATTATTATTATTATTATTATTATTATTATCCAATGAATTATATCTTGATCCAATGAATTATATTATTATCAAATTATTCATTATTATTATTATTATTATTATTATTATCCAACGAATTATATTTTGATCCAATGAATTACATTATTATCCAATGAAATAATCAAAGGAAGATATCCGTTTATAGATATACTACTAGGTAGATAGATTATCGAATGACATTTTAATTCAATTCACTGATTCATCATTGAGGAGAATCATCTATACAGGGGAGAAGCCGAATTTCATAATGATATGGCTCTAAGCTATCCCATTTTAATTTATCTCAACAAGTCATGATTTATATTATTCACTCTTTTTGATATCCAGTAGCTATCTCCACGCTCAAAGCCGGTTGATGAAAACAACCCTCAAGAATAGCCAGTCTATTTCCCCTCATGATTGATTCCTCGAATCGAAAGCGTTTGTCCCAAGAGAGTCATCCATCCTATCATGGGAAGAAGAGAAGTTTTCATTCGTTGTTTCCCATGTATAATACACATCTGTTATTATGGATGTAGCTGCTATATATTCAAATATACTAGGTACGTACTTCCTGCATGTCTTTCTGCATGCCACGAATAATCTTACCACCTACCTACCACTTTACCCCGAGCCTACATTTCTGGAAATTCCTTCCACTCATCACATCCAGTCACATCACATTGGAAGACTTCCAAAAGAGCCGGTGGCCCTCCTCACATTCATCCAAAAGTCTTCCTATTCATTCAACTCGGCCAATCCTTTATTAGTGTAACCAACCCTGTTTTTCTTACATTGATGGATTGATGGATGGATGCATGGTCAACCATCCAAGTCCTTGTCATTATGCTTCACAAAGAAAACAACCCACTGCCCAGGACTCAGCCCAAGGAACCAACTGTGACAGTTTTGGTGTACATACAATAGGATACATACAAAATTAATCAAATCCTGAAGATCAAATGCTCTAAAATGGTGAGGGTTTTCTTACTCTCTCATATTTGTCTAGCAACTATGTAGACTTGGCTTTCATGTGTTGTGTTGTGTTGTGTTAAGTTGCCACTAAAATCTGATCCTCTTGTTCTTCATTCACCCGCGATAAACAACCCCTCAATGGTCTTTATCTCAAGTGGCAATTTTCATAGGCGAGGTATGGAGAGAGGGATCATCATTGCAACTTTGGTGTAGATTCATTTTTCGTGATATCCGCAAAGAGAAAATGCCACTTGTACTCACATGCGTTTCGTACGAAAGTTTGTAACCTTATAGCTCCAGGTATCATCACTGCGATACATCTATACTGTAAAATCCGTGCTCATTGATCGTGCGCGACTTGTGATCGACCAACAAGGGGGTGGTCCCGTGGATTTTAGATTTGGGATCACGTGAAAAGGGTTACATCATGAAGGGGTGAGAAGTGAAAAATGAAACAGCGGCTGATAGTTTTATGTATGTGCTATTCATCTATTCTATTCCTGGGTAAAAGTAGCCATGCTCTAGGCTTTAATCAATATTCCGCAGGTAGATCTCTTGGTTCGGCCAAAATAGAACTCGAGCCACATGCTGGTCATTTGGGAGATAGTGGTCGATAAAGCCGAATCATGTCTTTGGAAATATGAACGTCGAGTCCTTTATGCTATATATGTGGCGGGTATCATTTCTAGAATTCTTCATATTCCTCTGTTGAAAACCACCTTTCCACCTTCTCCACCTTTGCCCCAGAACTCCTCCTCTAACGTTGACGCATCTACGCTTTGGCGTTGAGGGAAGGCTGCTAGAGCTAAAGGTAAAGCGAATAGACTAGTGCCAAGAATGAGACCCAAATTGATCGGTAATGTGAGTCTGGGGTTTCTCATGAGAAACTGCTTCTTTTGTAACCTCACCAAAATTAAAGCTGGAATAACCATAATTGGAGAGCTGTTCAATACTCGACTTATAGCGGTTTCCGAAACTGCAATAGTGGCTGCTTTTTTGCTCTTGCCTAATGAGGCAACCTCGGATTCAGATTTGCCCTCTGCTACAAGTTTAGCCTTATCCGACTCTGATAGAACTGGATAGACATCAATGCCCTTTCTGATTTCTTCTCCTCGCATCAGGAAAACATTCAATGCTCCAGCACTTGCAACAGCGGCGAATGGTACCAATCTTCCAAGAATCATCTTCGTGCCTGGGCTGACTTTCTTTAATCTTGGAACAAGAGCATTGAGACCAAGTGCAACAGAGCATGAAGCTCCAACTGCGAGAAAGTACGATTGTGCAATTTTCGAGGTCGACAGAGGAGTAGATTTGTTGGCATTGGCATTGTTGATAGCCACATTAAGGGATTGATTTGTAATTTGCCATAACAACGTTCCTGTCGTCTGCCAAATGTCAGCAACGAAATATTATTGTTGAAATTCTGAGAAGACCTACTCCCAATCCTGGTGTAAGCATTCCTGCTGTGACTACCAAGTTTGATAAAACGAAACACGACATTCGAAATGGGAGGAAAACTGGTGTACCAGTATCTAGTAATATAAGCTTTCCATCCGGTACTTTCGCAGCTTCTCACATACCCGGATGTAATGTTGAATCGACAATCTTTTTCGCATTCCATAATTCCGGAGTCATTTCTTGGATCTTCCCCTGTTTATAACTCGAGATAAGGCTCTTCGCATGCTCCAATCCGGTACTATTGACTAACAATGTTCTATTACATGGTCAGTATATAATACTTCGTACTTCACAATAGCTTGAGTGTCTACGAAAGAAAGTGTGAGCACCTTTTTGGTGAAAACACACAATAATTTCCTCCTCACCTAGGGTCTGAAATGGCCGCAGAATGCATTACCCGCCCCCAGTATGTGCTGAGATCATACTGAGAAGCAGGTAACTCTCGATTGCCTGGGAGAGAGGCAGACATCGTTTGGGTCCTTGAGTAAGCGTATTGCCTTGAGGAATCTGGAATTGAGGTTGATATAAGACCTCACGACAGACAATATCGCGGGCAAAATGGTTTCGGATCCGAATAATCAATAGTAATCCACTCGCAGATTCATAGCACACATAAAGCCATGGAATTGGTGGACTGTGTCTTTTGAGTTGTCTTTGCGGGAACCTCGAATTATTTATTTTTGGTGCTCTGACTCCGATTTCGCTTCACCCGTTTATCGGGATTTCATCTCAAAGAGTCGAAGACAAAGTACATCACACAAACACTTCATATTCGAACGATAAATAATAGACTCCTATGGTAGTAAAATATCTCTAGTAGAGTAACTTGGATTCGTTTGTGGATTATTCACTTTGTTCCTATTCTATTTTCACCGAGAGTTGAAAGGCCAACGGTCCTATTTTTGCATTCTCAAGAAGTCTTGATGAAAATTCCAATGGCTTCATTGATTGATACCGACTTGATGATGGCGTTCAAAGCATTTCGATCCGAATTAGCTGAATAACTAAACCGCTATATACGGGAATCTTGTCAAAAGCGAGGAGAAATTTTCAGGAAATACGAGTTCATGAATTGGCGACGGTGCACAGGTGGAAGTATATTATGTCGAAGCACAGTTGTATGATACAGCGCGTTGGGCTGCGATGCGAATCTCGATATACTGGTACGATAATGCACTGGGCTACCTACAGGTCCTGGTCATTATTATAGACCTCCGTACGTCAATCACCACGTTCAATATGCATTTTGTGTAGCAACCAAAGGCTGATCGACGCAAATGTCGATAAGTCAATGATCGATCGCGAAAGAAACCAATTCAGATGCAACTGTCCTTTCACGGTCTTATCGAGACTTGGCACTTTCTGGAAGTACATTATGTACAGAGTGGTTCCTAAGATGGATCTTCCTTCCAGTCATGTCATTCCCAAATATCTAAGGATGTATCTGGGCACATATAGCATAATTTTTCGACAAATATATGAAAGTCCGACATCCTGCATTTTTTGCCCGGTTTTAACCAAGGCCACAACTTCTCATCGTGAACGCGATATGTCAATGATGTAGAGTACTATCCTGTGTACTACTGTACAACTTGATCTCATGTTGTAACCACATGGCTAAAGGAATAACCACAACGTTCAGCACTCTCCGGCGGCCAGCACACAAGTTTCACCAGTGATCTAGAATTACATTAACCTTCCTTCAACCACAAAATTTTATATGAATGTCGTACTGCAGACACTGTACCAAGCTCAACTCAGCGATTCATCTCCGTTACAATAATTCCGGCCAACTTTCAGATATGCAACAAAAGGCAAAATCGCCAGCCCCTGTACAAGCAAACGCCACGAAATTTCAAAGAGAGCGTGTCAATTTTGAACCCCTGACCATTTCTACCCTTTTGAGAATTCATAGCAATCATTTGGGGAAAATATTATTCGTCTTTCTTTTGCCCGTCGGCCAGAATCATTCGTGGTACTAAAACCTATGCTCTTTCGCGGAAAACAAAAGGCATTGCTTGCACCTTGACTTTTCCGAAGTACATCGGAATATCAGTATATGACGATGTGTTTGACTGAGCAAATTAATATTTATCCGCAACCCTACTCTCTTGGCGGTATGTACTGTACAGTGTTACATTCATAGGCGAATGGACAAATTAGCTAGAATCTTACTTTGACGTGTCGCCGAACAATATACTTCCCTTGTATATCAATGGAAATTACGCAACTATTGGAAAAGATGCACTCATCTCATTCTTCGAGTGCTTGTCATTCTCAAGCGAGAAGTAATCAGCACAAACTAAGAGCACGATTGTTTCGGTGTTATCGATCTATCCGATGAAATACTATTGTGCTTGAAGAGATCACATGAGAGCGTCTTCCAAGCCTACAAATCCCTGCAACATTCGCTACTGGTGAAAGTATTCTTGCAGCTTTATGTAGAGCTTTAAGTTAAAACCGATAACCCAGGTTCAAACAGAAATTCTTGTTTACAGACGGCACTCATTTCTGATCTAAAAGCAGACAACTGAATCTCTTACAGAGAATCGTCATAATGGCTTCTTCCTTCAATCTTCCAAGCCGCAATCTCATGTACAATCATCCCTATGATTATGGCCATATGTTTTTATGTCCATAGATGTCACTCCTGTCGATTATCTTCCAAGGCTTACACACCTGTCGTCCCATACCTCATTATTCTCCCAAAGTGATCAAACGAGAACGCAAAAGAAAGTCAAGAAAGTTTCGTTGCACATCTGAGTACTTTTTGAGAGGTCAATCTTTCGCCCAAAATCTTATATGTGCTGAGCAAGTGGATGACCGCAGAGACGGGTTTCTTACTCCCTGCCTGAATTTGAGCTTCTTTGATGCTTTCCATAGATAGTTATGACACTTCATCTTGAATCGTCAACATATATATCTAGGTAGCCGAGAGATTTCGTGGCATATCTGGATTTTGACAAAAAGTACTTTTCAGGACGTCGGTTTTTGGTTCAAATCTTCTGTGTGCTGAGTAGGTGGACAGCTTCAGAGGCTATATATGTGCGTTCTGGCCGAATATATGCAAGTTTTGGAGAGATAATCACTGTTCTATCTTGGGCGGATGCATACAAAAGTTTTGTTGCCCTTGATTTGGGTTGAATTTATTTTCACTGAAGAATCGTATAGAAAGACAAGCCTTGTGTGTTCTGAAAGAATATGAGCTGTTGATATCGTTCCTACTAGGAGATATCGGATTTTAGTTGGCTGAATGGATACGAGAGTTTTGTTGCATGTCTGATCAAAAAATTGATGGTCCTGGAAAGTACTTTTCAGTTGGCCTTGATTTTGGTCAATTTTGCCCTTACTGTAGAGTTGGATGCAGAGAGGAGCTAATGGTCTCGCGGCGAAATATGTACTTCTTATATGCCCCCCCCACCTTATCTGGAGATTTTCGAAGTAATATATCAAAGGAAGAATATTCCGAAACCATGTTTTTACACATCTTATCAAAAATTTCTTGGTCTTGAAAAGTACTTTTTGGTAAGGTTTCAGAAATCGATCAAATGTGTCTTTATTGCAGAAACGTTTTTAGAGAAGACCTGTATACGTCCTGTCGAAATATGGGCTCCTTATTTGACCCCTAACAGAAGATATTCGGTTTTAAGTTAGCTGGATAGCTATTGAAAAAGTTTTGTTGCGTATGTGCAAAAAATTATTATTTATTGTTGTTTTGATTGTACGAGCAGGCTGTCTGTCAATGTCCCGTACCCTCTCTTTCCGGAGACGTTCTGTGCTACCATGGAATATGTAGAATCAAAAGTTTTACCGCACATGTGAAGGGCAAAAATACTTTTTGAGACGTTTACAAGATCTATGGAAACTATTTTGATTGTTGTTTCGGCCACCGAGATAGGCGGCTCGACTCCTGGCTTAATATGAGCGTATCACCTATCGTAAGTCGGTAAATTCGAGGTTGAAACACAGTACACTGACTGGACTCACATCAGAGACTTGTTGCATATCTGAAGATGTAAATTTTCGTTTGCATACATTTCGGGGTGGGGATTTCTTACATCCTACGGTACAAGACCAGGAGCAGAGCTAAGGGCCCTTGCCTGCGCTATTCTCATCAGGCTTCAGGAGCCGAAGCTCTCGGGCTCGTTCCTTGACCGGCTACCGTCAAAAGACCTGCTAGCAGCTACTAGGTATTTTGCGACACTACCGAGGAAGTTCGTCGCATGTCTCGGAAAGCACTTTCTAGCTGAAGTCGCATTCCGGTGATTATTTGCTGCATCCACTCCGGGATTTACTTTTGAACAATAAGTGAATATAGAAGACTCAAAGATTTCACATTCGGCGCCCCCTCCCGCGCGCCGGATGTGGATATGAAACCACATATCAAAATAGCGTAAACCATAAACTACTGCTAATGAGACTACTGCATCACTTAGTCGTTATTAGCCAATAGCTAGGCCTAGGATAAGACTGATATAAACATCTCCCATTTAATCAATAGCAAGAATGATGGAAATCTCTATCTGTATGTCTGTGTGTAGTCTATGTTGAGCACGTCAACTGCGTCGGCTTCATCAGCTGTATCAGCAGCTACGCAAACCACGAAATTCGTATGCCATGGATTACTTAGATAGTGCAAGCTACATCAATTCAGTCTCATTGCAGAATCCTTAACATTTAAGTCACATCTCTTATCGATTCTGAACTAAAATTAACACACTTTATATTTCTTCTCAAAGCACTCAATCTCGCAATGCACATAAACGTCACTGTCCTCATCCATGGACTGAAACTCTCAGCTCAAGTTTCGGGAGTCTTGGAGCCGATTTGAATGACCCTTACAGCCCGATTCCTTCCTACGCTAACCCCTTCAAATCTCGTCAAAGGTCTTGTTGCACGTCTGAAAATTCCGAAACCTGAGCTACAGACCCGTAGAGTAGTGTAGAGTAGTACTGGAAGCCTATTAAATGTACAATGCTACTACTATATATAAAAATGCCGCCTGCTAGGGTATGGATGAGTATGCGTCTTAAAATTGAGATGGCCTCGAAAAGTATTTTATAGCTTCGGTACCTTTTTGTACTATGCGTTGGTGAAGTATCGTTGCCTCGAAACATAGCATTTAACTTGGCTCAGAAAAAGTGACCTCGAAGAATGTAGCCAGTCTTGATCTTGACGGCAAGATCTTGAGTCTGTGGGGCAATCCAAACACTAGTGAATCTTTTCAGGCCAAGATCATTATAAAAAGATGTCGATAACCCAACTACATCAACTAAGCACTTTGGAAACGAGTTGGAATCAGAAATTTAGGGATGTAATAGAAACTATTTTACTTTACTCACATGCTCGCGTCAGAGCTCAGATGTCTTTTGCGAAAGAGAGTCGGACGGATGAGACTTGTGTGATGGGATGATATATTAGCGTGGCAGCAATCTTGGACTAAAGGATAATAATGAAGATATTTCTGAATTTGACGTTGATAATTACAGTTGAAGAGATGATGTTGAAAAGATGAACATCTCTATTCACAACACAAGGTAACTACAAGTACAGAAATACTGCTACTTATTGTCTCACCAGACAGTCATTCGATGCCCGAGTATGCATTGCCAATAACTAAGTCGAAGCTATCAATTTGCCATTTTTTGGGACTGTAAGAAATTGAGATAAGGGATCTTTTATATCCTTTAGATGCTTTATAGACGAGGAAGAAGAACGTAGGAAAGAGAAAGATGTCCAAATATAATGAGTCTGGGTTATTAAAGTGAATTACCCAAGTTAATACACTCCCGCCTCTGTGAATAGTAAACACGGAACTAGAGTTTGAGAACCAATATATAAGCACACACTTGGAGTACCAATTTTCTTCTCAAAGACTCAAACAAATCTGTGGTTCTGGCCTATAGAGATTTCCAGGTTGAATGGACCGAGAGGACCGAGAGGAACAGGCATTCAAAAAGTTTCTGCATGTGAATGTGCACATGGCAGGAGTATGTTAATTGGAGTATACAGGTCACCAGGTGTGTGTATGGGACGAGAACAGAAGTTGACAGGTTTAACAAGGGACAACGACAACGACAACATATATAGAAGAATCATCCGATAAAAACACATCGACAGCAGAGAGAAATTTTCTTCTGTAGAAGTGGAAAATAACAGTAGGAATACCACTGCCCCAACAAATGACTTCGACATCAAAGACCCTACCCAGAATTCTAATAATCTTATATTTCACACAACATCAACAGAAAGATCAACATCAACATCAACAACATCAACATCAACATAAAATATCACAACGAACCCAAATCCTCCAACCCACTCACTCACCCATATATCCTTCAGCACAACGCGTCCAAATATCGCATTGTTATCTATTCTCCCTTCCATCCCTGCCCCTTTATAATCTCCCGAGAAAATTTGGAATCATACTCTTCACCCACTCCGTTTCCCGCCACTTATTTGATATCCATTTATTCAACCAAATCAATCTACATTGGATATCATTCTCCTTGGTCTCAATATCTATTGATCATTATCTATCTATTTATCCATCTATTTATCTATTTATCTATCTATCTATCTATCTATCTATCTATCTGCTTAAGAAATAAAAAGAATAAATTTATAACGATTAGTTTGTAACTGAATTAACTCTAGAATGATAATTAGTATAAAAAAAAAGTAATATATACAAGCTATTAAACTATTAAACTATTAAGCTATTAAGCTATTGAATATATATACATGTATTTCACTTACATACAATCTCTAATACAATTACCACCTATACATTACTCCCTATTCCCCTCTACGCCCTACCAAATGCCAACCCTCCCCCTCCTCCTCCCCCTCACCACTC
>NGKH01000006.1:1221374-1235760 GCA_002162575.1 Sclerotinia glacialis | reverse complement strand
GTGTGGGTGAACCAGAGGGTTTGGAGGGAGAGGGGGAGGTCAGTTGGGGTGTGTTGTGAAGTTGAGGGAGGTGGGAGAGCGGCTGCTTGAGAGGTCTGAAGTCGGTTAGCTTTGGTTTGGTAAGGGAAAAATTGCCGAGTAGGATTATTTCTAGAAAACGAGTGAATCATTACAGCTTAAAAAAGACTACTTGAAGAACATGGACAACATCATGCTTTTAAAAGCGAGATGATGACTCAAACACCCTGGATTTCTACATGAATATATCCAATGACAACAAAGTGAAGCGTCAACATCCATGAAAAAAAGCATGAACAAATTCCATCATTCAAAAATATAGGGTAAAAGTATTGATTATATAACTATGAATATTGACCACTCACCATAGGCTTGGGTTTAGTCGCCTTAGGTATAGGCGGCGGTGCTGTATTTCCAGGAGTACCCAAATCCGACCTCTTCTTAGGAGGAGGTGGAGGAGCCGGTTTCTTTTTCCCCAATACTGATTGTACATTTAATCCATGAAATCCATTTCCAACCGGACTAGATGAATCTTCCACAATTCCATCATTTCTACCAGGTGAAGCATCTCTTCCTTGCGCAAGCGCTCCATACGATCCAACTTTATCCGCAATTCCATATTTTGTATTTAATTTATTCGCAGACGACCAACCGGATTTTACTTGTTCTCCATGTCTTTCTCTAAAGTTATTTGCGGTGCTTGCAGCACTTCGAGCATCGGATAAGGAGATGGATGATGGATCTTTGTGGAATGCGGATGCTGTTTTTAGGGCGGCTTGTTTTTGTGCAAAGGTTGTTCCTTCGGTGGGAGGTGAGGGTTTAGGAGATGAAGATGTTAATGATGATGAGGATGTAAGTCGAGAAAATCGAGATTGAAGTTCGTTTAATTGTGGTGATGAAGTTCTTGCGGGTATTTGTGGTGAAGAGGTTCTTGCGGGTATTTGTGGTGAAGAGGTTCTTGCAGGTAATTGCGGTGAAGAGGTCCTTGCAGGAGGAGGTGGAGGCGATGAGTTTGTTGAAGTTCGTGTTGGAGGAGGTGGTGGTAATGCTGGCTTAGATTTTGTAGATCCAATTCCAAATCCAGGTACTGATATTCCTGCTGCCCCTAATCTGCTCAATGCTCCTTGATTCAATACACCCTTATGTGGATCCGCATCCGATGTAGCCGCGTCATATGTAGGAGGAGGCAAAGGTGCCGATGATGACGGATTAGAATTTTGCCGTGGTGGTAATCTAGGTGGTAAACCAGGGGGTTGTGATTTACCAGCTATAGAAGTCAGAGAAGATGTTCTACCATCTGCACCATCTTTTCTTCCAGGAGGTGGAGGTAAATGTGTTGTAGATAATCCCGTTGTATTCGGACGATATGGCATTGGGGGTGGTTTAGGTTTCGCCGCTTCTTCTTCCTGTCTTCTTCTTTCTTCTTCTTCGGCCTCTTGTTTTGCTCTTATTTCACTTTGTGGTATTGGAGCTCCCCATCCTCCTGCATCTGATCTTGTTTGACTCGATAGATTCGTTGGAGGTGGTAAAGCCGCGGCTCCATGGTATCTAACACTTTTGGGTGGCGGACCGAATGATGAAGGATCTTTTAATGATGATAATGGTCTGGATTGATGTTCTAGAGCTTCTTCTCTTGGATCTTTACTCTTTCCCACCCTATTGAATGGAAGATTAGCTCAAGCAATAGAGTATACCCTAAGTTCTAAACTCATTCATTTTGTTCGGAAAAGGGGATAAACCTACCATCCAGCTACTTGATTAAGTCCCTTAAAATCTCCTCTCCAACTTTCCTTGGATTTTCCTTCTTTGGCTTTTGGATGCCATCCACTTTTCAAAGTATCCTTAAATCCCGACATGATGATGTGATGTGTAGGATATAGAATGTTGATCTAGGGGTAAGTTGTAACCATGTACCGGTAATAGCTCGTTCGCTAGTTCCAAATTGTCATAGTCATTATGCAATGCGCATCTGGTAACCTAACTCTTGGGTTAAAGAGATTTCTTATAGAAAGAGATTTACTACTTTTATAATGAAGCTATTGATCCAAATCAATTTATGTCGGATTTCTATCGGTGCAATCCGGATAAGAATATGATTATATTACAAACCTACTAGGTAGGTAATAGGTATGTGTAGGGATGTCATAGTTCAAACGGTCGCTTATTCCCGAATCTCCGAATACAATATATCATATATATTTCCACGCCATCAACATGCAGAATAGTAATACAACATCCCATCCCCTCCATACCATTTACCAACATATCAAATATAACCAATGTTAGCAAAGAAATCCATCAAACAGCTATCAATACGAGGCCCGGTGGCCTAATGGTTAAGGCGCCAGATTTCGGTCTGAATTCTCTGGAGATTGGGAGTTCGAATCTTCCCCGGGTCGTTGAATTTTTGAGGTTGCTCTTTGAGGGCCGAGGTTTTTTTTATTTCGGGACCTTTGTCTCTCTTTCTTTCTTTCTTTGATCTTATTTATGGTTCGTTTATACGACTGGAGAAAATGAGTGTGGAATAAAAGATGAGTGAGGCAAAGCAAAAGTGTTACACAAGGCGAGGATCTCAAAGAATAGATATCCAATCAACATTCACCTCGCATGATCTATTTGCTTTGTAGGTTTTGCGGTCAAATGATCATATTTTGGGGGCAAGGAGTTGAGGTCAACTTTGAATTGTTGAAGATAGTATCGATTGAAAATTCACTGCTGAAACAGATCACACGGTTCATATATCAAGATGAAGATTATATTTTTGACTAAACCCAACGTCGCAATAGCTATAGATTTCTTGGCTAGGTCGAGTAATATGCATTAGATTCTCCCTTGATGGAAAACCTGTTCTGTCCCTCAACAACAAGTGACCACTACCACTAGTGACATCAAACCATTGCCTAGACCACATCAACATCACCGCAAAATCTTCGACATGTAAACTTACAACTCCCCCCCATCAACTTCGAGATAAAGAGACTCTGGAGTTATTGACCGGGTTTGATATGAAAAGTAGTAACCGTTGGGGGGCATAATACTAGTATGGAGTTTGAGAGGTGTCCTTCATGCCATGCGGGTTTTGCTTTGAAGCTAGAGAGAAGATCTCGAGATATACGTCGTGAATTGTTCAATTGTACTTATTCGACATGGTTAATAAAGGAGGGGATGCACAAATTGGATCTCTAGGTAAACGGAAAGAAGTGTTGAAGGTATGCATGTTAGTGTGGTTGACCTTACAAATCACCCCCTTCGTAACGCAATACTAGTCTGCTATATACCTAGTAGCAATGAATACCAAAAAGGATGTGTTGAGAGGGGATACATCAAGGGAACGTTTGCAAGCATTCCAGCAGGACAGGAATCTAGTGTCATAAATTGACCTTCACCTGAATCAAATATCAAAAGAAACATCTCATTATTTCATTTAGATGCATTGTATTTTGATTTTATAGATAGCATTCAGTTCTCAAAAATCGAGTCGGACGATGCGAGTCCATATGGTGGATTACACCAAAGCGTGTGTTTTCTTCCCTTACCCAACATCTCTAACATGCATCCCCTTAAACCTTCATCTCAGAAAGACCATGCTTCCAGACAGTGACGAATGGAGTAACACCATCCTCACGGTAGTTCATGAGAACGACCCTATGAATAGTGTAAGTATATGATTTAACATGACGTATAAAAAAGGAGAGGAAGAAGAAACATACATTCCATCAGGATCCATAGATTCACCAACATAGAAATCGTAATCCTTGAAACCACCAACAATCTTCTTTGCGAATGCAGCAGCACCCTTCTCGAATTTGGTAACCTCCTCTTCGGAAGCACCTCCCTCCTTCAACTTCTCCTTGACAGTCTTCATGTATCCTATACATCAATATTAGTCTCGATGATTTTGCTAATACATATGAATAAGAATAAAGGACATACCCTTAAGATGGCCGAGGTAAGATTTCTTATCAAAAGAGGTGGAGTTGAGACGGAAAGATGAAACAATATCGTTGACCTTTTGGTTTTCATCTTCGACACCCTCTTCAGCTTCTTCAGCAGAGGCGTTGGCACCAGTATCTATTACCCGGTATCGTTAGATCATTATCCTTGTATGGCTATACATTGCCTCGAAGACTCGATCGATTTGGGCGGGGTAATTTTGAACGTACCGACGCTGACAGCGCCAACAGTGATCATGCTGCAGTTAATTTCGTAAACAACACCATCAACCTCCTTCAAGTCGTATGAGTCGGAGATGATCTCATCACCGCTGATAATATCCTATAAAAGTTCAGGAATTAGTTCTCATTGATCATCTGCTTTGATTTCTTTCTCGAAAATCCCCACTCATCATAATGTAATGAATTTCGAATTTTTGGAACATTCTGCCGAGATATTCGAAGAGAAAAAGGAATTTAGAACTTACTTTATAGATAATCATATTGACGATTTGGTTTGATATGAAATTAGATAGATGGAATGTTGTGTGTGTATAAGATAAGTTTGTGGGATATGGTTTCTGATGAAGGAAGATAGTGGGAAAATTCTTTGGAGGGGGAGGTTAACGGGATTTGGTTTAGCGCGTCAGTAGTTTTGGAGAAGTCAGTCGGCCTAAGATCAACGGATAGGCAAAATTCGATAGAAATTGGAAAATGCCAGATATTGAACTGAAACCATACTTGAAAATTCCCTATTGAGCTGTGACGACTTGAATTTAGTATGATTGATATTATTGGTTGATTATAAAGTGGTTGGTTTTCTATCATCTCCATCTGTTTTCTCACTTTATTTATTTCAAGTGAGCTCTCACTCTCTCACTCCATAGTACGGATCACCAGATGTGTATTGGCGAAATGGGGGTTGATCTGACCGCTTTATGGAACAAGGATTAATTTTGCTGGCAGAATGATTTGGTTGGTGGCAAAACGAAAGCGGTCAAATAATTCAGCCAAGGCTCATTTCATCTCCATATACTCCATACACCCACCGATGTCTACTCATCTACCATTCGATGGCATTTTTCTAATGATAACCATGGATATTAACAACCACAACAAACCAAACGTTTGAGCGCAGTGAAGTAAAGGGGGTTTGTGGTCTTGCCCCCATTAATATCAATAATAATAAAAAAAGAAGTGAAATGACGACGCTCCGCTAGCCCTTCGGGGACCAACTGACTGCCGTGGAGGAAGACTATTTGGGGGAAAACCGCATTTATACCTAGGTACATTAAATGTAACACATGGAAGAAATTGATGATTGATGCACATTACTTCACATTCATCAGATGAGATGTTAGCATTGATATAGATTTAGAGCATGAATTAATAAAGTGGATAAGACAGTATCATATCTAGTTCCATCCTCACTGAGCCTCGGTTTACATACAAGCAAATCCCATCTATAGAAATGGATGCAATAATGTGCTCCTTAGCACGAAAGCCACTTGAACCTTCACTTCGCATAAACATCATAAACATCATAAACATCATAAACATCATAAACATCATAAACATCATAAACATCATGCCTTTCCTATTAACTCCGTCCTCTGTAATCTAATCATCTTGGTAATCCTTGAAATCTTATCTGGATGATGAATGTTTCCGATATCCGATTTCCACTGTTTTCATTCATGTCAGCAACCCTTCCACTTCCACTTCCAAGGTTCTTTGTAAGTATTTTATGACTTTAGATAATATAAAATTACCATTCATCGAGTAGGTGCTGCATCTGCTGATTGACAGGTAACTCTACCGGTAACTCTATCACTCCATCACTCCATCACTCTATCCATTCATCAATGATTATATAATCCCAGTCCGGAAGAACCGGCTTTATATTTTGATTTGTTCATGTGGCGTGGATCCTTACTATAAAAGCTTTCCCATCAAGGAACCCGACTAACTAACTAACTACTACCTATCCGCTTACTCATGGATTGATGGAAAAGTAAGAAAGTTACGACGACTAAAAAGCGTGGCATGCATCCCTTTTAATCTTTTGGAAAAGAAAAAGTGGAAGATCTAGGAAGGAAGAGAAGAGAAGAGATGACATGAGATGAGATGAGATGAGGCTTGGATTTTTATTAATAAACTGAGAGAGAACTGCCTTTTCTTCTCTTTCTACTCATTTCATCACCCTCACTTCACTCAACGACACTCCTCTACAAACTTTTCTTTATCCTTTCTTTCCCATTTTATACTTTTATTATCACAACCACCATACATCAAACACATACATAACACATTCCTTTCGTGACCAACTCGAAAATTGCAGCTATCAATTGGCTACTCAATTTTAATCAATTCTACAATAATTCCAATACAATAAACTTCTACATAATGGCGAACCTCACCACCTTTTCGATCAATACAACAACAATGTCGGACCTACCGCCACTTCCTTCTTATACTCTCACTCCTCTTAAACCACTCATCCCTTACATATCCGATTTCTACCTCTCTCTTATTCTACCCATTGCCGCATACTGGGTTGTCTCCCTCACCTTCCATTTAATCGATACCCTAGACATTTGGCCGCAATACCGTTTGCATACACCCGCAGAAATCCTCAAACGCAATCATGTCTCCCGTTACGAAGTCGCTCGCGATGTCATCATTCAACAAATAATTCAGACATTTGTTGGAGCTGTGCTAGGTCTTACCGAGCCGGAAGAAATGGCCGGAAGAACTGAATTCGATATTGCGAATTGGGCGCAAAGAATTCGCATAGCACAAAGAGCTTTACCTTCTATTTTAAGTCTGGTTGGACTTAACGCTTCCGCAATATCAAAAAATGTATCAGGGAACTGGCCTATGGTTGCGGGAGTATTGGCTGGTGGTAAATATCCTGGTTTAATGCATGGTTTGGATATGGTCAGTGGTCAACAAATTCCGGCTTTTGCGGAATGGGAAATGTGGGCTGCGAAGATAATATATTGGTATATCGTACCGGCTTTACAATTTGGGTTGGCAGTTGCTATTGTGGATACTTGGCAATACTTTTTGCATAGAGCTATGCACATGAATAAGTGGTTGTATAGTGAGTTTTCATTTTACTAAACCTCTTCACGTGGAACGGTATTCTAACTTGTGATTTTACAGCAACTTTCCACTCCCGTCACCATCGTCTCTATGTTCCATATGCATATGGAGCACTGTACAATCATCCCTTCGAAGGTTTCCTCCTCGATACTCTTGGTGCATCAATCGGCTATAAAATTGCTGGCATGACATCTCGTCAAGGAATGGCATTTTTCGTCGCCTCAACTGTTAAAACTGTAGATGATCACTGTGGTTATGCACTTCCATGGGATCCTCTTCAACACATCACAAGTAATAATGCAGGATATCATGATATCCATCATCAAAGTTGGGGAATTAAAACAAATTTCAGTCAACCTTTTTTCACTTTTTGGGATAGAATATTAGGGACTGTTTGGGTTGGGGATACTACGGGAAGATATGAGAGGAGTAGGAAGGCGGCTGAACTATTGGTTGAGGCGGATAAGGTTAATGTTGCGGAGAAGGAATTGTGAATCGTGGAAATGGAGTGGATGAACGTATGAAAGAAACGAGAGGAGAGGGAAAGAATGTATATTACGACCACACACACAACTCTTCGATGGGTATCTGGGATTCTTCTGCTTCAACGACTACCATTCTATGTATAGATTGGAAATTTGGGATAACACTTTCGGGGAACAACTTTTTCTAGGGAAGGGAAAGCGGGCGCTTTTCTATAAGGGAGGTGATGGAGGCTGATGGGGTGTGTACAATATGAGAGATTTGACAAGATGACTGGGTCAGGGGGATGGGTATTATCGCGAGATTTCGTTCACTTCAAGTGCAGAATTAACTCGGTGCAGGGAGTAGGCGAGTGGGATTGATGGATGGATAATGACAAGGGATGGAGAGGAAAGGACAATATTCAACTTAAGTTCAACGAAGGAGATGAGGACAAGGAAGCTGGCGAGCTGATAGGATAAATGGAATGCAATGAGGATGACCATGGGATTGATGAAGATGACAACGGAGCGAGTGTCAAAGAAAGGATACGATTAATAGTAATATTATAACCTTCTATTCTTGTTTATTACATTACTTATAATATGAGATATGAGATGAACAATCAATCTTATGTTATTCTTCATTCTTTGGATTTGCACTTGGAAAAAATGGGTATGAGTGGGGATTTAGAGTGGGGATTTGGTGTAGGGGTTGAGCGGTGTATTTGGTTAGTGGTGTGTGGTGTGAGGTGGGATGAGTGGCGTGAAATGAGTAGATGGGATAAGCGAGGTGGTGTGGTGTGGTGTGAGTGGTGTGAGGTAGATGAAGTGAGGTAGGTGAAGTGAGGTGGGTGAAGTTTTTGGGGTGTGTGGTGGAGAGGAGGAATGGAGAGGAGGAATGGAGGAATGGAGAAGAGAGGGGAGTGTGAAATAGATGATGTGGACTAGTTGGAATGGCGGTGCTTCGTTGCTGTGTTCCGGGTGATATTTCTTGGTACATTATATCGTTGATGAATACTCCAATGCCACAGTATTGGACGCAATATAAGGTTATCGATAAACGAAATAGAGAGAGGGTAGGAAGCGAAGAGCGAGTAAGAACGGGTCAGTCAATGGACGGATGGGTGGGTTGATTCTAGAAGGTGTATAGACAGTTAATTAATTGATCGCTGTCTTTTTATTTATACATGAGGGAGATCAAAACATTCACCAAAAAATGGTTTTGGATGGAGGATGGAGGATGGATGTAAACTTCGGCTTGTACGGAATGTTACTGAGGATGACAAGCGGATTGGGTGTGAGAAAAAAGACGGGGACTGGGATCGATCTTAGACTGAGATGTAATGTTGCGGTGGAGGGAAGGGAGTGTGTGTGGAACAGACAGAGAGGAAAGAATTAACAATGCTGAGATTTCAAGTGTAACTCGCTCCTAAATTTGACAGTGATAATAGCACCGAGTTTTACCTAGGCACAATAGTAGTGAGGAGGGGGGAGGGACTGTGAATCCAAGATATTGGGTAGTGGGAAGTGGTTATTCCTAGGCGGGTGAGAGGTCAAGAGGTGCGGAAGAGGAAGAATGGAGGAGGGAAATTAAAAGACTTATAGTGTAAGGTGACAGTGATGATTTAAGATGACAACCGTAAGAAGTGCAGCTATCATCCGATGAATGACGGCGATAGCATGTATATACCTACTGGGCGGTACTCGGTCTCGACATAGTCGTTGTGATACTCGTCATCATTGTATGCCAGTCTAATATTACCCTCCTTATCCCTTTCTCTCTCTCTCTCTCTCTCTCTCTCTCAAAATTTTACACCCGAACTCGACCTTCCGATTTTAAGGACGCGAAAGTTCGAAAGTTCGAACAGGCAACAGCCCTAAGTTTCCACAATAGTGAATATGATGGTAGTGTCGATGAGGTAGGTGGAAGTAGTAGATCGATTACTTGGCTTTCTGAACTTTCATGTTCATGATTTTACCTACATAGGCCGATGACGTATCTGATTGTTTTGATTTTTTAATGCGAGTGAATTGATTAGGTAGTCTCAACAAGTGTGCAATTAGAAGGAAAGGGACAGAGACAGAAGTCAAGGTAAAATTTTAAATCTTTATAAAAACGTCTAAGAAAGGCTAAGTCTTTCAGAGTTCAACCTTCTCAGACATTCCTACGCGATGAGCGAGCAATGCTCTCAAGCATGGAGATGGATCATTCTGTGAGCTGGAGATGAAGGTAGGAAAGTACAGGAGTGTTATCTGTGTTGAGAAAATCGATGGATATAGGGGATATATTATATTTTGACAAAGCTCAAAGTTTGTAACGATGAGTATCTGGAGCAACGGTGGTGAGAATTTAGCTATTTTCCAATCGATAATAGTGGTACTACTTTACTATACACTCATGATCACCATTCCGCGAAGTTTCAATCTATCATCTTCTCACCTTTCAATTTCTCGGTGTTGAAGGTTTGATGTTTGCTGCTCAGGGAATGTGGGATGGAGTCTCTCGAAGAGTGATTACTTTGAGGTTTTTCGAAGACTATGGCTAATAGGTAGAGGGGACAGATTATATATATAGTTGCAAGAAATTTAAGCGAGAAGTTATTGTAGTGGGTTTGGTGACGTAATGGGGAGGTACTACTCGGTTGAAGACATCAATGTTCGTATATTTATATGAATGAATCAAATAGCTCAAATCAAGCGGAGGCTGGGAGACTCAGAAAAGAAATGAGGAAGTTAAAAAGGTTGGGTTTCTACCTACCAAAGTCGATATATAGCTCCTCTGTTACTGCCGGAGTTAAGAGTGATGAGTTTATAATTTTACTTTAGTCTTCTTTTGTTTATCACCGATGTTGTTGTCGTTATACATCAAAAACCACTGTTGTTTATTTTCATTATCAAAAGTGCTCACCATGTATTTCCTCACCCTTCGTTTTCGCAGAATTAGGTCCGGCACAAATTCTGGATTTTATAGAATTCTTTATACGAAAGAACATTAATAAAGATCTTGGATAGGATCTAATACAGACTCGAGATAGGCAACACTGATTACCGGATGGACCTTCATGGATTCTGGTAGTTCGATCCGATACGCCAATCGATCAATCCTCTCGAGAACTTTGAATAGTCCTTTCGAATTGTTGTTCGATTTTAATATTCTGTTCTGTGAAACCAAATATATTGTATCCTTGATGGAACCTTAAAGAAACATAACCTCTAACCTTGAAAAATATCGGTTTATATCGTTGATTATAATGACGCTTCATAAACATAGCTGCGAATTTGGACAGATCCACCTTAGTATAGTAGTATAGGTTATCCCATCAATTATTTGAAATTCTTGTCAGCTCGCATCAGTCGTAATTATCGGGAATCTCTAACAAATTCCTGGAAGACCGAAAAGAAATACCCGCACAGAAGCCACTCGTTGAAACCATACCATGAGCCACGGTTGTCTTCTCTTGACGTATTATGGTTCTAACATAAGTACAGAGGACCCCTTTCATGCAAGTCGAAAGACTGAAGTGGAGTTGAGGAATGGAAAAGTATGATAAGTGAAACTTGGAAGTGAGTCCATGTACATAACACGGTAGGAAGTGATTGGTTTAATGAGATAACAACCAAACATCGAGTGAATAAACAATTCTGGGCTGAGAAAGCGGGGATACTGGGATGGTGGCATGTATTGGCTATAAAGGTAATCGAATTGTTGAACATCCTCTCGGTATATGATCGAATAACAATGCAGGGAAAGAACACTATGAATGTTTCGGAGGTTAAATGTAGGTGATATGTTGGAGGTATGAGGGTGACGTGCGGAAGTAATGGGGCAAAGAGGCGTGCCCCTTGAGGGTCAATTGGTTTATTAACAGCGATGCTAATATCAATGATGATGATAGAGACGAGATGAAAATTAGCCCGAAAGATTCGACAGCACTTCTAATCTCAATGGTAATAAATTGAGTAGCGCGATTCGAGAAAACCCATTAAAAATCAAATTTTGGAATGATCTAAGTTGATTTCGGAATGTCAAATGCGCGATGGCCCGGAACCTATAACCTCGTTTCCTCTTGTGGACAAATAATTAGAAATTTCTAGGATGTCATCCCCTAGATGTGCCTCTCTAAGATTTCTACTGCAGAGGAAGAAGAAAACAAGAGGAGCTGTAAGGATGCTTTTATAAAGAGATAAACAGAATATTCGAGGCGATGATTCTGGGCTACATTGTGAGCAGACATGCAAAGTAGTCAATATGAATCTTAGAGGGGCTATATAAAAGACCTCGAGAATTTGTGATTTTCAACAAGATTTATAATTGATCAAATTTTAATACTAGGTGGTAAGATTGGTAGACAAGTAGACAAATGCTTAGTTGTGGCTGACAAAAGGATAGATTATTTGGCATCTATATTAGGAGACCATAATTCTTAGCCGAGAAAAGTGCTTGGCGTTTAGACGAGGGGTGGAAGCGAGATGATGACGGTGATATTTGATTGATAACCACGGCCGAAAATCCCATTAATAAAAGCTTGATTACTCATAGTCCGTTTGGAATCATATATTATCAAATAGATAGAAGTCTTGCGCCCTCGGGATATATTAACTTCAAAATACCGCTGTAGCGAAACAAGAAAAGTGACGGTCTATAAAAAGCATTTTATAAAAGTAGAAACCCGATACTCAGCGTGATAATAAATGGATTCCATTGGGTGAAGATACGCTTGTTCGATTTCGGCAAGAATTACGTGGTATATAAAGGGTCTTAAGGATATGGCTTTCTAGCATCGAGATGTTCATCAAGCCCACAATGATTGTGCAAGACTCGAGAATGGTAAACTGCTGAAATTTGATATACTATGCTACTTAATATTGAGATGCAAGGTAACGAGGTCTTGATTTCCCACTGCAGGAAGCTTAAAGTGCAGATGAGAGCATGAGCGTTGAAAGTGATGACACAATTAGTCCGAAACTTGACAATAGAATTTGATGAATATCAAAACAACAACATAAACGGTAACTCGATAAAAGTACTTCTATCAAAAATTCTCTCAAGCAGCCCAATACGCCAGACTCGAGCCGAGACCTCCCGTATAAACTCGTACACTTCACTCCCACTAGAAACAACAAAGGATATCGACCATTTCACTGCGACTGCAGTGTTACACCTGTAGATACTCCAAGCGTAATCTGCTTTTATAATCGGAGATCCACAACTATTCCAAACCATCCTCTTTCTAAAAATAGATTTCAATCAATCCACAGAATAATGATCCGATATTGGATCATGAGGCTAGGTTGGATTAGCAGAGGATGACTAGTGATCGAACAGTCTAAGCCAATCAACTATCAAACGTGGTGGCTATCCATATGTTGATGTATGGCAAGACACGTGAGTAGACGAGGAGACAAAGAGCTTGAGGGATATTGTTAGATAAAGATGGTGTGTGAATCCAGGAGTATATATAATATAAATGACGGCCAAATTACTTTTACTCATGATAGACCGTTAAAAAAGCTAACGACAACAATTAAACATGACCTCTTAAAAACAACAGCAAATACAGCCTCGACTAACTTTTTTTTCCAGCACTCTCATCTAATACACCTAACATCAAATCCACTTAGCTTATAAGTATTAAAGTCAACAAGAGCAAATACAGCAGTAACAAGTCTCATATTCTCATCTTGTATACAAAGGGGTTTCTTTCCGAGGGGAGAATTGTAGGCTCGCTTATATAAATAAGAGAGGAGGAAGCTGAAAGTGAGAGGAAAAGCGGGACGAAATAAATGGTTCGAACGGAGTGAATTCTAATGAATGTGTATAGATAACAATGCGTATAATCAAACGCATCATAAATGCAAAGAAGTTAGGGGACTGAGGTCCACAGTATACCGTATACACTTCCCTTCCCCCTTCCTCGCCCCACCTCCCTAACAAACTCTCTAGGCCAATATATAAATACATCACAAACACTCACTACTCCCAATCATAATTAATAGCCTATGATGAGATCATGGTCCAAGGAAATGACCTGTACTGTTTCATAAAATAATCCTTCTCTATTTAGCATTATAGGGGATATCAATGCTTTTTGTATTAGTAATTACTATATGGAAGGGATAGAAGGGATGGAGAGTGTATATCTAGTACAAGAATAACAATGATAAGGATGATGATGAGGATAGTGATGAGGATAGTGATGAGGATAATAAGGATAATAATGAATGAAGATAATCATGAAGATAATAATGAGAATAATGACAAATACACCCTATCTAACAAAAATACAAGAAAGGACAACAGCAAATTCTAACCAGCTCAAGAATTCACCAGGAGCCTTTCTACATTAAATTAAGCATGCTTTAAAATGGGAAGAAAAAGCGAAACATTACCGGTGAACATCGAACAAATACCCAGACGATGAATAGTTTTTAATACAACTTGGTATTATGGATTTATGGCTTGAGAGAAAAGTATCTTGGAAGAAAGAGGGTGTACGTTTATATATATATATATATATATATCCCTAGCTTAGATCAAATCGCTTATGAATTTACTACTACTACTACTATATATATCCCGAAGTAAAAAAATAGGAAGATCGTTCTATTAGGTAAGAAAGGTAGAACTAATATACAATATACAGCACCATCTCACTTCAATGACTTCATCCCTAATCTTCAAGCTCAAATCCTCATCTTCATCCCCTGAATTCTATTCCCTAACCCCGGATATCTCATCAAGATTCACCCCGACGCACATATATACACCATCCTTACTATCTTCCTCAGCTTCATAACCGCAGATCTTCCTGTTACTCATTAGCACACTAAATAATCATCTCCCCCACTCCGCTTTTCCACCCC
>NGKH01000006.1:1163015-1221367 GCA_002162575.1 Sclerotinia glacialis | reverse complement strand
CATCCTTCTCTTCCTTTCTCATTCTACACATATTTTTTATACCCCCCTCTCTTTCATATAAACAAGATATTGATATATACAATCCCCATCTATTAATTATCATCATCCTCTTCTTATTTTGCAATCTCATTTTCTTCTTATTATTATCATTATTCAAATAGTTATATAATAAATCATCTCACTATGTATCATTCATCAAAAATCAATATATACAATCACCACTAATCTATTCCCTACTTCCTATCTATCCACCATCTAATATTCCCGTTCATCCATCCACCCATCCACCTTTTAAACCCCATCCTCCATTTTTGATATATATATACAAGACCAGCTTTGTTGTATACTAGGGTATTCCCATCCGCATCCATATCTGCATCCTCGGTTTTCCTTCTTTTCTTCCACATATAAGTACAAATCTCCACCCCAAAACACCCAAAACACCCCGCTAAACCGCAAATAAGTGCAAGTAGCTTTCCCCCCAAAATGCCAAGATATCATTCCATCCGCTGTATCATTCATCCATCTCTTCTTATTATCATCACTTGTAGTTTTACAATCCACAGTCATCTTCCACTCGTTATATACACACCCACGCACACCCACGCACACACACAAACCTATTCATACACCTTCTTCTCTTCTCTCTATTTTCCCTCTCATTCTCCCACCACATCCCATCCCTCATTTATCACGAATAGTATCACCTAAATACCCCATATCGTCCAAAAAATCCGCCAATGCACTTCCCTCTGCACCTACACTTTCCGAATCTCTCGGATAAGTATCATTGCTAGCAGTTCTCGATAACAAACTCGAAGCCTTTCGGATAGTTTGTTCCGAAGCAATATCTTCATCCGGTAAACTATATCCTATAAATCTTCTCCTATCAACCTCTGAAATCATCGGGTTGTATGAAAAATTGTCGGTCGTTTCTTCATTCAAATCGCTTTCATCATATGAATCGAACATTGATGAAGTATCACTGAAGCCGAAATGACTATCGGTTGGAGAAGTAAGAGCTGTTGAGATAGTCGAGACGGAGAAATGGGATCTTGGTAGTGTCAAAGAGAGATTTGGAGGATGAGGTGATGAAAACGATGATGTGAATGCATCATCTGGAAGTTGTGGAAGTGGTTTAGAGGTATCAAAAGTTGGTGATGCTTGTCGACGAGACGGTGTTGGAGATAATTGAGTAATGCTATTGTTATTTTCAAAGACCAATTCTTTAAATTGTGTGGCAAAGTTATCATCATCTTCATATTCTTCGGAGATTTCTTCGGGTATACCGAGAGCTATCAGGTTATCATGAACGGAATCGTGCGCTCTGGTAAAAGATGATGTTCTTGAAATTGGTTCGGAGTTGGCTGGGCTGGTTTGATGAATAGTATTCGAGTTTGATGAACAACTTCGTGGGGTAGTTTGACTGATATCAGGCTCAGATGATCGTCTTGTCGCAGCTTGATCAGCTGGTGATGAAGATCGTGATCGACGTCCCGAAAAAAGTTTTGTTGCCCAACCAAGCTTCCCATCTTTTGACCGATGGCATGGCTTTTCTGCAAGTGCTGATGACGATAATGAAGCAGATCGTGTAACATCTGGTTTTGATGGAGGAGCACGGGGAGTCATGAATTTATCTGCAGGATTCATTGTTCTGGTTTCTGCAATATTTACCGAATCCATGGATCCACTTCGAAGTCGTGGTGTTGAGACCTCGATCGGTACCCAAAGAATATTGACTGGTTGACCTGGCATATAAGGGCAAGTGGTAGTGAAAGGTATGGCGGTATCATGAACTTCGATACCATCATCAATCTCATACTATATTAAATTGTGAGTCTTTCATCCCAATGCTTTGGCAATCAACATACGTAGTAGTAATATGTTGAAGCCATCTTTAAACCACCAGTTCTCTTGATTGAACCCGTTCCATCACCATCACAAATAATATCATTAAATGTGTGGCAACCTCGCCATTGCTCACGAGAGCGTCTTGAATCTCTCTCCATTGGATATCGTTTAGTGAAATTATCCCAAGATCCAACAAGTTGAACTGATTGTGTTCTAGGTGTTGCTTGACTAAAAAGATGGTAAAAATTAGTTGTTATGATTAAAATGATTTCTTCATTGATGTTAACACAATGATCTCTTATATCTAAATATATTCCAACTATCATCGAGATCATCGAGATCTTCGATGTACTTTGGAAATGTCCATCTCCTCCTATCTTGGCGAAGCAGGGAACCACAAAGTTTGACTAGAGTTGCGGCCTTCCATCCCGAAGTTTCAAGAGACAATATGGTATTAGTGAAAGCATGTGCATAATAAACTTCATTGCCCATGCCTATGATGAAATACATGGTGATAAAAGGTTCTGTAAATAGAAGCTGCATCTAGTCCCTCGAGATAAGACGAACATTTTTGCCTCGAAGCGAAACAGGCTATACCTCTGAAGGCTAAGACTTGATTGGTAAACTTTTCCCAATCTCTTAGTGATGTACGAAGCAAAGGCAGTGAACGGTCTCAAGGTTATCAAGAAACAAAGTTTCTCTAAATCCAATGGTTGTCTCAAGGGGATGATCAATGCGCATGAAGAATAGAACACGTGATGAGAGATTCAATTTGAGCTTAGAGAAGAAATAAAAAACGTCAACTCACAACATGAAAGTAATTAGAGTAGTATCCATGACGTCGAATAATTGGAGAAGAAAGAGACTGGGTTGAATGAATTGAAGTTTTTGAGGAAACTTCAACGGCTTGTAGGGTGGTGGTGCATCGTTTGGGTCAGTAGGTAGGTAGATTTGCGAAGGGATTGAAAGAATCCGGATTTGAAGGTTTCTCTGATATTATCATATGTATGAAATATCTTTCGAGATTTAGGTTCTCGTCCAATTTGAATCCTTTGATATCTTTTCTGGTGATATAAGAACGGAATTTCTCCTCCAATGAACTTTGATGAGAGCTTCTGTAAACTGCGGAGCCACGCTGATAGGACTGGTATGGTTATGAAGTATGTCCGTGGTTAAGAATGAAGGAGCCGCGGAGATGAGAAGCGAGATGGTACTGGTGATGGATGATGGATGATTGATGGATGATGGGATGATTTGATCGATTTGATCGAAATGACATTGAAATGTTGTATAGTACCAAAGGCTTGTTGAAGGAGAAAGCGTATATAGAATGAAAAGTAAAAAATGGGAAAGATCAATGGATAGAAAAAGCCCCGATTCGGAAATTGCTTTAAAGATGCAGGAATTAATGGGACAGCAGAGAGGATCTGATGTATAAATTGAATGTATGTATGCATTAAAAAGATATCCATAGATCAAAAGATGGCGGCAGGATATATCTTTCCTAGTACCGGCCGATATGGAGCTTCAAATTCATTTAAGAACCCATACTAATTTGGACCTAGGTAGTTTGAAATTTCGAGATATAGATTACATACTAGTTAACGAGTGGATGCGCCGAGCTGAGGGTTTAGTAGGTCCTTGTAGGTAGATTTCTTTTCTTTGGAATAATTTTGGGAATAGTTTCATGCTAACATTCAATAGTATGAAGGCCGTTTTTGATATGATATGATATGATATGTTTTGTTTTTTTTTTGGATGTTATGATTGAGGAAATATGAGGGAATGAATATGAGGGATTGTGGGGAAATGTGAGGGAAATGTGAGGGAAATGTGAGGGACTTAATGAGGGACTTATGAGGGAATATGATGAAATATATAAGGGATTATAGGATTATAATGAAATATGATGAAATATATAAAGGATCATAGGATTATAATGTACTTACATATAAAAGATTTTTGATCTTAAAAAGGTGTGTCATGTCAGCCATGTCATGTCAGCCCATGCATACATAAGTTGGCCGAGATATTCTCCTTCTCGAATTGAGGCTTGAAGGCTGGATAGGTAGGTAGCTGATGAAGCATTACTAGAATAGGGTAAATCCGTAGAACAAGCAAATTCATCTACTCCGTACGCGTACTGAAACTGGTGATGATTGCATGAATTGAACCTGAATGAAGAAGCTCTTTCCCCTCAATCCCCTCAATCAATCAATGCCTTGGTTAGAATTCTTTGGTACTCAGCTGCATATTCCCTTATCAAGAATCTTCACCTGGATATTCCCTACCAAGAATCTTTGCATGAATCTTTGCTTGAATCTTTCCGCTGCATCGTAACTGGATGAATTTTATAACAGGCCGAAGATTCCGATATTTTCTTTCCACTATTGTTTCACTATCTATCCATCCATCCATTTCCCAAGGCTACGTTCGCATCAAGATGTTAGATGTTCATATAGAAGTTTGGTTGCTCAACCTTATCTCGGCGCATAAATGTACAACTTACCCCTCCCATCAACAACCACCATTGCATACAGATATTGCAGAATCGGTCAACAGCCACTTTATGGATACAGACAAACCATCGGCCAAAGCTTTTCTTTTGGTTCAGAGTGACAACAATCAATATCGTTACGATTGGTGAACAATTGAACCAGTGAACCAGTGAACCAGTGAAAGATACAAAGATGATGAAAATATGTAATGGAATCGCGAGCCGTATAAAAAAAAAATTACTAAATACTAAATAGGAAATACTAAAATAAGGAATTTGTAAGTCTTTTTTACTCCTCCGTACATTTCGAAATTGATTTCCCATTTCTCCACCCCCCCACACCCACTCATTGAAACTTATTATCCAATAGCTGAATTTTAATCCTTGTGCTTACTTTGGCATTATGCCGGATCGGGGTATTATAAGATTAGATTGCAGAAATAAGCGAATCAAATCCTCCGAAGCAAATGACGTGTATTTTTATTGAATCTGATTCGCCAAAATGACGGAAATATTACTTATCCATATCCAGCCTTATCAATTCAAAAATGGCTAAATCTCGCCAAATGCAATGATTCATTTTGATCAATCCTCTTTTCATATCCAGTCAACGAACATCAACCAACAACGAGATATTATATTGTCACCGACTTCTTCATCAATCACCAACACAACTAACTACCGGTACACCTTCTGTACACAGACTGGATAATATATACTATATACGGGGTGAGTAAGATGATCGATCCTTTATGGCTGAAACTTTTCATGCTGTCCAACCCTCATCATACTATATACTCAGCCATATTCCTCACGAAAACGATTCCTGGCGCATTGTAAGCTTACAGTCTTACTACCGTGTCGCCGATGAACCTACCACCTCAAGGTCTCGGACATCGTACAGCTAATCACTTCACACTTCACACTTCACACTTCACTAAATGCCCCAAGACTCGGTATTCGTCAAGCCTGCAGATTCTAGCTGCTGGTGGGCTATCCCTCTAGGCTGAAGCATCATGTACCCCAGATACACGGGAATACATCGAAAATCTTCACGGAACGGCGCGAGGAGGCGAAACATCTCGAAGTTAATTTGGATATGGATATGGAAGTTTAAACTTTGACTTTCCCTCTGACTTTCCCTCTGACTTTCCTTCTTGGATCCATTCTAGGTTTTCCATCGAATTTTTCGAAACGTGTACCAATGATTCTATCGTCATTTTTGTCTGTGCCTCATGAACTAGTATAAGCACCAAGAGCTGACAGCACTTGATGTCACCATACCCTTTACCATACCATTGATTGTTTTCTTCATATATTGATGTTTTACAAGATAAATTATTTACGGACATTGTTATGACAACGTGTCTTTACAAAAGTCCTTCATCGTGTACTTCATTCTCGATTCATTCATTTCATTTTTCATCACAAACAACCATTTTATCTAGTCATCTCCTGAGGACATTTCCACCCGCACTTTGGTTTTACATTTATCTGATGTATAGTATTATGACGTCGAAATTCGAGAGCATATTAATCAGATGATAAATAGTTTCATGTTGGGTACTTTAAAATGTCCGAGGCTGTTGTGTTCCCGCTTTAGGTTTCTGCTTGAACTTTAAATATACTTCCTCAATTCTTCGTTTGGTTTCCAAGGATGTCTGTGGAATGCGAGAACTCATCTTCTTGACCAAATCTATTTCAATCCGCTCAATCCCTTCATCAAATTGCCTGACCGTCGATCAACGGATTTCCTCCCTCATCCTGATCGTATTTAAACCTCACTCCTTTTGCTTGAATGCTTGATTTTTGTCGTGCTTTCCATCAGCGACAAGGGCAGAAGTGGACAGAGATTCGTTCTTCGGTCTACCCCAGGGATATCGAGTTCAGTTCTCGAGTGTCACTATGATCTTATCTAATCGCCGATTAATCTCCCATCTTCCATCAGTCTGTAGGACAATGAGGGTAGGGATCTCTTCTCTACCCCTAGGATGCAAGCGAGTCTACGAAAACCAAAACTTAATAAAGTGAGTCTATTTTAACTTATGGTTTGAAATGCTAAGTTGCCATGGCGTTTTCAAGCTTCAGCACCAAATCAATCCATGCTAGTCACTGTGCTTTTTTTAATGAGTTTCGGTCTTCCATTAATTATACATGCCTGGTCTGAAATACTGAATAGACAAGCCCTCAACATCGAGAATGTGACACATCTCCAGCCCCCGCCTACAGATACCGATCTTTCAGCCTGTCCACCTTCGCTTTCTCCCGAACAACCCAAAAATACATTCGGAAATGTAATGTTCTCCGTTCCAAGCGGGTAAGCAGGTAACAGCAAAACCTCTCATTTCCGGAGATGTTTCTCCATGCTTCCTTGCCCCGGGTCTCGACCTCTGTGGCTCGCTGGGAATCGAGAAAAATCACATCTCCTACCTATTCGCCTCACACAAAACAAGGGAAAAGAGAGTTTTTCCCCGTATCTGGACTTACTATCCACAGCTTGGAGCTCAATCGATAGAAACTCTCTCTTGGTATCCTATAGTATTATCCATCTGATAGAAAATAGGATTTATGTTATGTAGATTAATATCTATGCCCCACGATCCTATGCGATTTCAGAGGCGTAATGTGAGTTTTGAAGTGAGTAGACGGCAGGGTTTGAAATATTGATTTTGATTTATCATGTATGTATATACAAGAAACACTTTTTCTGATTATTAAAGTTTTGTTATATGGTATATCTAAAATGCTAAGATACAATTGTACCATAATATACTTCGATATGAAAAACCAGAGAAGACTCCATAAAGTAACCCCTTCAATTACAATATCGAAGTAATACCAAGACACAGAGTTTATGTCAATTAATCAAAGAATTCAACGCTCGCAAAGTCCGTTAGATTTGTAAGTCCGTGACTTTAACCCTGCTCAATGTTACATCTTATGATGTGAGGACTCGATAGCCTGTTGTTCTTTGTTTCAATTGTATTATTGCCAAACGAACCTGCTCCTGTTGTTCTTTTTGGACGTTATTATCATGATGATAGTGGATTCCTGCTGTTGTCGACCGATTAATCCATTCTTGCAGAAGATACAACTACAATCACTATACCTAATCTTCTACAAGTATGTAACTCCTATACCGGGATTTTTATTCCGAGGAATGCAACTCGCAACCCTCCGTAAAATACGGGCATACTTCCAACGTTGACGCTATCGAAACCGAGATACGTGCCAGCGCAGATCTCGACGTGGAAATCCCAGCATCCTTTTGATATTCGCGCCCTGGTCTGTAAATGAGTAACCCCCACTATACGCAATATTCACTCGAAACGTAACTGGCTAGCTATAGCTACCAGAACACTTCAACAATTCCCACAAAATATCTATATAAACTCATCGTTGCCACGCTTACGGACGAAGTATAATGGAGAGAGCTCAACATTGTCCACCAGCATCAAGACGAGCGGAGAAAGGCGAATTTGAGTCGATGTACAAGCCTAGTAGGCCTGGAGCGGAGAAGAATGCGTGCGTATTCCTCTCGAACAACGAGACTTGTGATTAGATTACCGTTTCGTAGCATAAAGCACGTATGGGATGATGGATTGATTACTCAGTGACGACAGCGATGGAAGTATATGGCAGTAAATGGTTCAGAAATAATAACGTCATGTCATGGCATATCAACACAGTACGAGAATCGTGGCGTTGCTTAGATATAGCAACAGGCACAAATTGAAAGTACTTGTTGTGTTTGCTGATTCGCCTGTATAACAGCAACGCTCTGCTTTCTTTGAGATCCCTTTAAATAGCACTGACGTGAGTATTCGGTAGCTCCAGTGTGCGAACAAAGTCATTTGGATCATCATACTACTGAACTAGACTGATTGATGAAGAGGTGGTGAATTGGACGAAGCGGTAAATATTAGATGCCTTATGATGACGGAGAAAAGTGACGAGCTAAGTATTCACTTATGTGTTCAGGATTAAGTGGGGATCGACTGCTGCATTTCAGAACGAGGTATCTATTAGAGTAACCAAGGACGGTAATATTCCAAGGTATACCAAGAATCGATATCGCGACGGGAACCTATGAGGAAATTACTCGCACTTTGTAAGGCCTAAAGTAATACTTGACACTGTCCCGATTTTTATGATCCATCTACAAGAGGAAAAGAGTAAAATGCCAGTATCGAAATCTACATACAAACTGATGTTAACCTTAGCTGTCAATTGACAATGATAAAGCTACCATGGACAACCATAGCCAACAAGAAGAGCAATATCCAATCCACGACAAGATTAAATTGGTGCACTCCACCTTTATTTCCCGGACAAGCTTAAGCGGCGCTTTTCGAAGCTGTAGCTATGCATGCGGTAGAGCAAATTCCACGAGCGGCATGCCGGTCTTGTCTTGCCAGACGTCTCGGAAGTTAAAAGTGATGTTACGCCATCTCTACTAGAGTCATATTTATATATATACATAGCCGAAAAGCCAAAAAGCCAAAAGAACGGGGTCAATGTGCGGGAAAGAAAGCGGCGTGATGCGCCGGTTCCGCTTTAGGAATGAGGAAGTAAATCGCTAGGGAAAGGGATTGCAGTGATTAACGACACAAGCGGGAAGAAAACCGACAAATATCCACTCCGTGAAATCTCTTCGCGTGATTCCGCAGGAGGGGAAGAGGGTAAAGAAATGTCCATGTAATCAATATCTAGACCTGTTCCTTCTTGCACAGTAAGTAACATCCTTACAGATCTCCGGCTGAAAGCCCTGGTAGGATCATCTCGTCCATGTACTTCCATATCCAGTTTCTCGTCGCAAGTCTGTAGATAGAGAGCATATGGGTTCAGGATGGCTATTCCAGGACAGATCAAGAATATCACGATTTGGGTGTTCAACTGCGATTCAATGGCTCACTTCTCACGAAAATACATGCATAGATATACAGACGACAACACATGGGTATAAATTTCATCGGCCGCAACTGGCCGTTGTCATTCAGCCAAAATTCCTTCGGAATCGGCTATATATGCTCTATGCCCGCTCTATCCACACTATTCCGATCCAATTCTTTGCCTGCGACCGGAAAAATGCAAATCAGCATGAGCGATGCCTCCACCTCATACATTCCTCATACGTTCCTGTCATTTCTTCATTTATTCCTGCTCAGCTACTTCTCGACCAGCCGTGTGATTTGTATTCGATACAAGCTTGCATTTACGCCCGGGAGCTGCTTGATCCCCTAGCCCAGTTTCTTCGCTTCGCATAATTACATCATATATAAGCACTTGGATCCACTAGGAAGTACAGCTACCAAGAGGACGCTGATACTGGGACATAGCGTGGGGGCTCAGGGGTTTGGAAGTTTGGAATATGTTCGGAAAATCAGAGGTGATTAATTTTTCGAGGCGACTCCGAACATTGGAATCATTAAAGATGCTGAAATGATCTAGAAAATTCGGTGCACTTGAGAATTTGAATCTGCTCGAGATGATGAAGCTGATTAGGATATCGAATTCGTTTGGGATATTGAAATCATTCGAGTCTTGGATCCATTTCACTCCTCTTGAGACATTGCAACTGCTTGAAACCACCGAATTCACTTGGAAGTTTAGAACATCACATCCTCCCAGAACAATAGAACATATATAGGCATCTCAAAATAACCCACAATAAAAACTGACAAGTCGCACTTCGACCTGGATTATTACTAGTGAAAACTTTGGTATGATCACTAACAGGGTAAAAGGAAAACGTAATGTTAAAAATCACATATACACCATGGAAGGGACATGAGTCATGAGTGTATCATTAATATTCAATTACCATATGCATCCTTTGGCACCGGTCGACTCTTAAAAAGCCTACCAATGCCAAACCGACGTTTCTGAGGCTCTGGTTGATACGGAGCCAAAGGATAAGCTATGGTGTGCGTATAGTATCTGGTATCATTATGCTCCGATTTAGCGAGCAATCTAGCCATTCGGTGTTCTGGAATTTCACCCCTGGACAAGGGAAAGTCAGTAATCGAGAAGAAATTTAAATGGACTTCGAAGGGTTGCAAATCGTAAAGAGTAGCTAATAAGATGTATGTACTTACAGTTTTGTGCTATCTGATGCAAACGAGAAGCCCGACTTTCTATTTTCTGTTGCTGTTCTGGACATGGATATTGGCTCTCGCTTCCTTGCTGCATCGACAGATTGTGGGAGCACTGGCTTCTCTTCGCCCGTCAATCTCGCAACACTAGATTTTCCAGAATGTGTTTTAGACTTCGCGGCACCTTTCTTACTCGATTTTGGTCGTATCCAACCGTCCTTCGTAGCTGGTCCGAGGGCAGTAGGCTTAGTCGGAACGGTTGGAACTAGGTGCTGGTCTCGTTTTTGACGACCATGTTTCGTCTGAGTTAGAGCATCTCGGGATTTTAGCGACGAAGAAGATACTGATAGTCGCTTAGAAAGGCCATTGAGTGTATTGATAGCTTCTACACGTGATTCGTTGGATAGCTTTATAAGGGCCTCTCGATCTGAAGACTTGACTTTGCCTCGAGAAAATGATACTATTGCGGACGCGAAAGCAGTGTTTAGTCGTGATAATATCGTTGAGAGTGATGAGCGCGCTCTCGCTGCCATAATATGAGAATTTTTACATTGCTACTTTAGGATTGTGGTTCATACCATCGCCTTCCGAGAACTTAGGACCAACCTTTTCAGAATCCTTTGTATATGCTTCTCGAATGTCTGATCTCGATCTTTTGAATGACTTGATGAGAGGAGTTTCCTCGTTCTTATCAGTATCAATTGCTTCATTGCTACTTCTACGTCTTTTGCGACTAGCTTTAAGTAGTCTTATACCACTTGTAAAAGTACCGAGTAAGGTAGATACCAATTCGTCTAGTTCGCCCATTGTAAAGTAAGATACAAACTGTGTTTGACAAAGGCAACATCGAAAAGAAACACTTGATCTTCAAAATTCTAGGAAGGACATCAAAAAGAGGACGTGTGTACTAGTCAAAGTAGCTAGTAATTGATTGGGAGACAGTTGCGTTCTTGCCGCCCTTAATTTATACCCGCTTGTCAACATTAGCCAATAAGAGAGTTGAGATGAAATTTTGGTAAAGGCAAAATATATACATCGCTGTGCGCATATAAGAATGCTCGTGTATACTATACGTAGTACGTACACAGCTCAAATCATGAACGTTCAATCTAGATCGCGCAGAAGTACTTTTCATTTAAACGATTCAAAAGCTGGAATGACGGAATTGCTCACAAACACTAGGTGACGTATTACTCCATCAATATTAAAGTGGTAAAGATGATGGTCATGGAAGAGTTCAACATTGAAATGCGATTTGGTCCTTGGAGTTGTAAGTTGTATGTAGAGGAGTGCACCCAGTTCGAGGCCAAATAGATCTAGACTCGCCCATGTGATACTATAACGGGAAAACATAATGCGATATGAAGTATTGATTAACCTGGCTATTTTGAGAAATATTGATGTTTCAACGGATGCTTGAACACTAAAACATAATGTCATATACATGAATAAAGGGGTTTGGTAATGATGAAGCTTTGAATCACGTGAAATGAGCTGTCAGACCGCGACCAAATGTCCTACATTGTTCTGGGTACAAGCCCTCCGAAGAACGGACCAATATCATATTGACAACGTGGGGGGTACCTTATCAGGATGAACCTGTTGCATATGGATATTGCAACCAACGGAGCTACCGATTCAAAGTAGTGTAACGGGAAAATATCTCATCACACACTTTTGGAAGGTTGCACTCCAATCGAAAGCTGTAAATCATTGATCGGTTTGGTATGCGGGGATGAGACGGAGTTGTTATCTCTTGCGGGATTTATCGGTGCCAGTCAAAATAACATTCGATATCGGAGAGACTGGGGACTGGCTACGAGCCGCAGACCCCACGTCTCCCCCGCTACGTTGCACAAATTCGTGATTCGATTTGCGCCTCTTTAGTGTTGCATTTATATACGTGTGTATATTGTGGCCTTCGAGATCGGTCATAATGTGACTAAATATTCGGGATTTCGGACTGCGTCAAATTTTGATCATTCTGGTGTTGATGCTGTTGCAACACGGCGGGTTTTTCGACTTGATGGGGAGTATGAAAATAATGTCTTGTAGCTCTCATACAATCACATCCCTATGGCATTTCCATGCTTGTATAGGTAGGAGGAGATGACGAGGTATATTGACGGTGTATATTGACGACGTATACAGATTGTCAACGTCTTGAATTAGTTGAAGACCGAGAAAAAGTACTGCGGGATAGACCGCATGGCCGTTTTGCCCAAGTATAATTAATACCGGTATACCTGATGATCAGAGGGATTTAGTACAAATTTAGTACAAACGTGGGGTTTTCTCCAGAATCCCACAAGTACCCACCTCCCTGCATAAGTGTCTTTAAGTCACCTCATGTTTTCTATCCTTGTTTCTTTCTTTCAGGAACAGAATGATTGAAATTCCCTGAGGTTTTGATTACTCTCAATAATAAGTGATTCCGTTTCACCCGTCTTGGTCGTACATGTCATGTCAAATGGCTGGGGTGCTTATCTTCGGACCCCTGTGCATCCTTTGCTTTTGCAGGTTGCTCACTGATAATCCCCCATCACAATTAACACATAAGCCAGAACGTTCTGCACGTCATGAGTATACTTTTGACCAATCTCAAGGCTTTTTAGGTACTACGAAACATCCATTAGCTTATGAAACTCGACGCACTTCAATAAAATCTTGGGACGTGTATAAGGTATTTGTAACTGGCACTCGACGGAGGAGCATTGATGGAACTGTAATTCGTCATCTTAACAGCAAGGAATAACTGGTTCGTGCAGTAAACTATTTTAGACCCTGATGTCAGTTTCCCCGTCCAGAGTTAGTCCGTATAGCTTCAGATGCTACGAGCATGTTCGAGCCTCATTGCAGGAAAAGTAACACCGATGATTCACATCTTCCCAAAGGTGGTTGCAGATTCATTTTGTTGCTGCCTGAATCAAGGCATCTGCGATGTGCGTGTGTCGGGTTTGCGTCGAATCGATCCCTTCCAGGCAGTTCGTGTCATTGTGGACACCAGGCAGTTTATCACAATTCAGACCCAGAATGTTCTGGTAAAGAAGTTGACGCGTTAAGATTGAGGATTAGTGCTCTTGAGGAAGAGCTGGATCGAGAACGAAGCATAGGGAGAGGTGGCTTTCTTGATCGGCTCACACAATTAGAAGAGCTTGTGGAAAAAGGAAATTCAGAACGCGAAATGGAGATACGAAGCATCCACCGTGGTATTGGTGGTCTCTGGCAGAATCTTGAGGTCCTAAACAAACTGACACCATATTACGATGATCGAATCGAGGGATTAGTGGATGACGTTCATGGAATTCGTGCTAGGATGATCGAAGTCGACGATGCGTCGATGCGAGTAGAAGATAGAGTCGATGCTCTTGAGAATATCTCGACACGGATTCCTAGAACTCCAGAGTGGCCTCGGCGAAAAAGAGCATCCACGCCTCCTGCTACCAATATGGAGATCACGATCGAAGGCTCGTCAAACTATCGGCAAAGCGGTGCTGTAGGGGATATTACAATACCTGTGAATGATAGTGCACCAGGTCAGGAATTCCCGGAAGGTGATCTTTCGGGTGACCGATGCATAACTCATTCATGGACTGTACATATCTCACTTATGCCCACGTCATCTCAGCCGTTTCCTTTCGAGAAGGATACGGCAGCTTACAAAAGATGCTTATCTCGAGGGTTGCATCGAAAGATAGTTGTTCCCGACACAAGTAGTGATTCCTTCAAGGAGGCAGTGAATTATGCGTTTGCGGCAGTCTTGCGAGGAAGACCCTGGCAACCACTCGCGGCCAAGATTTGCGATGTTGAAAATCTAAAAGGCCTTCCGATGCTTCGAGAACTAGATAGACAGCTAGTGAGTGTCTCTTGAGTTCTTTGCCTTCACGAAAAGCTGAGCCTCTCCCAAACAATACTAATTCCAGTCGAACAGGTCTTCAGGGATTATGATGTCGAGTTCTTGAAGAAACACTGCGCTGTCCTTGACGGATGTGGCAGGATTGAAGACATATACATCGCTATGCTCGAGGAAACAATAACTTGGGTCGAATTGCGGGCACTCGAGCCTTTCATCGCAGGATTAGAACCTGCATGGTCCCACGACACATACCTAGATGGACCCCGGTCAGATAAACCGCTTCAAGAATTAGATGACGAGCTTAATGAAGTCACGGTATTCGAAAAGCGACATGCAGGTGATATATTGCCATCCTTACCAGCTATTGAAAGATCGCCACCAAGTACGAAATTAAAGAGAAAAGCGTCAAGAATTTCCAGAACCCCAAGCTTTGGCTCATTAATTGACGGAGAGAATCCTAGGACAAAATTGAGGCAAATCTACAATGGGGCAGGGGCTGATCTTGGCAGGTGTGCTGAAATTGTTTGATGGTATGTCGGGTTTTGTTGGAAGTGTGTGAGATCATTAACCACCAAAGTCAATTTAATTTGGATTGTTGAATGATGTTAGCTAGAGATCATAGGTCTTTGAATTCAGGATACTCAGTTCGGACTTTGAATTTGAACAATAATGTCCAAAAATCTCAGGAGAATCAGGCTTGATCCTCAATGTGATTTAAGACACTGGAACATATAAACACTTAGCTAATGCCTAATGGAGCATAGATTCCACATGTATAAAGAAAGACAATGGGCTGGAGCATCGATAGATTGTTTAGGGTCTGCTGTGATTCTTTGGTGGAGTAGGTGAGCACGACAAAGGAGGATCAAGAAGGTCCGTCCGTAATGCCGGTATATCAATAATGTAGACACAACTTCGAAGCTCATTTGTAGTATTGTTTCGAGTGCTCATGATGGCCAAGGAATGGAAATGAGAAGATGCTTCTAGCCACTCCGATACTCAATTGAGATATATCCTATTTAAGATGTAATTAAACTGTGTGCTTGGCTACCTCTTCCGTCCCGCACCTTCCATCCTGCACAAATCCGTCCTACGAATCTGCCCTGGCATACTGCGAAGAAACATTAGTATTGAGCTTAGTTGAAGGAGTAAGGTCTCGTTTGAATTTCCTATGTCCTTTCGTCTCAGTTCGTCTCAGATGGGCAATCCTATTGCAACTTGAACAGGTTTCGTAAGGCAGACTTGATGCACAATTCTGCAAGGCTACCAATTTCTTTGGATCCTTCGGGGGCGTGTGGATCAATTAGAGATTAAAAAAGAGCATCAGGAGGCAGAATTAGTCAGTGGTTTGGATGTGCAAACTGCAAAAGCTGTAATTCATATTCTCTGTGTATAATACAGAGCTCAATATGTCGAGTAAGCAGGTAGGTACGAAAAGGTGGAATACCCAAGTATTGTGGCCTCAGGCATGGAATACAAGGCTACAAACTAACATGACGTTCGGATCTCAGCCTAACATTGAACAACAACAGCAGCATTCCTACCACTTACCTCGCAAACAATTCTTCACATCATCAAAAGCATTTACAAGCAATCCATTGAAAAAGATCCAACATTCTTCTCATAATAATATTCTGGCCTTTTGCTTTTGTTTCTTCTTCCATTCGAAGCCATTTAGCAAATTCTGTTTGCTTCAATAAGGTTGACTCTTTGAAGATTATTGCCCTTACGACGGTACACATTAACTGCATGACCATAATATTAATTGCAAACCATCAGCAAATTTAAGAGTACTACTCTGCTTCTTGCTCTTATTGTGAACGGAATATCCAGTACTTCTTCCCAGTTGTGCGTGCGCGCTACCTTTAGATATCAAGATCGCGCCTTCTTCTTTTGCTCTTTCAGCTGTGGCCTTGCGACTTAGTTCACTTGGACTGGTTGATATTCTCGCACACAATGGACACCAATTCTCCAAAGCGCCGCAAACTTTACCAGAGTACTTTGAGTACTTTCCCCCAAGAGCAAATTTCGAAGGGTACAGGTAAAAAAGTTCAAACAATGGCAAGTACGTATAAAAATCCATTCTCACTCATGCTGCGCAATGTATTGATGAAAATAGGACAAATTCATTGGGTATCCAATCAAATCCCGGTGGAGATTTTCAATCTTATCATCATCAACCTCCCTCGGTCTAGTATACAAAATATGCGACTGGTAAACCGCGAGTTTGAGGCGAAGGTATCTGAGTACCTCTTCAAATATGTAGTGGTCCCTTTTCGGCCGGAGATCTATGGCATCAATTCCGAGCCTTCCAGCCCTCAAAGTTCTATTATGCTACAGGATAAAGGCATGCGCATCTTCCAAGGTATGTAATCAATAGTCGTGTTTGATTGAGTTACCGTCACTAATTTTTCTTAGGGTTTGGTCGGCATATAAAACACTTTGCCATGTGTATGTTAATTTCGCTCCGTTCACTCTTTTGTGTAATGCTAATGTCTTATTTAGCTTTCGAAGTTGATATTGCAAAGTTGGCCAATCCTCCTGTAAAGAATGACCATGACACGATCACAACTTTCTGGGGTTCCTACAAATGGCCATTCCAAAAGTATAATAGATATGCACAGTTGGAAGGTCTTGAACAGAAAGCTGATGAGACTCGAACCATGACGAAAGCCTTTCAATTCATTGTAGCAGCTGAAGAACTTGGTCTTTCCATTGATGGGGGGCTGGGATGGTTAGCTGGACCAGACATCAATCAAAAAGTGGTTCAGCGTGATGAGAAGGCTGTGGTTTTTGGATCATCGAGATTCGAGCCAGAACCTAAGCAAAAACTAAGCGCACGATCTGCCCTAAGTCATCTTTTATTCCGCACCGAATTTTCTGCCGGAACACGTTCAATCATTCAAAGAATGCTGCAGGGAGTAGGTTATCGCACCGACCAATTGGATCAGTCTCTCGGTGGTGCTCAGTCCAACCAAGGTCAGGCGGATGCGGGTGCGCCGGAACGACGAGGCCGTTTTTCACCCACAATTCCTTACAACGACTTTGAAGAAGGCATTGCTCGTATAATCGGAAATAATTTTAGAAATGGCAGTGCAGAAACTGAAGACGATAGTGAGGATGATGGAGGATTGAACGATGAGGATGAAATTTCAGATGAGGCTGAGGAGGGTGGAGGCCAAGGCGAAAACGTTCGTTTTACCTTACCTAATATCAATGATGAGATATTGAACACCGTTTACAACGATTTCGGGGAGGATAACGGCGACCCCGGCGACTCGACTCGTGGATTCAGGCAAAAGCCTTATTATAACCCTCTCAGGCCAAACGAACTTACCGGCGCACAAAAGGAAATGCTACTTGAACTTGAATGGGCTCAACGAGCATTCATGCAAACCTTTACTATTGCTGTCATCGATAGTCCGATCACGTTTGCCGATCTCAAGAAGCTTACCATTGCACGCTTGCCCAACACACACTTGCCGAACCTCGTCCGCGATGATTTCTGGAACAGCCTACCAAACTTGAATTTGTTATCGCTAGGTATAATTCCTGATTGGCGTGAGCTCATAAAATTCCCTACCAGTTGGGTTCAGGATAACAGGCTATCTCCATCTAGGGCCGTCAACGGTGTCTTTCAACTCCTTTTCAAGCAAATATCCCAACGTCAAAATATTCAGTCCCTACACTTTGAATGGATATGCGGTGGAGAGTATGCTCCTGGTCTCTTCTGCCGAAACCAGCATGTACTCGCTGCTCCTGTAGTATCCCAGTCGATTAACATGGTTAGCAGAGTTGAAGAAAAGAATGTCTTGTCTCTCCCTTTTATCAAAGATCTGTCATTGAAAAATTGTTGGTTTAGTCCTCACATTTTCATTCGGTTCATCGGAGAGCTCAAGCAATGCAGCCTTCAACGTTTGACACTCGATTCAGTCTCAATGACTGCGTTTATTCGCCCGGGGCTACATCCAATCCCTCATGCAAATAATGCCATGCACCAGCAAAATGCTTTGGCACAAGCTATGGCGGCAAATATGGGTATTCATAATCACCTCGTTGCACCCCCTGCTTGGGCTCAACCCCCGGCACCTGGTCTTGCAGGCCCACCAGCACTCCCGATGCCAGTAGTTATTACCAATCCGAATGCTCAACCAGCATGGCTTAATCATCCACGCAATGGCTCCTGGGCTCATGTTATCGATATCTTGACTCCTGGTGAGAGACTGTCAGATTTGCGTTACGCTAGGGAATTTGATGAGGAGCCTGAACCTAAAACTCAAAGTAGTCTCAGAGAGCTCGTCTTCAAGTCTTGTGGATATGTCCGACTTCCTCTCGACTTCAATCAATCTGCATTCAATGACGGGTTGAACCCCCGAGGATCTACACCTACTGGAATCACAAAGAGAATCAATGACTACGAAAGTATGATGATGAAGTCCGGTGATAGTCTACTCGGTTCGATCACAAATACGATGAGTGATCTCGAAGTGAATACACTTGAGAACGCCTGGAACATGACTCTTGGTTGGGACGCAGTTAATCCTCAGCAACTGATCGAAGCAAAACACGATGGAATCACACGTGCAGGCCTCGGAAGATTCAATGGTACCATTCAAGTTGCAGCTCCTGGGATTGTTATGACCGATTCATGAGGTCATGTCTGCCATTAGTAAAAATTGTAAATACCTTGTTGTATACTGATCCTGGGCGTAGCTTTTTGCAGAATCTCTTTGTTTTGTGTGTGTTTGTATGGGACAACGGTCTTCGTGAATGTTTCCAATGGAAGCTTTTGGAACGGATCTTCTCTTCCATACACACATATCTCTTACTTACTATTTACCATTCACTTTTTTTCTTTGGGCAGCATAGCGGGAGCATTATGGCATGGTACCTACAGCATAAAGGACGAGTTCATTATATTGTTTCATACTTGTATTTCAGGTTGCATACTAGGGTAAACGACTGGTCTCACGCTATTTCTACGATAAACAATTAGGGTTTTGCTTTGGACTGAAATATTTCATGAGGAATTTGATACCACGGGCATCAACACGCAATGTGGTGGATGAATGGGACAAATGGAGTTATAATCGGGAAGAGCTTCATTTTAACCTCAGACGTTGAGCATAGATATAGCTTCAACATAGTTGTGTTTCACTGTTCAAGAAGATTTACGGAAGCAGTACGGGAGATACATCAAGAATCATTTGTTCTTTCAAGTCGGCGGCAAAGACGTACAAAGCTACCGCAAATGAGATGCGGTTAGCTGATATGAAGAATTGGCGAGGGATTCCTCGTTTCTAAATCAGGAGAGCGTCAAGGATGGAGAGGTCATTGAAAAGAGGTCTCTTTCAGTATTTAAGGAGCGATGGGAATTTGACGAAGATCTTGATCAATTCGAGACTAATAATAACTGGGTTCGATGGCTGGTTTGGCGTGCGTTTGGAGATCCGTCTCAGCTAGGAGTACTTTTATTTCAGAGGCAACTGTGAAGGCGCTGGAATTTTCGAACTTGATATTTCAGCACAATTTAGATCAACTGGATGCCTTGCCGGAAGTTGAATCATTCAGTAGCTAATCCTCCACAGGTTTATGGAGGAGCAATGAAAATTGGACTCAGATTTTAACCAATAAAGGGGGGAATGGAAATCGTATGCGATTGACGCATTGGAGGACAACATTGCAGGTGAATACGCTCGATGTACCACTTTCACACACATTCCACTTTGCTCTCGCCAACGGGATCCAGTCAACTCTTTCTCCGATGAGACGGTTTGGCCTTGAGGACGCTCTCATGGTTTCTATCCTTTGCTTTGCTTTTCTTTATTTGCAGAATTAGTGTATAGTGTGGTACATAATAAAAATTCATAGAATGATTTGGTGTGCGCGTGATTTAAATGTGAACGTAGTGACAATATGAATTCGAGCACCCTAACCCTTGAGGTTGACTCCTTATGACTCGTGTATCTATCACTGTCTCCTTCGTCGTTCTTTCGGGTTTTCCATTCCCGTATTTTTTTGCCTCTCCTCCCTTTTCCCATCAAAAATCAGAAATTGGTATTGTGAGTGCAGTCGAATCTTGGGAGGTTGTTTTGGCAAGATTGATGAGGTTGATGAGGTTGTGATGTTCAGATTTCAGATGATGAATTTGGGCATATATTGGATTAGTAGGAGAGATTGGAAAGCGGGGTTGGATAAGAGGATGAGAGGTTGGGGATGGGGGAATATAGATGTGATGATGGAAGAGAAAGAGACTAGGAGGGGGGTGCGGAGGGGAAAGAAGTGAATAAAGGAAGGGAATGGGTTGGATGAAAGAGATGAGAGCGGAAAGTAAGTGGTTTGGATAGATGAGGATGGAAGGATGGACACGGAGGAAGGCAGAGCTGGAAAGAGGAAAAGTGGAGCTGGAGGAAGGGAAGGAAAGTTGAATCGTGGATTTTGTATGAGGCGTTTGCCGAAATCTAGAAAACTAGAGAATAGGGTAGATGTTGGGGAGTAGATTTTCTTTATTACTGCAGAACACTGACAACAACAGACCGTTCGCACTGGAGATGTTTGAGGAGCTGCAATGCCGAATATGATCTGGGCTCGGTTTCGTTTCGTTTCGTCGTAGTAAAAGAGCTGGGATGCAGATGTTGGCGTGTAGATGCTGCTGATTCCAAAAAACCATTGTATCTGATAGCCAGAAGGCAGCTTGGTGTGTTACTTGCTGTTTTAGAATGATCTAGGCCCGTGTCGAGTTGAAAGGAAGGTCGCTGAGATCTGTAGAAGTGTCGCCTATTCTCTTGAATCTCTGTAAGGTCGTGGCTGAATTAACCGTTGTTTCCATCAAGAGCACTAATATCAGATAGAGTAATTGCATTGGTCAAACAGATTTTTTCAAGGAGCAATTAAATTTCTGCAAGTATTTCATTTAATGGTTCATTTATAGTGCAGCAATATGTCACCAGTACAAGCCATCCATTTTTTCGAAGTAACCTTGTATGATGACCTTCATATCAATGCCCCATCGCGCAAACCCCAGCCAACCATAAAAAGAGAACATCTATGCAGCAGTGATAGCTTGACGGATACGAGCACCACGTTGTCTTGAAGACAAGTGTGCGGTCTCACGTCCAACAACGGCCTCAGACTTCTGAACAACCTCCTCTCCTTCGGTCAAGATCAATTCAATGTGGCAAGGATTTGACATGTATGGGTTAATCTATATTGTATTAGTATCGGATGTATCGTAGGATTCGAATATAACTTACACGACCGTGAGCACGGTAAGTTCGGCGACGTTGCTTTGGTGCTTGGTTGACTTGGATGTGCTTAACGACCAAGTTTCCGGTATCGAGACCCTTGGTATCGGCGTTTGCCTCTGCGTTCTTCAAGAGACCGAGGAGGAACTCGGCAGACTTGACTGGCCATCTAGCACGGGTGACACCGAATTGCTTTCCTATTGAAATATCCTTATCAGCCTCCTATCTTTCCATTTCCATAATTGTATATTCCTCTCTAATATGATCGTTCGAACGTACCTTGAGCAGCACGTCCAGTTCCTCCGGCGAATCTTCTCATTGGTACAGCCTCCTTGTGTTCTTGAACGTTCTCAAGGAACTTGACAGCGCGCTGGAGCTTCCATCCCTACGTTATATTAGTATTTGCTGGATCGTAAAGACTTCGAAAACTTGCGTTGATAGCTTGCGCAGTCTCTCTCGTATTCTTGAAAGAGACACGGAGGTAGGAGCCGCGAGATCTGGCGCTCTTGGCCGATTCTAATCGAGGGGTTAGTAGTTGCCCATGAGGGAAGTTTTCGGGAGACAAAAAGGAAAATCGACCGCATTTTCGTACCTATTTCAGTAGCGGCGTATCTAACCTGTTAATAGGTATCTTGATCAGCAAATCGTTCAACTAAAAGGTATTGAACCAAAGTCTGGTAGTCCAGGCAAATCTCCCATCACCAGCGCAACCTGCCAGGTCGCCAGCGCCGAGAGACTGAGAATTTGACTCAACGGTGGTCGTTTTCTTTTCAGAAAAGTCCCTCGGTCACCAGCATCACCTGCCTAGAGTTTCCAGTACATATGGACCAAAAATCTGGTTCGTCGGTGTCGAATTTCCCTGCAGTCTGCCCCCTCCATCAACTAAGACCCCAATCCACCATTTTTTAACATTGAATTGTCGCAATTGATTCCAAACGATCGTACACCATTCAAAATAACAATAGGAAACACATTGAACGTACCATCTTGACGTTTGGGTTGCTGCGGTCGTTAGTACGGAAAATATCGGTATAATCTTGATGCTGTAAATTTTTGGAGTTCCTTCCGTTTTGGCTCGCTTGTTGTTGTTTGCCCTAACACATGACTTGACTAAGCCAAATCTGGTAAGCACACTAAAATCGGCTTTTGCACTTTCCTGAAGTGAAGCGAATTGTACGAACTTTCTTGACCTCTTGAACTTTCTGCCTCTCGAAACGCCTCTCGACAACATCGACAATTCCAGATACCGTCGCCCATCATGTCTTTGGTTACGTATGTCAGAATTTTACAATTTTCCCCTAAAATTCAAGCCCAAAAACGATCGAGATTTATTTTGTGACCTTTTGTGAGGTTGCGCTCCAGAATTGATCGTTTTTGGTGCCCCCAAGCTCAAACTTGCCTTGAACTTTTAACTGACAACATATTACAGCGGGGAGAAGTCCAACTTTCAATACATTCTGCGTCTCCTCAACACTAACGTTGAGGGAAAGCAGAAGGTTATGTTTGCGCTCACTAAAATAAAGGTAAAGTTGTTCGTCTCAATGGTCTTCCTCTGAGACTAATCATATCCTAGGGTGTCGGACGTCGTTACTCCAACTTGGTCTGCAAGAAGGCCGATGTCGATCTCAACAAGCGGTATGGATTGCAATGAATACGGGAATAGAAGGGTAAAGGACTAATTAATTATAGCGCTGGTGAACTTACCTCCGAAGAGCTCGAGAGAATCGTTACCATCATCCAAAACCCAACCCAATACAAGATCCCATCCTGGTTCCTCAACAGACAACGCGATATCGTCGATGGCAAAGACTCCCAAGTTCTCGCCAACGGTGTCGACTCCAAGCTCCGTGATGATTTGGAACGCCTAAAGAAGATCCGTGCCCATCGTGGTCTCCGTCACTACTGGGGTCTCCGTGTCCGTGGACAACACTCCAAGACCACTGGACGCAGAGGTAGAACTGTCGGTGTTTCCAAGAAGAAGGGAAATTAAATATTTGCGCTCTGGGATTTACGGTTGGGTGGAGTGTGGCTTTTGCGATGGACTGGTACTTTACATCTGGCTCAACAGCTTCTACAGCATGATGCTGTTACTGGGCATGCCCCAGGAAAATCAGTACATGGAAAGGAAACAATAAATCATCAATGGCCTCACTATAATTTTTTATGTGCTTTCAGAATGATGTGCCAAGATCGAATTAATGATACGTCTGAGAAATATAAGAGCTGCTTCTACCAACATTCCAGGGGTGAAAATGTCCAAAAGCCACAAGTAACATTCATACCTTGACATGCACATTTTCATCTGTAAGCTTGAATGCGGCCGATAATGCACTCCCTCAAACCCGTTCGCGTATTGTACTTTTTGCTAATTGAGGAAAGAGCCAGCCTCTCTTCCAAAGACCGTCGATTTCTAAATAGAAGGAGACAGACCAAGAGATGAAGATCACATCAGAAGTCGAACTTCTTCCCACGTTTACATCTTACATACGTTTGGCTCATAGATAAATTTCGTAGGAGAATGTTTGATGTACATAGGATAAGTCCCAGGAGGGAGAAAACACTCTGTTTCTCAGTCCCAAGGGATTGTTCCAAGTTTGGATGTTTAGAGAGTGCTTGAGCCTTTAGAATTTACTGTTATACTTTTGGCTTGGATGGTCGATATCACTGACCCAACCCCAAATCAAATGTTATAATTGGATCTGCTCGAGGCTTCCATCATTTCCTAGTGATTCTTAAAATGACAAATGAGCCAACCCACAGGATATAACCGCAACGTAAAATTTAAACTGCTTTTGCTATCCCCAACGCCATTCTTTACCCGCTAAATGATCCCAAAGCCAAGGTCAAGAGAGGACATAGACTCTAATCCTCGTGAGTAACCGCCATATCTAACACCTCCACTCTCCCCTGACCCTTCGTCTCGGTCCCAATAAAATCTCCCAGCCCCTTAAACGCACCGGGTTCCACAAACCCCACAAGCTCCCACTCCGAACCCATCACATCCTGACTCTCAACCTGTTCCACATACCCCAACACCCTATCCTTAACCGACTCCTTCTTATCCCCCCCCTCCTCATCCCCAGCTTTCGGCCCCGCACTCTTAACAACCTGTTTCAAAATCTTCGTGGGCAACGTGACCCTCAACCTCATTCTCGCTCTCGCCACAGGAATCGGTTGATGAGCAATCAAAGCCTTCATGGCCTCCAACGCCTGACTCTTAGCACTCTTCGCAGCCACTACTCCCGTCCACGCATGTTCTCTCGCTCTAGGCATCGGTTTCGCCTCCCCCTCTTCCCCCGTCGCCGGAGTCGCATTTTCACTTCCCACATGCTTCTCTTTATCCTGCGCTTGCGAGCCCTGCGAACTAAGCATCTCTAATGCCTTCTCTATCATTCCACTCGTATAAACCCTTTTCGTCTTCGGATCCACGAGTTTACTCGCCACGATGCTAATGACTTCATTATGAACCCGTTCCAACTGCGCATGCCGCTCTTTCTCTCCAACTTGCAATTCCCCTTTATTTAATATCTCGAGAATGATATCTTGAATCGGTGTATCTTTTCCAAAAGCTTTGGCTAAATCGGCCGTGGGGGCTGTCTGTCCTCGCGATACGTTGAGAAATACATTAGGGATTTGGAGAACGTTGTCGATGTCTTTTTCGTTACCGGATCGCCATTCCAGGACTTTGTTCTTGTAGCAGGCGATTTCGAAACGCTTTTTTGCCTTTTTGTAGCGTACGAGGGAGACGTTTGTTAGTTTGATTTGGTTGGAGGGTTGGTTGATGGGCATTTTGACGGAGTTGAAGAGGAAATGGTGTGTATTAGAGGGTATGAAGATTTGAGATGTTATGATTTGGATATCCTCGTTCGGTATGATTTTTGAGATTTTTCTTTTTGCGCAAGTTTAACTTTATATCACCCCGCTGAGTCACTACAATAGGTACTGTGCGGTGCGCTCCCTATCAAATTCTCCGCCATGTTTTATGGTTCGCTTCACTTATCTACGCTTATCTTAGTGGGATGGATGAGAGAACCAAAATACGGTAGCCGTATATAAACTTACCAGATTCAATACACACTTTTCCTATCATGGAATAGATTTGTAGATAGATAGGTATATGGATCAGAATCTATTCGGTACAACCATTCGAGGAGATACATACCGGTATGGGTAGGATTGAAAGTGCGTATGTAGTGACTCGCTCTATCGAGACGGAGAAAATATATGATCCGAAAGCCAAAAGAAAGGAACAGACCGCTTGTAGCGTAATAACTTCTACCGGGGAAGATGGAGTATGCAGGTGCTGTTGGAGAGTCGTTGGTGATTATGTGTGCAGATACGAAGTACTGGGCAAGATTACAAGGTTAGGATCACCAGATTACCAGATTGTTCAATTTGTTCTGATCTGGCTACTCCTTATACTCTATACAAAATATGTGAATGCGTGCAAATGATACAGGCTATGGACGTGACGTGATTTTTGAGTAGTATTAACCGAATCACTCAATAATTTTTGCAAGACACTATATTATCAGTGGCCAGGGTTTGTTGAAGTATGATCTTGTTCTGTTTTGAGTTATTCGGTATATTAAGGTTATGAGGTGATGCTTATTGATTAGCCCTTGTAGGTTTGGGTATCTCCATTGCTTGACTAATTCTCGAGGAGGCTCCCTCCGCCTCCTCCAAATAACTCCAATATATATATAGATGTGAAACTTGCCGTAAATACATAGTGGAATTCTCCAAACGAAAATGTGCCGCTCACAACGCATTTGAGCCCTTAAAACACCGTCCATTATTTCCTACCACAGTTCATCTGGCTCATCATAATTGTGTTTCCTCCTCGCAACCCTTGCTTCAGCCTGCTCTTCGTGGTATCTCTTTTTGGCAGCAGGTGGCATCTCCAGTGGCATATAAGATTTAATAACCCATTTCTGATCTCCGTGGTCGGGTCTAACGCGAGGTTCATCATATGGACTTACTTCTGGAGGTTGGTAGTCTATTCTTGACCCCTGTCTTTGACGCTGGGTAGCAAGTTCTTGTTGTGCTTCTTGTAGTTGTTGAATGTGCGGATTTCCGGCATCTGTGGAGGTAAGAGATGGAACTCTTTGCAGAGGGTGATATGTGGGTGATATATAGTTAGATTGATAGTATCCACCTGGGCTCCGGGGATAGGGGGAGGGGTAAGTTGGACCGAGGCGTTGGGTATGATTTTCGTTGTTACCTGAACTCGTCGTGTTCCCCCGAAGGCCCCGTAGGCTCTTGAGACTTGAGGTGAATGATAGAGGAGATTTTGGAGTAGTCGGAGGAGGTGGGAAGTAAATGCCGTTGTTACCGGTATTGTTACCTTGTCTTTGTCGATCTCGAGAGCTATCCTTTGGAAATGTAAATGTAGTAGGGGAGCTGTTTGCGGTAAGAAATAGATTCCGGCTTTGTCGAAATCCAACATGATAAGGGTATTGATAATGGGGAGGGGTTTCGAGGGCACGCCGTCGTCGTGAACGAATGAAGTATATTGCTAGGGAAACACATATAAGTACGAAGGGAATGGTGAGGGATAGAGCGAGTATAAGTCCTAGTTTGTGGTCTTTCTTATCGCTTTCTGTAATTGGCATCGTAGAGGTTATGTTAAAGGTATGTGATGCGATAAATTGAGTTGTTGGTATGGTATCATTGCCATTATCGCTGAGAGTGCTGGGTTGCTGGCGACTTGTCAGTATGCCTGATCTGAGGGTATTTGTTCAGAAACTTCAGGCTCAAAAGAATAACGAAACAATTGGGATCCATTCATGCCTTTGAGCACTTTTATCGACCAGAGTATTGGCACATGTAAAGAAATAAGTAAATTCCCAAAATATGGCAGAAACAGAAATACGTAATAACACGGCTCTTTTTTGAACAGTCGATGGTATTCACAAGACCTATTGCCTGTTCTCCAAGTGATAATGATAACGATCTCGTAACTTGAGAGTTTAAAAGATCAAATGAACTTGCTTACAAGTAATATATAAAACACGGGAGACACAGAGAGTGAAAATGCGTAGGTCTGAACCGTCCAATTCAGTGACGTGACCGACCCAACATATAATTCTGCGATGTAGGCATTAGCAAGAGAAATTGATCACAACAATGAGGAAGAATTGCAGTACCTAAAAGGGCCGGACCCTTAGAGTATCCATTTCCATCCGAGTTCTGATTCCATAACGCGATTGTATAGTTATCAAGACTCGTTTCCCATGATAAAGTCTGCTGGGTCCCGATCATCCATAACGGATTTTGAGTCGCCTCTGCACTCGGAATGAGAAACTCTCCTAAAGATGGCATTGATGATGAGGTTGCCAGCACCATATCAACAAGAACTAGCCAACGCAGCATTAAATGTACAACTGTTGTATGCCGAATGCAGATTCATAGCGCGCAACTGTCATTTTAAAGAAAGAAGACGGAAAATTAGGATTTGGTTCCGTGTTATCATACCATTCTATATATCAGAAAAAGGACCAAATGGCTTGGGCTAGAACTTGCATACTTAAAATCTCTCATGTCTACTTAGATTGATCCATGGGGGCTTTTCAATGGAAAAGGCAAAAATCGCAAGCATCAATGCGAGTATCTGCGGGATGACACCACGGCAAATCAGTGGCATTTGCCTCAACCAAACTGTCGGGTTCTGTCCAAAGTCTATGAGTCTCTTGATTGGCTGCGGATCAAACAATCACTCGTACGACTTTACTCAAGAGCAATTGGGTATGGGCGACCCCAGTATATTGAATGCATGAAACGACAAAAAACCTATCAAAAATGACCAAGAAATAGAGCAGATGGGGTTCAACAAGAGCCGTTTGACTGCCATTTATCCGGCAAAAAGCATCGCTGCGCTTATATGAGTGATATGATTGGGCGAAGAATGCGAAAGTTGGTATTTACGTAGAAAAGCAAGAACCATTCCGGAGAGAATAGTCTAGGGCGTTCGCCATTGCAGCATCCTCTTCGTATTCCCTTCGAATACATATACATGAGAACCGTTTCTTCATCGGCCAGATGTTTTCAGTAGACAAGAAGTGTTCAAGAAAGGCCTGCCTGAGGGTTCTGAGCTGAGGTGATTGAGATATGTGAAGCATGAGTAGAGGACGCCTGGGAAACTGCAGAGAGAGAGAGAGATGGAAACAGTTCAATGTTACAGGAAAGAGGGGAATTCGAACTGTGAAAACGGGAATAAGGCCATTTAGGAAGGTGGAAAACGGTAATGCTCTCCATAAACAGATATATCTACTTTATCACCAATAAAAAAGTTTTACAATAATCTAAACCCCTGCAGTAAGAAGGAAGGTTCGTTGATCACATGCATCTAGACTGTTGGTGGATACGTTCGCTTCGCACGTGCCATGCCCCACCACATCCCTTGTCACTACATATGTTATGTTCACGACCATCATTCATTACATTTTGATAGACATTGACTCGAGACGGCAATTTGGATATGATGATATATCAATCGCCATATAGAGGGGAAATTTCTCCGCGGACTGTCACCTGTGTTGATAAGAACGTACATTTCTTCCCAACAAGGCTCTCTCGTATTGATCTTGAAGGCATCTGATATCCAACGTTGACAAGACATCATCCGCCCGGTTTCAACAGAACGACCAGAGTTGGAAGAAGTAGGAGACGGTAAACAGTGATCTTGATCTGGAATTTATTTCTAATCTCGTCTTCCGGGCCATTCCCACCTATCTTATTCAATGGCCACCCATGTATTGCTCCTTATGAGGGTGCTGAGTCTTTGAATTTCATACGTGTATTGAAGTGGCTATTCTGACGAGATTAAATTATGAACGTTTAGGTGCCTCGCGACTGCAATTCTGATTTGATGTGCGTCATCTTCTTGTTGCTGAAGACCTGTTAACATCTGCCCAGTGATCTGGACTAGCATACGGACTTTCAGTGATCGAAAGGCCTTGAATATTTGAATCCAACTCGAAACTCCGAATAGTTTGAATATTCCCTCTGTCCAAAAATTTAAATGTTCCAAATCGACTCAAGCAGCCGACGAGTTCTTTTTTAAATGATGATGAGATGGCTAAGTCTCATCCGGCGAAGTCGCCTCACCTCTGCGAATTGGAGCAAACACAACAAACACAACCAGCTTGATTTATATTTCAAAACAAGCTCACTCCTCCAACAACAAACATAGTTGAGATGGCCTAGTGGTAGCGCACTCGGTTGTTCACATCCCCTAAGACGGGACCTCTGATTAATATCCGAAGACTATGTTTGCAGGGATAACCCCGTTCGTCTGGTTTAATTACTATCATCGATAATGCGCTTGCCTAGAGGAGATGTAATTTTTTGCCATTTTATTCTGCATTGCTATATAAATGTAACTGATTTTGGCGTTCATTTCGCCGTGGTGCAATAAGAGCAAGATTATGGGAAGGATAAATTAGTTAGTTTTCGAACGAAACAGACTATATAATATATATATATATACTTGGTCCTGATGATCCCTGTTTTCAAACCAAAATAATAACAGCATAATATGTTCAAAACTTTTCTTTAAATGGCGAGGCGGAACAGAGGCAAAACTGTGAGGAGGAAGGGCATTCGGAGATTGGCCCAGCTTCCTGGCCCTCAAAATGCTAGATTATTCACTATTTGGACTTGGTTTTATGGGTTGAAAAGTAGCACTCAGTCAATTCTTGATGATGCCAATTGTAAACATCAAACATCCATCGATCGTAGTGCAAGCAAGAGCTGAACATGGAATCAACCCAAAATGCCATCAATTTTTTTTTAACCTTGGACAAGTCAAATATCTTCTTTCAAAATCCCAAAATATCAAACAATCGCCCCTCCACCTCTCAACCACGCCCTAACCCATACCCTAACGCCCTTATCCCCTACTCCCTTCAAGTCGCCCCTTCTCACATCTTCCCAAATCCCACGCTTTTCATCATATTTCTTCCCATTCCGAAGCTCCCACATACCAATCCCCAACGCGTACAAATCATCTTCTTTCGTCGCCTTTCTATCTCTTCCTTTAAACAACTGATTTGCCCTGTTTGGAGATAATATTCTGCCATTCAGGATTGTTGTCCATTGCTCCCACTCTTCATCACCATTTAAATCTTGACCAGAAGAATCCGAGATAAATAGACAGTCATGAAAGTTAGTAAGTTTAACGATGACTTGATTATTGGAATTTTCAGAAGCACGGAGCAGAGAGTTAGAAAGATGGATATCGCCATGCACAATACCCCTTTTCATGCAACTCAAATACAATTTGACGCATAGATTCAGACATTTTCTGGCGCTGCGTAGGCGGATATAAACGTGGATTCAAGGGTGCTTCCTGCGAGAGTATGAGGCCTACTTTGCAATTTACATCATTCGTGCCATTTGAAGGAATGGAAACGGTTCCGCGTGAAGTAATTCCGCAGGAATCAGCTGCAAGATGCATGTGTAATTCGCGGGGTGTAACGCCGGATTTGTAGAGGAGGAAGTGCGAGTGAAAATAGTGGAAAGTAGTTGTTGGGGTTGAGGCGAATGGAGTGTGGTTTATGAACGGAGTGATAGTTTTCGATGGGGTGGTTCGGAGGTGTTCAGTATGAGATGGCATAAAAAGTGGGGTTGGAAATTCTGGAGTTAGGAAGTTGAGGGCGCCAGTTTGTGGCTTTGGGTTCTCGTGAGGAGTTATATGTTACCGGATGAAGCGGAGTATTAAGCTTGTATGTTATGAACGAGGAAGCCTCGTAGTTGCAAGTTTGGGATTGCCATGGAGTGCTAGCAATACCATCTTGTGATGATTTATCCAGAGCCCTTCGAAGAATCTGTGCTATTCAGGACTTGAGATCACCAAGATGCCATGTTATTATCATATGCCGCGTCGTCCCACTGACAGACTGACCACTTGTAACAATCATTCGACTCTCGAGATATTGTCACGGGGTATTCTATGTTGCAAGAATTTGCCATAGACATTGCATGACCATTGTTGTGCACTATTTTCCTCCACGCGGTAGAGTAATACTCTCCATCGTTCGCGACCAGGGTGGAAGGAGGCGGCGGTGGAAACGATGGTAAAAGATCCGGAAGTTCCATATCCATACCAAGAGCTTCACTGGGCTTTGATGCATATGTTTAATTTGCATTTGGAGCTGCAGCCGTCAAAATGGTCTGCAAGAAGATTTTTTCTTCTCGTTTTTCTTTCTCCATGTAGTAGTGGCGAGGTGCCTGTGGGTATTTTAGAATCAAGGATCTATAGATGATGATCATTACACAACGACTTACGATGATTATCGATTAATATACATGTAGTTAAAGAGCGAAACGCATCAGTGAAACGGTATGATTGGGATGATTATCCTAACAAAGTCCTCTTGGAGTCTTCGATCTTGAACTCGAATCTCCATACCTCAAATAATGCTTACCGTCTGTCCAATGTTGGAACCTTTGTTGAAACTTGGACCTCTCGGAACGCATCAATGTACTATTTAACCACCATAAACATGTGTAGCCTGTGACACCACTCACATGTGCCCCTTCGTTCCCCTCCTCTTCTGACTCCCAATCATCGTTTCCAGTTATTTATTGGTAGCAACTGCAATCCTTTTTTGAGTCTGACTCGAGCAGCAACTGCAGCACACGTAAGCATTAACTCTACCACTTGCTACTTACGCATGAGCACACCGAGCAAATACTATTTGCAGCAAGGGACATGAGCAGGAAAGTCAATCGGACCAATCACAAATCACGAATAGGGGCTCAAGGAAGATGAATAGCGTAGGACGTTGTTCTCGAAATATTGGGTCTTGGGAGGTTGCGGAAATGAAGATTTTTCGTTGCTCGCGAGGTCGCCACCTCAGGTGTACTTTGTTGACAGCTAGAAAAGCTACTCGATTGGGATGGATCTTTTTATCGCAAGTCAATAAGCGCGAAGCAAACGAAGATTCATATTGTCTAGCTAATATTGGCTAAGTGTTCGTGAGGAATTGGAACCCTCCTTTTCTTGCCTCCAGTCTAAACAAACGACCAATTGTACTCAAAGACCAAGTGAACTATTTCCCATCGCCAAACAAAAACTCCCAAGCAGGAACCGAACCTTTTCCTTTTTTGAACGCTCCATTAACCAGTATAAAGTTTCCTTTCCTAATTGTACTCCCTACTTCATGCCTGATCTATGTATGTGAAAAAAAAAATGCTACCCAAAATTTATTCATCCCAACTCGGCCTCAATTCACATGCACTTGATCTGCCTTTCACAAAATCCCAGCAAAGCTCGTTACAAGTCCAGCAGCACCGACCCAATATAAAAGAAAACAAACCAAGCCCCATCCGTCTCAACCTACTTACTGCCTGCTCAGAAGACCACAGAAACGTTTCTAGTCGTCTCAGTATACATGGCTCCCGACCATGGAGAAGTGATATTCTTGGAGACAAAAGGTGACTTTGATATGATGTTATCGAGGTATATTGGAAGTGAGGAATCTTGCGTGCGATAGCAACTTGACTTGAAGGAAGATCGATTAGAGTACGGCTTCAAGTTTGGACCGAAGTAAGGATGAACGAAAAGAAAATGAAAAAGGAAAAGAAGTGAAACGAGTGCAATGTCTGTGTATAAAAGATTGTGGTTAATGTTTTTTTTTTTTTTTTTNTTGACTATTTGCAAGCCTCCTTGCTGAACAATCGAGCATAACTAAGCATTTAACGGATGTGTTAATAGTATAGTATAGTGTATGTATTTAGTTTAGACGTGTTTGCGAAAAACAACATCCTATTATAGACTGTCAGTGGAATTTTTTTTGGCAACAAAATGCTAGGATATACACAAATATTTACATACCGACGACCTAGATAATCCATTGCTCAGTTTGTTTGAGAGGCACGAGAGTGAGGACCTTGTCGACTGTTATTCGACGTTACACTGAAGTTGCAAGTTGACCATGGAAGTGCGAGGTGATGTGATCATGCGAATGATTGGTAAGGTTGGATGGTTCAGATTATCGAGATATCCAAAGTAATGCTTTGCATATATGTGACTGGGGGTTACCCTAATGTATGACTATCGAAAGGGCAGGGTCGATACACATGAAGCATTTCAGGGTGATCTCCGGCTGTCACATGTTCTTGTCGTAGAATCTGAGCTTACGACGGAATACTCATTTCCTGAATGTTGGCTCCGGGAGAGGTGTTGGAATTCGAGATTGCTTCTGTGATGGAAAGTTGGCAGATGCCAGCTTTAAAACATACGTCAATTGATAGAGAAAACCTCTGGAGGAACTAGTCGGCCGCGAGAATGCCAGTATCCGCAGTTGGCCTGGCTAGGCTATGCAGAATGAATTTTTCATGCTTGTCGTTTACGCTTCTAGGCCCCCTTCATTTTCGAGAACTAAGCGAGTTACTTTAACAATTTCGACTCTGAAATGGTCGGAGAAAAGGTGCAGCATTATTCATTGTGGTCCGAATCCTCCTACAACAAATTGGCTATCTTTTTGAAACACCAACACTCAGATAGTTAGAACGACAGAGGCTGGAATTTTGCCTGCGATAACATTTCACTGACCAAAGCAACACCAAAAAAAAGACCGACACTTCAGCCCTATGTTGAGCTACTCAGCCTTTGGTATAGACTTAGCTCCATTAGGTTAGAGTAAAGAAACCAGGCGCCACTATTATTGGCAGCCACACTCCTGAACACTTCCAACATTGTGAGTGAACAAGCAGATACTTGAGCATTATTTACAATATCAACGTGAATTCAGCTTCCTCAGAAGCAACTATCACAAACCCCTCAGTGGAGATAGGCTTCACATCGAGGGGCAATTCAACGATGCGTTTTCACGAGAGAACTTTTTGAGAAGGTTAGAAAGATTCAACCAGCTCTCGAAATAGATTCTCAAGATTTCGTCCATAGTCTGGACCGGCAGACCAGGGAATTACACGAAGCAAGGAATCCTTCCTACTTGAGAGCTCCCGAGGAAATGAACAAACAATACAGAGCGAGGGAATGTGTGCTTGAATGCTGCAAGGACTCAGTTCGACCTGAGCATGACCAAAAGCTCGGACTTTGCCGGCGCCTGCGATAAAGACTCTGTGCACTGATGGCAGCACTGAATCGATTACGTTATCTGTTGAGGTCTAATTTGGTTAATAACCAAAATCTCACGACCGCCAATTCAGCGCTTACCGCTTGTCGACCGCGGGCTGTTCTGTATTTGTCCTTCGCCAACGATTCTTTTCACTGAAAAATCGTTTCGGTAGGATAGTTGGTGGCTTGCAGTGTCTGTTTGATTTCATAAATTTTGCTTGCCTATACCAAGATCCAGTGATCTATCGGTAAAAATGGCCAATAATTGAAAGTACCGCAATTGCGCAGCATGGTCACATTTATTTGACCAATATGGGTAATCTATGTTATGGTTTACTAAGAGCCGTATATAGTGAGCTAGGTCTCCTACTCCTCAAGCTATCGATAGTGAAGCCAGATTATCTATCTGCTGAGGTTGAAATTTAGTAGTGCGGAATTCCTCATTTCAAAATCTTTCCTTTCTTCACTCATTTGAACATTCATCTGCATTGTCGCCACTACTTAGTGGCAAAATCATAATCCCACACCTTCAACATGTCCGGACGTGGAGCATGGAGACCGATGAGTAAGTCTTGCATGTTGTTGTAAGACCCAGGCTGACTTTAGTTCTCATAGACCCGAAGAACATTACTGTTCGAGCTTCGGTATGGATAATCGGAGCCATTCCATTTTTTACCTTTTCTGGTAAGCACAATGACCTTTTCTTGCCCTATGTATTAATATTTATGCCTGAGCTGACGTATTGATTCTTAGCCATGTCGATCGCCGGATCTGCGACGACAACGCCAGGAATGGAGAATATCTTCATCGGGCAGATTGCCAAAGTCGACACCGATGGATCTAAAATCGGTGGATTGAGGTTTGGCTATATGGGTTTGTGGAGATTGTCTCCCAGCTGTGCAAAACGCTCACTAACAAGCTATCAGGTCTCTGTGCCTATGTGGGAGTGGAAGGAAGCAACGGAGATACATTCAAGAATACAAACGGCTTTCAATGTATAGGCAAACAGTATGATCAGTCACCCGATGAAATTGCCGCAACACTACATGTCGACGCAAATATCGTAAAGCTAGGACAAAAGTTGCAGAACGACATATCCATTTTTATGCCTATGGTGGCTTTAGCCCTGTTTCTTTTAGGATTCCTCGTTGACACCTTTGCATGGCTCTTCGCAGGTCTAGGAAAACCTGTTGGCAAGGCTGGTATGGTAGCTATGCCATTTTTGTGGGCAGCTGTTGCCACCAGTCTTGGTGCAGCATATACCCTCACTGTTTCCGTCAACGCAATCAATACGGTACTTGGAGATGCAGCCGTAGGATGTTCTGCAAACGTGCAAATTGAACAAGGGAAAACACTGGAAGGACTCCAATGGGCTGCATTTGGCTTTGCTCTCCTCTTCGCATTCGGTATCTACATGGTGACTAGAGACACTATGTATGGATTTAACATTGCCCCTCGTGCTAGATCTCGCGGAAGAAGAATGGAAGATACGTACCCCGATATGTACTCCGAAGGAGAGCGATCATTAAGTTACGAGAGAAAAGTATAGAATTGATATACGAATCCTTGTGTAAATTAAAACCACGATATCATTGGCATGATGAGTCACCGCATGTTATAAAGGGAATACAAGCGCGTGGCGTGACGTTTTTGAGGTGTATAAATATTTCTGTTTTGGCAGATGTTTTGATTTTATGCTTTTCTACTTCTGCTAGTCAGCTAGAACAATATGATTTAATTTGCTTTATGCTCTTTTTTTCTCGAATAGTCCTCTTTCCCGTTCAAAAAATCTATGCGCCTCAATGACTGGATATGGGTTAAGCGGTTCAGTCATAGTTTGAATAATCTTATTTATTGTCTGTTTGGATGGAATCATAAAACACAAAATCGTCTGAAACCCTTCCATTTCTTAAAACACAGCCCCCAAGATCAAACTCAAACCCCAACAGGATGATCTACTTGCTCATGTGTACCCAGTAGCAACAATGCCTCACGACACCCTACTAACGAGCTCTATAACCCGCGATGAACCCACCTCTGTTATCAAGTCATGCTGTGCGCGCGGAAGTCACCAGCCCACCTAAATTATATACAAGGAAACGAATGCCGCCATCAGATTTGGAGGTGTTACCAAGCAGACCGATAATCACACCAACGAAACCGACTGCGGTACTTACAATAATGTTGAAGACTCGGGTGGTAGGCCCACCAGCCGTGCCTAGAATGTAGATGCAGCACGACGAGATATGTAGAATACGAGGGAAAAACTGGGAGCTTAATCTTTGTAGACTCAAAGATTACACCGTGGGCGTTGGAAGCTTTTAAGGAGATGTATGGGAAAGGCTATACCGAGAAGGCTAAGATCAAGGGTTCTGAAAAAAGGGGTTCCCGGTCCAAGAGCACTGAATCCTAGGATAGTTTCAGCTCCCCCTACACACACACATATATACATATTCCATAGTAAGATGGAGTGAACCGATGCAAGATTTTCAAATATAACTGTAGAGCAACTATGGACCGTAAAGATGCCGTATGAACTCCTGATGATGATCCTAAATCCAGACATAGAGTAAAAGATAAAGACAAATATCATTGGAACCTCTACACGACAGCAACGTAACGAATCGACTTGGTGATAGTTTTGAAATCAATGGGCAATCGATTAGGATGTTAATTGAATGTTGATGGATGTGCATCGGATGTTAAAAGGCTCGAATGACGAGGCTGAATACCAGCCTTGTTTTGATTGGTCGAGGCTTGACAACCCATCTTTCATATTGCATAAGTGCATCAACCAGCTCTCATGACAACTTAGCATCGACAATATGAGTTCCGAGGCCTCACGGCCACTACTTCTACCCCAGAATCGGAAGTTGCGACACCTGCAAGGTATATACGTCCGAAACCTGACGCTTTCTTGTCCGCGGGGAAAAACAATCGACGATGCAGGTCTAAACAAATCACCACAGAAGCTCGAGGCTTTGCGCCGCGAATCACAGCTGCATCATGCACAATCATCGGGGGATCTACGACCTTCCGCGAGAACCAGGAGATCGAGTTCGAACTGGGTGGGTGCAAGTCCCGCTATAAGACAAAAAAAGCTCGAGGATGTAAGGGATAGTCGAATGGCAGATAGCTTCTTCACTTTACATTGCGCGGGACAGGATGATCCGATATATATCAGCGAGATTGTGGAAAAGGCAATGAACCCTACGTTTCGATCTTTCGACTTATCTTCATTTGGTCCTGCAACGACGCGACTCGATACTGTCACTGTTAAGATATGGGTTAAACGACAAGACTTCGTTCCGCTGATTGAGGAGGAAGTTAATCTTCAATCTTTACAGTTCTTAGGGCGACTGGAGAACCACCCTTTCCCCTCAAACTCAATCATTTTCCAACTCGCAGATGGCATATATACTATTGACCTCACTTCCAAACTACCTCGGCCGAGACCCAGCATTGCTCTCCCCACCTCCTCGTATAATGCATTGATGCGCCTCTCAAACCTCGATGAATCCATCCAAGATGCTTTAGCTACCCGCGAAGAACTTACTTCTCAAATAAACAACATTCTTACTAACAATACTTCTCCAACAACATCTCTTCCCCTTGCCCAAGAATCCTTCACCCTCGCCAAACGCTATGTCTCTGCTTCCCGCAGACTCCTCCATCAATCCCAACATCGCCAATCTGAGCTCAAAGCATCCATCTCTTCCCGACGGGCCGCTATCTCCTCCGGTTACGCCGTCCAATCGGCCGCTGAATCCGATGTTCAGAACGCTCAAGAACACCTCAATAAGTCTCGCGCTCTCCTCACAAAAACCAACTCCCTCATCCGCGGCCAGCGTCGGCGTATTTGCGAAGAACTCATCCAAATATACCCCATTGAACCCACCTCTCACCCCCTTCTCTTTACGATCTGCGGTCTCCCTCTTCCAAACACCACTGATGACGATACATCTTCTGCCGACGAGAATGCCATAGCCGCCGCTCTAGGCTATGTTGCTCAATTGGTTGATCATCTCCAATACTACCTGGGAGTTCCCCTTCCATATCCCATCACACCCCAGGCCTCTCGTTCTCTCATCAGCGACCCCGTATCTCTGATGCAAGACCGCCAAAGGGTATTCCCCCTCTATCCCCAATCTGTCATTCGCTTCCGATTCGATTGGGGCGTATTTCTCCTAAACAAAAACATTGAAGCACTGGCCGAATCCCAAGGGCTCCGCGTCCTAGACATCAGACAAACAGTGCCGAATCTAAAATATCTATTATATGTCTGTAGTGCTGGCTCCGAAGAACTACCAGAGAGGAAAAGAGGAGGAGTAAAGGGGTTACTGATTGGGGGTGCTGGGACCGTAAGAATAGGAAGTCGAAGGGGAAGCGAAGACAGTGCAGGGATGACGGGAGTAGGTGATGCGGTCAGAAAGGCATTAGAACATGGAAATGGAGGGACGGGACCTGGACCTGGACCTGGATCTGGACTGGAAAACGGTAATGGGAATGGGAATGGAAATGGAAATGCCCAGGCAGCGGATGATGTACAAATTAAAAAGGAGCCGTTGGTAATGGCAGGACATAGCTTGAGGACCAGCGGATTGAGGGAAAATGTTCATTGAGATTAGTTTGGAGGAGGTAATGCGTAATGCTCGAGTTGGAAGGCAAGGGAAGGGTTCGGATGCCTTGAGTAAATAAATACCTAGTAATATGCAAAGAACTCCCATCCATACTGTCCTTAGCCCTCGGGAACTGCGTTCCCATCAACAGAGAGAAACCTCCCTGATCAATCAAAGCTAACTCTTCAAATTGAACGAGGTATTCGATATTGGTCATTCGTTATTGACTGTTGATTACTCCAAGGGAACTGGAACACCATGTATTCACAAGCACCAACTGCTAGTGATTGCTCGCGTGGAGGCGGCTTTATCTCCTGAACATTCATCTTGAAAATATATTGTCTTGGTGAGTTATCTAAACTGCAGTTTTCTTTACAACAATTGTAATGGAAGCCACAAATCAAGTTTGATGACTATCGAGTCACAATTGTGTCTAATATATATCGACTCTTTCTATCTTTTGAGTCCGCTCCAAAAAATTTCACAATGAGAAGACAAAAACGATTTCGTAAATGGAAAATATTACAGACACCGTCATAAGCCTCCGCTAAAAGATCATTAGAAAGCAATAGTCCTTTGCTATAAGCATTCCCAAACGCCATATTTTCATGTATCGCTCTACTGTATACATCAAAATACTATCTCTTATCTCCTGCCGCTTGCGGCTCTAAGAACAGCAGCCGGAGACAAGGCTGCGACGCCAGCTCTCTCTCGCATGGCCGTCATTGCTGCAGTTACTGGTGTCTGAGCACCGCTTACTGGTCCCGGGGTGTTGGCTCTTGTTGCTGGAGCACTTCTGTTATGTGCCATGTGACTCTGCACAAGATGACCCGCCGCCAAGGCACTGCACAAGGAAAGCTCACCAGCCAGAACACCTGCAGCAATCACGCGTGCGAGTTTCCGGGCATTATCGCCAGGGTTAGTTGGGTGAGAACCTCGGACACCAAGAAGATCTAACATGGCGCTTTGAGGTTCAAGAATAGTACCACCACCCAAAGTCCCAACTTCAATAGAAGGCATGGAGACACTGATTTGCAAGTTACCGCGAAGACTGTAGAATGTTGTTAGTGGCATTCCCCAAATTTGCAATACAAACAACTTACTTCTTCATAAGTGTGATGCAACTACTGCTCTCAACTACTTGTGCTGGATCTTGACCGGTAGCCAAAAAGATGGCAGCTACGATATTGGCCGCGTGGGCATTGAAACCACCCATAGCACCAGCCATTGCACTTCCGACGAGATTCTTGGCGATACTCAGTTCGACCAATGTATCAACATCAGTTTTAAGAACCTTACGAACGACGTCACCGGGAATGATTGCTTCCGCAACAACACTTTTACCACGTCCATCGATCCAATTAACGGCAGCGGCCTTCTTGTCGGTGCAAAAGTTACCCGAAACCGAAATGATTTCCATGTCATCAAAGCCGCATTCGGTAGACATAACTTTCAAAGCGTGCTCGACACCCTTCGAGATCATGTTCATTCCCATGGCATCTCCAGTAGTAGTTTTAAAACGAGGGTAGAGATAGGTACCTGCCAAGGCCGTTTTGATGGACTGAAGTCTTGCGAATCTACTGGTCGAGTTGAATGCATCTGTCATAGTCTGCTGACCAGCTTCAGAATCGAGCCAAACCTTAGCAGCACCGGCGCGCTCGAGGGTCTCAAAGGCGATACATGGACCACGAGTCATACCATCACCAGTCAGGACGGTAACAGCACCGCCGCCAGAATTGATGGCTTTGCAACCACGACTTGTACTTGCAACAAGAACACCTTCTGTTGTAGCCATGGGTAAGAAGAAACTTTGTCCATCGATAACAATCGGGCCTGCCACGCCAAGAGGTAACGGAAGATAACCAATGACATTCTCACAGCAAGCTCCTAAAACACGGTCGTAGTTGTAGTGCTGATATGGCAATAATGAATTTTCGAGTAGACTGGTGGTTTCAGAGGTAGCAGGGGTTCGTGAGATGATGGCACGTCTGATCTTTACGGCACGAGTGGTATCCTTGAGGGTTTTTTCTAAGGAGTAACCGGGTATCTTGCCTTGCATGGATAGTTCAATGAGTTCTGCATCGGTAAGCTCCGGCGCACGTTTCGCTTCAAGCATCTTTTCGAGCTCTTGTTGACTTCGGCGCAATTGCGGTTGAGCATTACTCTGAGATTTAAGAGCCATAACTAATCCATCGTCCTCATCGTCAGTGGTAGCTGGTGTTCTAGCTGGCGTCAACGGTATATTGTCGCTGGCATTGGGGTCGATGTTGTGTAATCTCAATACAGGGGTAGAAGCAGAGTTGTTGAACCTTTCAGCCTGGTCGAGCTCCCTAGGATCGACAGCATGGTGTGGAGGCATTTGAAGTGGTTCCTTGCCAACACTCCATTTAGCAGCATTAAAAAGGTACCCGTTGAGCACAACACTCAATGTGAGAGCCACAACGATCCATTTTGAAAGAACTGGGTCCTCGAAACTCTTCAGAAGGTTGTCCACAACACGGCCACCCATTCCATATTCAGCAAATTCAGCATCAAAATCATCAGCGGCATGTTTACGATGCTTGGGTGCCGGTTCAGCATAGTGAATGGAAGGATACTCGAGCTCGTATTTGATTGGTGTAAGTACGCTGACAATTGTTGACTTGTCGTGAACTTTTGCCATCTCAGCGATCGAATCCAAGCCATTGGACGCAACTTTGAAGGGGTCCATTGGCGGTGGTGTTAAAACACTTGAAAAACTCGATCCTGAGAACATATTTGCGCCTGGGAGCTGAACACTGCTGTTGCCACCTCGGAATGGGATGGTACAGAGGTTGAGAATATTGATTATGATGAATCCAGACACCATCAAACCTTTGAATTTTGGAATACTGCTACCCTTGACCTTACGGCCAAAGATATTTGCCTCGCTAGTCTGGGAACCGTCAGCTTTCGGCCAATCGTCACTTTGGGCCACTTTCTCAGCCACCCGGGGGTTGACTCCATCATCCTCCAATGCCTGGCGGAGAGCGACATGTCGCTTGATTCGGTTGATTTCAAGCTTGATGCTCAAAATTGCAGTATAGAAAGTGAACAAAAGGACACAGTCAAAGAATAAAATCCATGCAGCCAAGAAACAAAACTGCTGGAGACCTCCTTGAACGCCTGATGCAGCTCCGGCAATCAAGATACAGATTTCAATTGCATAATCTCTAACAATCTCGAATCCCTTCTCACTTATTGCAACTTGGACTGCGTACTGGATGGAAGTAGGAGAAACCCCGTACTTCTTCTCACCCACTTCGTGGTGGGGTCGTTGGGTGTTAAGAGATGCCGATAAAACAGCCTTTGTCAAAACAATAGCCTTCTCAAACCCAATCGTTACAACAAGAAACGGGAGACCTTCGGACAATAATACCATATTCATCGGAACTCCCATTTTGGTAGTGACAATCAATCCAAAGAGGAAGGCAAAAACCGAGGAGAAGAGGGTGGTAGCAAAAAGCCAGAAATTTGATCCCATACGCCTCATAGAGACAAATAGCGAGACGAAAGTAAGGTGCATAGATATATAACCGAGTACCATAATGATAATGTCGAGAGTCTCGGCATTTTTGAGAAGGTCTAAAAATTCAGTCCAAGCATTTGACGCCCATTTCCTTAATCCTCGTCGGGTCTCATCTCCCTTTGCAGCTTTCATGATCCACATCTTCTTTTCCTTAATAGGCTCTGCCTCAAGCCCTTGACGAGCATTAGAATCGGTAGGAACGGTAGCAGCTGAATTAGGTAGTTCTTGAGATTTGGCGAGAAATTCGGGGGCTTGGTTGTAGGGCACAGCAAAAGCGAGAGCACTGTCCTGAGATAAGGAAGCCAGAGGGTTTGAAGTTGATGGAAGGGGGGTGACGGAAAGGTTTTGTGGCAACGGCACAGAATCCGCCAATGGGGCTGCCTGTAAAGAATTGGCGGCGGCAGAGTCTGGGAAGACGAATGTCAAAAGTGCCAAGTGATCCACGTTAGATGGCACGATTTCCACATCCGAAGTCTGCCATTTCCAGGCAGTCTCGGGGCCGATCTGCAGTTGACGATTGCCTGCAACAAGAGAGCTCCATGTTGCTTTATCGGCACCACTGGCTTTAACCGAATCAAAAAGACTACTCTCCAAAAGTCCCATATATGTTGTACTCGCCAAAACTGCAACTATAACGATTGTGTGGATTGGGTGTAGACATGCTCGCCGAGAGAGAAGCTGGATAAGTGGTGTGGCCTTTTTACTGAGCCACATAGGTGATGCATTGGTGTCGGTGGCAGATGAGGTTCCTCTGAACCGCGAAGGTAGAAATGAATTTCCGATCATGGTGGAAGAAGTACAAGCAGGCTAGGTTGTATTCTATATCAAAGCCATCGACAAAAGGAAGTATATAGTTCGTTCTGTTAAAGCTGAATTCAAAGCAAGCATTAGCAGATGAGTCAAGAATTTTTGACAAGTGAATAAATAAGTGGTAGAGTTCTAGAGGACAAGAGCTGAGCGAACAATAAAGAGTTCTGACACAAGAGAATGCAACCTACAAGTCTACTTTGAAGTATTGGCCTTGGAAGTTTGTAAATGAAGTTTATAAATGGACTCGAAGGGAGCTGAAGAGAATGATGGGAGTCACTTTTGAAAAGGAAAAAAAGGAGTGATGTGTTGGTGTTGAGACCAAACAAACAAGATGGGATGTTGGCAAAAGATAGAAGAGACGTAATGACTTTTCTTGGAGGTGGGATATATGAATTTCTATGATCAAGAGAAAGAGAAGATCAAAGGACACAAGTCAACTGATTGTGATTGAGATTTTGAAGTGAGATTTTGAAGTGAGATTATCAAGTAATAATTATCTCATAAAAATGCAACGGGAAAGTTAAGCTTTAGGAAGAATTTATAAGGGACAAGAGACAAGCGTATATGGAGGGAACCGAGACACCAATAATGTATTTATTGTTGATTGCAGAACCCATCGATTTTGCTTGTATGATCCCTGAACAATTGGAATCCACTAGTTAGGCGGTGACACTATCTGCAGTTTAACCATAAGTGGCTTAGTCTTTGTATCTGGTGTGAGTTTGGGATAAAGGAAATTAGAAATTAGTAAAGTCGATCTCTTTTGTCCTTGATGAATATTCAATTCAATTGCTTCATATTGTTCTTCCCAACATTCTTTACATTTTTATATGTAAGAGTACTATTGGTCTTTTCTTTTGTCTTTCTTATTATCTCTTCTACTGTCTATTCTACTGTCTCATCTACTGTCTCTTCTTCTATTGTCTCTTATCTCTTCCACTATCTCTTCCATTATCTCTTCCACTGTCTCTTCCTCCATATGATCAGAATAATCGGAAGCTCAGGAATACATATCTGTCTATTTTGTACAAATACAAATGTACCAACTGATCTAATCTGCATCTAATCTGCATCTAATCTGCGGCGAGTCTTTTCATTGACCAATTCACCCAACCAGATACTGATATTATTGGATCATGCCCTGCTTCCAACAAACTAGCATCGGAAGTAAATCTTCCCCTTTTTCCTTCCATTCCCTTCTTATTCCGTTGAACTAAATCACATGATCCTCAATATCTTTCATCGAACATGAAAATGTTTTCTTGGTGGGGTTGATATTGATTTTGATAACTTCAATATTTCATTGTTGGAGAACAAATACAAACAGACCACAAGTTGGTTCATACTTTGTTCTAGATAAGAATAAACTTTGGAAATTTCAATCTATTTTATCGATTGTTACTTCACCAACAATCTCACAATCTGTCTATCTAGTATATCTAGCAAAACTTTTCACATCAACCAACAACACCTAACCATATCAGGTCAACTAACCTCTCATCATGTCAACTGCTGACACTGGTACTACTAATATATTCAAGCCAGCTCTAATCATCGTGGATCTTCAAGAAGATTTCTTACCTCCAGTATGTTATATATCTTATCTATCTTCATTCATGTATTCATACTAACAAATCCAAGAATGGTTCTCTAGCTATAGCCAATGGTCGGGATACAATTCCCATCATCAACAACCTCCTCAATCTTCCATTTCACCTTAAGATCGCCACCAAAGATTGGCACCCTTCAAATCATACATCTTTCGCGTCAAATCATCCAGGCACAAAACCGTTTGCAGATTTCACTACCATCATCAACCCGTCCAATCCTTCTGAGACTTATAAAACTCGTCTCTGGCCACTTCACTGTATTCAAAATACTCTCGGTTCTGAGTTCCCATTGGAACTAAACACAACACAGATCACCAAGACAATTCTCAAGGGACAAAATCCTGATGTAGAAATGTATTCTGCATTTTACGATCCCTTGAAGAACCCTCGGTGTAGTGATAGTGGCTTGGCAGGCCAATTGAAAGATGAAGGCGTTACCGACGTCTTCGTAGTAGGTCTAGCAGCCGATTATTGTGTCAAGTGCACAGCTGAAGATTCCGCTAAGGAAGGATTCAAGACTTTTATTCTAGAAGAGGGAACTCGAGCTGTTGATCCTGCAGAGTGGGAGAAGATGAGATCGAGTTTGGAAGGAGTCAAAGTTGTGAGTGTGAATGGTGAAGGAGTTGATCGAGTACGAAGGTTGAAGTGAGGAGAGGTCTAGCACGGATGTCAAATTACAATTCGGTCTCTTTTCAATGACTGTTGGTTGTGCCGAAGATGTGCTGAAAGCAAATTTATGCAAGTATATCAGGTGGTGACACCGATTACAATGCCCGTACTTCAATAACCTTCTTTATGAAGGGGAAGGCATTGTATTGCAAACATATCAAATCATACAATCAAAAATCAATACGTTTCACTGCATCATCAACACTCCAAAATGCAACCTCGCAATGTGTGATGTCAGTAATCTAAACTCTTTTCCGTGCCACGCAAACTTGGTTCCAAGTGAGAGAATGACGGAGAATAATCACCGGAATCCCAAGAAGCCGTCAGCATGCATACCATACCAGCCGATGGAAAAAGCCCAAGTCATCCCAACACCTAAAACGCAACACCAAACCTCCATACCACGTACCAAGGACCAAGTACTAGTCAGCTTCTTATTCTTATTCTTATTCTTAGTCCAATACCAACACCGACTAATATCTCCGCCGAAAGGGGGTGGATTTGCTTGTTTACTTGTTTATTTATTTCCAAATTTATTTCCAAATTTATCTCCAAATTTATCTCCAAATCAAGAGATCACATATCCACGGAACGAACCAACTCGCATTTTCGAAGCATGCGAACTTAGTGATATAGTGATATAGAGGGATAAAAGAGGGAGAAAGAAGGAGGAAGAAGGAGATGTTGGTAGGTAGGTAGATGAAATATGAAAATGGATGGATAACTAACCAACTCGATCCATCCATTCATCCATTCATCCATTTACTCATCCAATTAATACCATCTCAACCCAATCCAACTCAACTCAACTCCACCCACGCATCAAACCGCAGTAGAAAGAAAAATGACAAGTCCGATTGGGAAACTGTTGAGCTAATCCTAAAGTATACAAGATAGAAGATATGGATACACGAATGAATAGTTTCTAATCGATATATAAATACAGACAGAAATAACACACGTAGAGCATGCACACATAACATAACACGTTATAGCAGATTTCTTCCTATCAAAAAATGCATCATTAAACCCCATCGGAACCGGCTCCTTTCATTTTCTTTCCCTTTCCCTCCCGCTCCTACTATTGCATCGCAAACGGAGAGAGACATTTTAGAAACCATTTTTCCATTCACTCCCTTTCCTAAATAATTCATCTTCGCATTCAACTCAAATCGTTTCATATAATAAACTATCATATATGGCAAATACATCCATCCACCTGGTATCATTATTATGTCCCAAGATTCCAATCAAAGTCCATGTTCCATCTTATCTACTAATTCGTAACAGTCATGAGCAATTTCCGTCTGGTCATCGAGCCGTGGTTTCGTGTATCTCGTTTGTTGTATCACTAGGAGGACCGAGGGGACTTTCGAGACCTTGGACTGCGATCGATGGCGAGAGTTTTTCGGCCGAATCTGTTTGGGTGGATTCAACGGGTGCCGTGTTACTATTTGATAAGCCTTCCACTTTCCCATTTTTGGATTCTTGACTGCTAGGCCTATCTACAAGGCCTTCGTGTGAGCCATGTAGAGTTGGAGTATTGGCTTGACTACCGCCTCGTTGCCCATGATAATGTATGACTTGAGGTGGAGCTTGGCCAGCCTGGGTTCCTAGAAGATGTTGAGGGTATGGGTGTAAATCTTTAGAGGATGTTGAGAATGTAGATACAACAGGTTGCTGATATCCATTGCTGCCATTGCTCGAACTTGAGTTGTGTCCGAATGCTTGATTGTGTTCCGCTTGAGTGGGGGTACCTGAGTCACCTGCCACAGGACTAGCCAGCTCAACTTGTCCCGTTAAACTGTTTAAACCCCCTTGAATATCTCTCAGCAATCGGACATATTCTTCGGGAACTAAGCCGCTTTCCTGTGTCTTGGGATCTTCTGCAACAAGCCAGCCTTGGCCGTGTCGATATGATACCCAAATGACTTGTCCTTCCACCAAGGGTAGTTCATTTTCATTCTCTCGTTCAAAATCAAACAGTGCAACGGCTGTACCATGCATCTCTTCATCCGGTGATGCAATTGTAAATTGATAATCGCGAGAATATCTCGATTCATCATGTTTCGCCATGCCAGGCGAAGATGCAGTACTTGAAGCGTCAGACTCTGAGCGATAATCTTGGCCACTCTCGTCCGTATAGGAGCGACTAGGTAAGAGGCCAGCAAAATGAGAATCTCGTTGCCCTGGTACATTATATGGCGCCAACATTGAGCGCCTTGCCAATTCCGAAGGATATGTAACGTATTCATCACCAGGCCCGTCTGCCTCGTCTCCTTCATTGACATAATATCTTTGGCTACTCTCACTACTGGGACCTGCAAAGTATCCTGCGTCATCCTCAAAGTTCTCTTGACTGAGCATGCTTGTTCTACGCTCTCCATCCCTGGGCGCTCTACCTCTGCCGCGCGAATTCCCTCCATATTCCCCCGCTGATGATTTGTGTTTCCTGTGGCGTGAACTGACTACAACCGGACTTTGCAGATCCTCATCTTCGCTCCATGGAGGGCCATCACCAAATTGTATAGGCGCCAATTGTTCCCCTTTCATGAATCCATCACCACCCCATGGACCAGGTCCCCAAGATCCGCGACTATCCCAGGAAGTCGGAGGATCTGACAGCCGTTTATGCGATTCGCTGGCTGGCGTTGAGAGGCCGGATGGAGGTTGAGACGGCTCTGGAGGTGGCCCATAATGCATAGGATGCAGTGAAGGATATGCAAAGTCGCGGACCGTTGTGTAAGAGAGGCTAGAATGAAAGACGGGGAAGATGTGTGAGGGAGGTCGCGATCGTGATGGCGCAGAATAATTCGAGTATTGTGATAACCTATTCTTTGAGGCATGAGATGTAGGACGTTGCAGATTCGGTCGCTTTGTTGTTGGTGAAGTATTTAAAGGTGGAAGGGAAGGATGGTTAGGATTCGGTGAGGGAGAACTAACTGGTGGTGGAGACGTTGCTGGCGACGACGTTGGGGAAATTACCGCAGCCATATTGAAGCAAATATGATTGCGATCAGCTTGAAGGCTGCGCTTTGAGGACCAGATTGTATGTTTGGATTCAAATGAGTTAGCCCAAAATGATGATCTCCCTTATATGCTGGAGTAAGAGGGCTGGCAGAAGATAGCTACTTGTCGCAGTTTAAGATTTGGGATCGGAAAGAAGGCTTTAATCGTCCCAGCGCTCAAGTAGGCCCCGAAGCTGTTTTCAATTATCTTGAGTATGAGATGAAGAAAGGTATCGTCGGACGATGGGTATTAGGGATGTCGTCAGGTAGTCTTTCAAACGAGTTGGCGTTGGGGCAACAGGCGCGCAGTTGTGAAAAGGTAGATGTCGGGGGAATGAATGTCAGATTCTTAGTAGCGCTTGTCAATAAATTGAGGTGGGTTATGCAGACGACTAGGTAGGTTGACTAGGTTGATTGAAGTTCGAATGCAATGTTAAAAAGAGATCAGACCAAGCTCGTGCGTAATTATAAGGCCTTTTCCCCAATGTGTACGCAATTACAAACAAAAGCAAAGCAACAGGACTTCCAACCAAACAAGTGTGGTAATTCCAGAAGACAATCGACTTGAAGATTCACAAAATCAAGAGTAGCCTTTGCGCCGAGAGGGATTGAGGGATTGAGGGATTGAAGGTTTGAGAGATTGAGGGTTTCTGTGAAATGATGGCGCTCTAGAGTTCAAGACAATTAAGAAAAGCAACGTTCCCTTTTGAATTGCTGTGTGAGTTGTCTACCACGAAGCGCCGAGGGTTCAAGGGCTCAAGGGCTCGAGGTCCTTCAGCGAATTTCTCAAATTATCTTGGGTGGATTTGACAAGGGGACCCCGCACACTGCGATCATTGATTGACATGGAAATTAGACAATGGAAGGTTAGGTAGGATATAAAAGTATCGAGGAATATTCGGAATGGGTTGTAAAAAAGTTTATACGGAGTAGATAACATGCAGACCGAAGGAGGTATATAATAAGTAAATAGCCGAAAGTATAAGAGCAAAGTTGATGGATGGATGGATGGATGGATGGAAAGATTTGGAAGGGAATGGGAAATTGGGGAACTTTGAAGTCCAGAGATTTGGTGGTATGATGATTTTGATGTCATACAAAGACGTTTCTACTTCTCGCCAGCTATCTATAGATTTATAGATTGATTAGACTAGGCAACCAGCAGAGGTTCGATGAAGATGGAAAAGATTTGACCACATTCATTCTTTTCGGTTTTGACGTCCAATGGGTATTTGATGCGATTGATAGATTTGAGTGAGTGGACTTTTTATTCGATCGATGCCTTTACAAAATAAAATAAAGTCTAAAGTTAAATCTGTTTCTATTTCTATTTCGATTTTGAATTTTATTTCTATTTCCGAACAACGCCATTAGCATTCATTTTAACACTTTTTTTTTTTCTTCCTTTCTTTCTTTCTTTCTTTCCCGGCCCAGTTCCCGCCAAGAAGTCATGATCGATATCCAAAAGTCCGTTTCGGTGTTTCAGTGTTTTTGGCGTTTCGGCATTTCAGCGTTTCAGAGTTTCAAACTTGTAGTAGAACCAATAAAATGTCAAGAGGGAAAAGTCGAATTTCGGTTTGACTTTAAACATGCATGCACCTCACATACGGAGTACCGTGCTTTTGTTGTTGCTTTTCCCTTGTGTTACCGTAAGAGCTAAAGTACGGTGAGCTTTTCAAAATTCAATATCATTGGTTGATCTTACTTAGTCACCCAGCCCTTTAGCTTATCTCTAACCGAAAATTTTCACTTTCATAGGGTATTCATTGCTTTAACCTTTGAGCTCTTTAAACTTCTACAACATTAACAACACAACAGAATACAATACAACAACACCTTCATCAACGTCATTGTCGACTTGACTTGATCCAATGTCTTTGTGATTGTACTATACTTGATTCAAACTGACCAAGTCTAGATGCAGAACATGAAATGTTTGGTTGGTATGTACATCTTCTTGTGAGAACCAATACCTTCTTCCCTCCTATTCTCCCGTAGCTATCTGATGATCACTATTATTGGAGCTGTCTTATTAAAAACTGATGACAATTTTTATTTACGCAACTTAACAACTTCTGAATGCTCTTCAACACAAATCATATCATGTACGCATACACTATGTTGACACGTAACTGACTTGGAATGTAGCTTTTGCAGAAATATCCACCACTTGAATTAGGTACCCATTTGAAACCCGTGTCACGAGGAGAAGGTAGTGTCAGAGTTTTTGGTTCTTACAGAGATCTAAATTACATCGACGGCAAATTTTCATCAACCATGTCTCAAGCGTCAACATTGACTGCCAATGGCGGTGCTACACCTCAGTCGACATTGAATGGCGAACGAGTTGACCCGGGCGGGTTTAAGCTTAAATTCTGCACAGTTTGCGCCAGTAACAACAACAGGTATGCTCGATACGTCACAGTTCTCATTTGATTTGTCGCTAACACGATCCTTTCTCAGGTCAATGGAATCACACTTACGTCTCGCTGCGGCTCATTACCCTGTGATATCTTTTGGAACAGGCTCTTTAGTTAGATTACCAGGGCCTTCCATCACGCAACCTAATGTATACCAATTCAACAAAACCTCATATGATAGCATGTACAAAGAACTCGAATCTAAGGATCCGCGTCTCTACCGGGCTAATGGTATTTTGAATATGCTTGGACGGAATAGATCAGTAAAATGGGGGCCAGAGAGATGGCAAGATTGGCAAGTCGGTGTTCCAAGATTGCAACACAATACAGATCAAGGTGCCGAAGGTGTAGAAGGAGGTGTCGTGGACATTGTTATTACCTGTGAAGAAAGGTGCTGGGATGCGGTTGTTGACGACCTTCTCAATCGTGGCTCCCCATTAAATCGTCCCGTGCATGTCATCAATGTTGATATCAAAGATAATCATGAAGAGGCTCTAGTCGGCGGTAGGGGAATACTTGACCTTGCGGACTCCCTCAATAAAGCTGCTGCCGAGGAGAGAGAACTTAACCCCACCGGATTCGACAGTGGAAGTGCCAGTAGTAGGGCTGGTTTTGATGAAAGGGTACCGGAGATCATCGGGGAATGGCAGGAAAGATGGCCGAATCTGCCAGCAGTATGGACATTAGCATGGTTCTGAAGACTTGCATGACGACTTTCTTATTATGGCGTTGAGGTTACGAGGTATACCCATCTTATGCGGCGTTTAGGGTGAAATTTTGAGCAAACTTTGAGCAGACTTTGATATGTTTAAAATTGAAGATGGAGCAATAAAAAGCTTTTATATCACCCAACAAACGATTCATGCATCAATCCGATGTTAGCTTGAATTACAAATATACTGAGTTGATGTTAAATTTTAAGCTCAGAAACCGTTGAAATTAAGTAGAAGAAGGGTTGTGCCTGAACTAGTCTGAAAGGGTAAAAGCGATGGGCCTAAAGAAATTGACATTCTGAGATTAGATTACTGGTATGGGGCTCGTGATTAAAAATAATCACCAATGAAGCTCTCAAAGTTCTAGACTAGGACGTCTAGAAGTGCAAGTATCAAGGTAGAATGGAGAAAAGAATTCCATCAGATTGAACCTCGGGAAGTTTTTGAGTTCAGTACCTAGGGCTGTTTTCGTGAAAATCCTCCGGATATGATTTGAGACGGACGACCTTTTCTATCTTTTCTTTTCACGGGGGAGTCTGGTGGTCCTAGGTTGGTACCTGTAACTGAGGATGATGGTTTTGAAGTTCCAGATTGTTTTAAAGGATGGGACACGGGGTGAAATATCTGTAAATACATATGGGATTAACGGCAATAGAAATTAATCAGTGCAATGGTAGCCAGCGGAATATGATTTATATACAACCGATTAAATCAATCCGAGAAAGGTCTTTGTGGATTGATCAAGGAGAAGCCGCGTGTAGATGGCCCCTTGTTCTGCACTTTGCTTTAGCGATCAAGGAAATGAGGATTTGATGAAAATGGTACGGCGGGCTTGGTGATTTAGAAAGAAAGAAAGAAAGATACGCAATACGCAAGACGCAAGACCTTGAGGCTTTCGCTAGATTAGGTACGTGATGAATTGCGGTTACTCTAATCTCATATCCGGATAATCCAGCTTGATGATACCTTGGAGATTTTCAGGTAATCATATCATAATATGGAGGTATACAATTAGCTATACCGTCTGGTGGTCTGTCTGAACCATAAGAACTGGAACTGGAACTGGAACTGGAACTGGAACTGGAGCTGGAACTTGGAGATATCTATTCCTGTTCCCCGACTTGTTTCGTTCTGTCTTGTATCACGACACCGTCATACATCTACGCCGCTGTTCACGTATGGAGTATACAGACCGTAATAATAAGCATCCTAGGGCTTCAATCCTTTGCAGTGAGCATAAGTATATATACCTACCTCTTTTGGGAGACTCTCATCTCATTTAAAATTATTCACTGTATAACATCAAGCTGTCCAGGTGTGTTTGAATCGCGCCAACATATCCAAAATCGAGATTTTTCTTTCCCCTGAGCCCATCAAATTTTATTTCAACAGTATTTATTTCCCTTTTATCGATTTTAGAAGATTGGTCCGCCTTCTTTGCTACGGAATAGTCCATTTATCCATAATCCCATATCCATACCTACCGGGACTTCCCCACCCGGCCACCAATCCACTGGAAGGGGAGCTGGGCGTAACTTGTACCTGGAAATCTAACCAAAATCTAACCAAAATCTAACCAAAATCTAACCAAACATATCCTAATCCGAGAAAGGCAGCCACTACTAGCTTAAGGTCGAAAAGTAACCCAAGGATTCAGGAGAAAAACAAGGCCCTGTTGTTCTGATTGACTGGATTGACTGATTGACTGATTGAACGACTGATTGGTTGATCGAATCGACTGACTGACGGATTGAATGGCTGGACAACAAATACGGAGTAGAAAATAATAATCCCCAGGAAAATCTTCTCAAGTGCTTGTCATCCATCTTGCTTGCATCAAGACAATCGGCCAGCCAGCAGCCAGCCAGCCAGCCAGCCAGCCCATCTCTGCAACTAACAATTACGCACAAACAAAATTCTCTGTTCTTCTCTCAAATTAACTATGATTTTGGACTTCTAAAACCAAATTCAAACGTCATACATAATATACTTTATTTGCTTCTTTCCTTCCAAAGCTTACGTGCCTAGCTAAAAAGGTAAAATTCATTGTCGCTGTACAACAATTCAGTTACACTTTCATTAACCTACCTCCACTACACGACCAATTCATTCATTCCTCAGAATAAGACCATCCCCCCCGATTGCCCCGATTTTTCCATCCTTCAGCTACGCTACCTATCTCGCTTTGACCGAACCGTCTTCTCAATTGAATTCGTTTCAGGGAGACCTTTCAACTGTTCCAGGCTTGAGAATATCTTCATTTGCATGTGTTGAGCACACAAACAGATGTATCAAGTTCTCGCAACTTACCAGTTAACGATTAAGCTTTCGAGGTGTATTGCGACTTTTTCAATAATTAAAGGATTGTGCCGATCTATTCTCCGAGTCCAAAGGGTTGCTCATTCCATATCATAACCGCGACTTTACGATGAACAATCGCAATGGACCTTTGTCACCAGTTTCAATAGGAAGCAATAACGGATGGTCAGGAATTGAAAAATATCAAGACGATAACGATTCACCCTACCAGATGAATCGCGGACAACTAGCTTCACCGCCAATATCAAGCGGCTCCAACGGTACAATGAATGGGGGAGATTTCCCACCCAGAGGTACTTCAGGGGGCGGCAGCCCTGGTAACCCATCCCCTCCAAGCTCCGTCGGTCGTTCGAGCATTGGCACAGGTTTATATGCAGGGAGCGAAAATGGACAGGACAAGAAAGATGAACAATTCGAGGCCATACTATCAGAACACTACATTTCATTGAGACGATACCTGGCGGCGTCGCTGAGAGATGAGAAGGGAAATCCTAGACCCAATAGAGCGCGAGACAAGTTATTACGACTATCTCCCGTTCAATTCCAAGAACTTAGTACCGATGTCTTTGACGAACTTTTGCGAAGGCAGCAAGCAGGGAGTAGGACTCCGAATGGACAGAGAAATGACCAAGCGCCTCCGCCGTACTTGTTGCCAAAAACCACCTTCCACCCCAAACGAAATCAGGCCCGCCAGAAATTATCCACGCTACCACCGCCGAGGTTCAGAGATCTTGCTACGGATGTATTTTATGAACTGGAGCGAAGGTTTCCCCAATTCCCTGCAGGAGATAGAAGTCGCATGGGCAGTCCCGTCTCCACAAGAGGACCCCCAAGTAGGAATGGAAATGGCACACCTATGGATCTGCCACCTAGAGGCCCAAGTCGCATGCGCCGACCCTCGGACGCCAGCTCCATAGGGCCTTACTCAATGAGGAGTGAACGGAGGAGCGAAGGGAGGAGCGAATCACGCAATGGATCAAGGATGGCGCCGCCAAATGGTCCGAATGGTAGTTTGGGCGTCCCTCCTTCACCTGGCATGCCGCCTAATGATTACGGTCGGCCGACGCCAAAAACCTTTCAAAGCAACACGATTGTACCGAATAAAAGTACCATGGTTGAAGATGACGAGAGTGGACCCGAAGATAATGACGACGATGATGGGGATGCCTTTGGGTTGGAGGGAGCCGCAAGGAATCGAGAAAGTAAGAAGAGCACTGGAAGTTTAGACGTAAGTCCCATATATTCTACTTTCCAAATCTATTCTAACATAACAGACCGATAAAAAACTTATCGACGATTACCAATCCCAAATTGCAGAACTTCGAGAGCGGCTCGATTCCATGGAGGACGACTTGAAACGAAAGGATGACGAACTTAATATTATTACGGACCAGCAAAAGGGGAGGGATGCAGCGGTAGATACGGAAAAGAAGGAATGGGATGAGGTGAGGATGGACCTCGAAAATAAGCTTGCGGATGCACAAAATCTCAATGAGACTCTGCAATCAGAGCTTGACCGGGTACGGGAATCGCAGGCTAGTTTAGATAGAGAGTTCAAGTCCCAGATTGAAGAGCTTCAAATTGCTCTTGTAGATGCTGGCAAAGGCGGGGGATCTGGCGATGCAGATCTGGAACGGGAAAACGAAGAGCTCAAAGCCGAACTCAGAGAGCAACAAGAAATTACCGAGGACGTCAGAAGCGAAGCCCAGGAGTTTCTTCGCGAAATGAGGGTGTTGTCCGAACGAAGTACTGCTTCTTACAACCGCGAGGAACAACTCGAAATTATGGTCAACCAGCTGGAAGATGAAGTGAAAGAATGGAGAAACCGATATGCGAAAACGAAGACGCAGCTACGCAGCTTAAGTGCATCTTCGATTGGCCTTTCAATACAAGACGCAGCCAAGTATGCAAAGGACAATGGGTTTACGGCGGAGAACGGCCTTGTCAAGGATGTTCATGTTACTAAATTTCAGCTGTCGATTGACGAACTTTTGCAGACAGCGCGCTCTAGCGATCCTGAAAGAGTCATCGGATCCATGAAAAATGTAGTTATGACAGTGCGACAAATCTCTCAAGATATTGATGAAGCACCGTCAAACAATGAGGAGTTAGCCCAAAAGCAAGCCAGGCTTAAGTCTAGGCTCTCGGCAACAGCAAATAATCTAATCACCGCATCCAAGAATTTTGTTGGCGCCAAGGGGCTTTCACCTGTTTCATTGCTCGATGCAGCTGCATCTCATCTTACTACCGCAGTAGTAGAACTTGTCCGGACGGTGAAGATCAAACCTACACCAGCAGGAGAGTTAGAAGACGACGATGATGACAATGTAGCTCCAGTTCAGGCAGCAGTACCTGCCCCAGTAACAGCTCAACCCTCTACGGTAGGAGGCTTTTTCGGGTCTAAGCCTGCAACAACTGAACCCAAGCCCGCTAAAGCTGGAGGCATTTTCGGTTTCTTCACGTCACGTGAAGCAAAGCAAGAGAACGTTCCGCCACAACAAGAAGCGGTTCAACCACAAAAAGAGAACGCTCCGCCACAGCAAGGCAATTCCAGACAGAGCATGGATGCACCGCGACAAAGTCTAACGGCTGATGAAAGACAAAGCGAGGACTCACAGAGGCAGAGCTTAAACGGCTACGTCCCTGGTCCGTTCCTTGGTCTACGGAACGGTCGTGCTAGTACCGGTTCATCCATGTACAGCCCAATCAATTCTCCTCGCGAATCTATTGTTCTTCCACAGACTTCCGGTATGGTTTCTCTGAATGCAGCCCAACCTATTTCTACAGAACCCCCCTTGAGCCCAATGACCAATGGCGCCGATCCTATCAACGGAAATATTAAACCAATGCCACTAGCACTTCAAGCACCCCCAGGTCCTCCGAGCCATCCTCCGAGCCCCATCCCAGCTCCAATGGGTGTAGGTTTTGGTCTCCGATCGCAAGATAGTGATATTGAAGATCTCAAGGTATGAAACTACATGTTCTCCTGAAGTTAACATCAGCTAATTTATCTCGCAGATATATCTTGAAGATCAAACTGCACTCTTGGTCCAGAACATTCAGTCTCTAGTCTCGTCTATCCGTTCAGAAGGTGGTATAAATGCTATTTCTACCCAGATTGACGCAATTGCCAATGTTGTCGGTGAAGTTGTCGCTTCGACTGAGGAAGCCATGATGAACAACCCATCTCTCCGCTCTCAAAGTCAACCAGTCCTGGCGAAGCTTTCGGACTGCCGAAAACGTATCATGGCTGCAGGAGAAGAAGGTAGAGAAATTGCCAATGAGGTGAGAGAGGACGGGGATGGTGATGCAGAATGGAGAGCTTGGAACCAAAGTTTACCACCTATCGCGTTTGAAATTGCTCGAGAAACCAAAGAATTGGTTCTCCGAGTCGATGTCCTTGATGGAGAAGGTGGTGAAGATGATGACTTCTCATGATGATTCACATCATTTGGTCTTTGGTCATCTTCTACAACCCGGGATCACCCAAATATCGTCGTTTATTTGGTCTTTTGCTGTTTGCTTTATTTTTGCATAGCCACGGACGGTTCTTTCTATTCACGCTCTATTCCCAAATTCAGTTGTTTTGTTTGGAACTTTACACCTTTTTGCATTCAAACAATTTTGTGTTTCTACTTTTTCTTGTTATACGACAGAACACCATCGGACGAGGGCACAATTGACGATTTACATTAATTGAATGGGAACACACGTTTTCGAGGTGGTGGCGCACCTACGCTACTTTACCACATGCACATGCATTATTGATGAATATCTTTTTATGCTATGGTTTTTGGAGGGGAGGTTTATTGCCGGCCTAATAGCTCGCTGGACTTTCTAATTTTTACCTGGGGGTTGGAATTGCATGCAGCATAATACGTCTGTGCTGGATCATTAATGAGAAGATAATTGCTAGTTTTATTTTAAGGATGGGATAAGAATAAAGAATTAAGGTGGGATGAACACTTATCAATCGAGAGTGTTTAGGTGGATCTGGATAGGGGGGG
>NGKH01000006.1:1116643-1162946 GCA_002162575.1 Sclerotinia glacialis | reverse complement strand
GGGCATTCATACTTGTGTATATATTTGGCGGATATGGGAATGGAAATGGAAATGGAAAGGAAAGGGAAAGATAGGACGAGAGAAGAAAGTTCTGATAAACTACTTACTCATTTTGGAGAGGGGCCAGTTGGCAAAATTAAAACGAACCATTGAGATGAGATGAGAAAGGGATGGGTGGTGAGAAAGAAAGGAAAGAGATAACGAGAATAAAGAATAAGAATAAATGTTGATACTTGTCTGATTGGAATGTATTTGGAATGTATTCGGAATGAGATCTGAATTGACAAAAGTTGAGAGGTCGATTAAGGAGGAGGAAATTGTATAGGCTAATCTTACCTAGGTAGTAGATATTCATCGGATCAGAATCTGCTTTGTTCCAAAAGTACCTACAGCTAGATGTTTAATCTTGAGTTCAAATGAAGAAGTCGAAGATTGAAGTGTTCTCCACAAAGATTCTTCAAGTACAATATTAGAATTTGATTTGCTAAGATAGATGTTACTACTCGTAGTTTGTAAATTCAATGTGGAATCGACTCGGATATCCACCGGTGACCTTTCTTCAATGAAATAGATAGAGCCTTGTCCCCCGCCTTCCACCTTTTGAAAAATAATTCATCACTCATGTGATTTGATGAATGAACGCTCGGACCACCAAGGCGGGCATCGAAAGCTCTGGAATCAAGTGGAGGGAAAATAAAGAGTTGCTTGTTCAACCCTCCAACTCAACTTCTCAATTTGCAATATTTGAGTTTGAGCATTACCTTCCCATTTTAATTTTCTGGAGTTTAATCTTTTCACTAACCTTTCACATATCATGGCGGACACATTGAAAGCTGCTGGCAATAAAGCCATTGCAGAGAAGAACTTCGACGAGGCTGTGTAAGTTTTCTGCTTATTTTTCTCTGAGCTCTAGAACCTCGAGTTGTACTGGATCTTTTGGGGGTATAATGTACTAATTATCTTACAGTGCAAAGTTCACCGAAGCCATTGCTATCGAGCCAGAAAACCACATTCTCTACTCCAATAGGTCGGCTGCGTATGCCTCGAAACGAGACTTCGAAAACTCCTTAAAGGATGCTGAGAAGTGTACAAGTATCAAGCCTGACTGGGCCAAAGGATGGGGCAGAGTTGGTACCGCTAAGCAAAGTTTGGGCGATCTCTTGGGAGCGCACGATGCTTACGAGGAGGCTTTAAAGCTTGATCCAAATTACGCCGTGGCTACTAAGGGTTTGACACAGGTCAAGAAGTCTATCGATGCAGAGGCTAAAGCAGGTTAGTTCTTATGAATTTAAGATTGTATGTAACCAGTGCTGACAAGCATTTACAGATGGTGTAAAGGGTGATCCAACAGAGGGACTGGGTAACATGTTTAGTGATCCACAACTCGTCACAAAACTGGCAGCAAACCCTAAGACTGCCAAATTCCTGTCAGACCCGACCTTCATGGCAAAGCTTCAACAAATCAAGTCAAACCCATCCAATAACCAAGACCTTTTCTCGGACCCTCGCATGATTCAAGTCTTGGGTGTTCTGATGGGTATGGATATGTCTTTCGCTGATTCAGGTGCTTTTGGTGGTGCTCCCGGTACCGAGGGCGCTTATGCTCCTCAGGAGGCTGAGGAGGACATTCAAATGCCAGATGTGCGTCCCAGCGCGCAAGAATCACAACCCCAGAAAGCAAAGGCCGAGCCAGCACCGGAGCCAGAGGATGAGGAGGCTGCCGCAAAAAAGCAGGCAAAGGCTGAGGCCGATGAGGAGAAGAGACTTGGTACTGAACAGTACAAGAAGAAGAACTTCGATGAGGCGATTGCACATTACACCAAGGCTTGGGAACTGCACAAGGATATCACCTATCTTAACAATCTTGGTGCCGCATATTTCGAGAAGGGGGAGTATGAAGAGGCTATCAAGGCGTGTGAGAAGGCGGTTGAGGAGGGACGAGAAATTTACGCCGATTTCAAGATGATCGCCAAATCATACGCTCGTGTTGGAACTGCATACGAGAAGTTGGGAGATTTGCCGAAAGCCATTGAAAATTACAACAAATCATTGACTGAACATCGTACCCCCGATGTGGTCAACAAGCTCCGTGCTGCCGAGAAGAACAAGATCGAAGGTGCCAAGAAGGCTTACATCGACCCTGTAAAGGCTGAAGAGGCCCGTGAACTCGGAAACCAAAAGTTCAAGGAGTCAGATTGGCCTGGAGCAGTTGAGGCCTACAGTGAGATGATCAATCGTTCTCCAGAGGATCCAAGAGGTTACAGCAACCGTGCAGCTTCTTTCATTAAGCTTCTTGAGTTCCCTTCCGCTTTGGAAGATTGTGACAAGGCAATCGCTAAAGATTCCAAGTTCGTGAGAGCATACATCCGAAAGGCACAAGCATACTTTGGCATGAGAGACTACTCTAAATGTCTTGATGTGTGTAACGAAGCCACTGAGGCTGATGTTACAAAGGCCAATGCTAGAGAGATTGAGCAGCAACAACAGAAAGCTGTCACTGCTATGTACAGTGCCAGAGAAAATGAGACCGACGACCAGACTAAGGAGAGACTTTCAAGAGACCCAGAGGTAAGTTGAAACCCCAACAACTTTTGAAGATCCTTACTAACAGCATTGCAGATTCAAAGAATCATGGGTGATCCAGTCATGCAAAGCATTCTCCAACAAGCTCAAAACGACCCTGCCGCTCTTCAAGAACACATGAAGAATCCCCAAATCAGATCTAAGATCCAGCAGCTCATCGCTGCAGGCGTCATCCGTGTTGGAAGATGATTGAAGGTAACATAATGGAAAGTTATTAGGGAGGACCCATAGGTCTAATAATTAATCATTACCTCGGCTTTGTCTGGATGATTGAATTTGATTTCCTTTGGGGGGCATGGATTGGAAATGATGATTTGATATGATTTGATATGATCAATGAGATGAGATGAGATGAAATATACCATGAGAGAGGGGATGCATGCAAAAGGGGATGCGCGGGATGGGATAGGACGTAATGTTAAAATTCCGTGGGGAGTTCTTGAGCGTATGCCACGGCCATTTTTATGAAATGCATTGCTAGCAAGGTATTTATTTACTTACTTAGGTAGTCAATCACTTAATACTTCACAATTTGTTCTATTGCACATGCATCTATCTCATCTATTTCGTCCAGATTATGTGAAATTCTATACAGAATCAAAAACATGAATAGATGGATAGATACCATATGGACACTCTCTTGCTTAGTTAGCCCCCTGGTTCAACAAGTCTTTCACACCTAGTATTCAACGTGGCAAGTAGGTAATCCTTTCAAATACAAATACAATGATATGTAGGTATGTAGGTATGTATGTATATAACATGTAATATTCATCCCTCCGATATGCGCGATAGTATGTAGCCGGATGCATCACCTGCAGCCTGCAGTGCACTGCTATGTCTGCCAACCAACCCGTTTATTTGCAACTGTCGACTCCCTAATATCCTCAGCCCCTGCCTCCCACCCACCTATCATGCATATACATCCATCCATTCCATGCGATTAGATAAAAGTGAGATCGTTCGTATCAATATTTATCCGACCGACCCAGCCATTCATTTATCACCCCTCTGAAAACCCCAAAGCCCGAATCGACCTCCTTTGCCTTCCTATAAAACATTGCCGACCAGTCGTCCTTTCCCACCAATGATTCCCATGCATTCATTCATCCCATTCATATGGCCGCCCCCGAAGCCAAGTAGAGCCATGCCAGGCCCGAAACCAGAGACGGATCAAAAAAGTATCTTGATAAAGAAAATAATAAAAAACCCTCGCCGAAGGAGCACAAGATCTCAGGACCTGTGATGAACTAAGAAATCTGGAGAATAGCTCAAATGCTTGAGATGATCGAGCAAGAATCTATGTACAATGCGTATGTGATATGATGTGTAGCGGTTAGATATGAAGATGATCGGATGAGGATGTGGCAAGATCATTTCCTGAATTGAGACAAGAGCAAATTCGATCAGCGGCTTGGTGAGAAGAGTCAATAAAGTGGAGGCGACTTGCAGTGGCCCCTTGAAACTTTGTAGCCCGCGAATTAAGTGCAGTTTAGTGAATGGTTAATCGTGGTTAGCCAACCCAGTACAGTTCTCATTGTGATACTGCCAACGATGTCACTGTGTCACGCCCGACATTCCTCATGTACTCAATCAACGACTCAAGCGGTACCACAATTATCCCTAAGCAAAACGATGACCTGCCTCCAGTTGAGAAGGTGATGGCTCGGGGTTATTCGGTTGACCCGAAGCATTTCCTGCGGCTCTGTTACTACCAGGCATGCGAATTCCTGTGAAAGCTGCCGGTATTCTCGGCCTCCATCTACTTGTTGCTGGGGCAGTGTTGACTTCAGGTGCTCCCCCGTCACCTGCTACATCCATTGGCCCATCATCCTGAGCTTGGCGCGCCCGCCTCGCTTGCCTTCCATCACGATTCTGGGTATCCACATTGGATCTAGCGGATGCGCCGAATCTTCCCGACATACCCCGAATACCAGTCCACGCTGATTGTGGTTGCTGGGGCATATTTGCTCTCGAGGCATGCGCTCTACGTGAGGGTCGCTCAGGCTCTGGCGCGCCTTCAGGTCGAGGCTTTGGTGTAAAGTAGTCGGCTTTGCAAAGCGGACAACAAGCACGACGACTAGTCAGCCATGGATCCAAGCATCCGGCATGGAAAGCATGACCGCAAGTCAGACCACGAACGTCATCGTCCTCTTCTAGTGTATCAATGCAGATAGCACATGAATCCCCAGGATTGTTAAGGAGCTCCGGTGGCACAGCGGTATGAATATGATCATCATCCTCATCGTCCTCGACTTCTTCTTCTACTGCTGCAGCATTCTTGTTATCGACGGTACTGGCCCTCGTTGGAACTTCTTCCAAATGATGAAGCTCTTCCTTGTGCTCTTCCGTCTTTGCAGCAGCAGTTTTTTCCGCGATTACCGCATCCATACTCTTTCGGTCACCATATTCACCTCCGAGCGTATGTGTCGGCGATGATGCCGTCCCTTCATCTTTGTTCGAAGTGGCTGTGGCTGGCCTGGTGTTGACAGAATTCTTGGTCCCCACAGGTGAAGATGGCTCGACACCCTCAACTTCTAGTACGCTTACAGCTCGACTTGGTGGTGCTGTGACGCCCCCACTAGTTGGTAGCCCCTCGCTCGCTCGGTTTGCCACCCAGTTCTTGTATTTTATCAAAGGGAATCGTTCGTTCACTTCGTCCATACTCATGAGTTTCTTTTCTCTTCGTCTCCGGTGAGGCCGAACAGGCATATTCTCGAGATTGATTGGGTCAGCCTCCCCGGCCCGCAGAGCCCGGTTCCTAGCATTGTATCGAAAACAGTATTTGACACCGACAATGATCCTTTGTGGAGGTTAGTGATAGGCAAACGGATCGACACCCTTGAGATACTCACCATAGATTCGTAAATACAACACCAAATCCTAGCGCAACAAAGAACAAAAGTGGTGAACTCGTCGGGCTATTATTGTTGGATGTTGATGTTGGAGATGGAGACGGAGTGGGGGATGCTGTAGACATTGAGGTCGAAGTCGCTGCTGTTGATGAAGGTTCGATAGTAGTCTGCCTCCCAACAATCTTCAAGACCTCTACTATTCCGTTGATCACGGCCATCTTTATTCGAGTTGTTATCTTGACACAATTGCCAAGGTTGAGCGGCAAGGTGGATCAACGCAGAGTGAGATTATTGCCGGCCACTGATTGTCGTGAATGATTAACGAAATCCGGTTTCCATTAACATTTGTAACTTAGTGAATGGTATATGAACAAATGTTTTAAGGTTCAAAAAAATCAAAAAATCAAAAAATCAATATAAAAGTGAGGAAATACTAGAGCAGAAGCGGATGTGAACCAATTCACGGGTGCGGAAGTGGGTGCGAGTGCGAGTGTGAGAGTGTGAGAGTGTGAGAGTGAGAGTGAGAGTGTGAGTGTGAGTGTAAGTGTAAGTGTAAGTGTAAGTGTAAATGTAAATGTAAGTGTGAGTGTGACAATGTGCAAGTAATAATAATGTAAATGTAAATTGTAATGATGGGGGAAATGGATGAAATCGAGAGGCTGTCTTAGCGGATAAATGACTTTATTACGGGCACAAGTACCCAGGTAACAACAACAGGGCGGAGGCTGGAGAGGAAAAGATGGAGTCAGCAAGTGAATAAAATGGATCTTGACGTTTTATCAATATATATGTATATATATATATATATCTACGGTACTTTTCCTTACCTTCTCCAAGAATTAAAGTAGGTTAGGTTGGAAAGGAACAGACGAAAGGCTTTTGGATGGCTTTTGATAGCTTTTGATGGCTTTTGATGGCTTTTGATGGCTTTTTTTTTCTTGACCCAAGATTGCTAAGAAAGTCAAAGCCACCAAGCTAGAGGTTACAAGGTGTATAGATCCGATCAAATCGAGGCAATAATGTAAAGCATAGTAGAGGTGGACGACTGGAGGATGAATTGATGTGATGTGATTGATGTGATTGATATGTGATGATAACAAATGATGATTTGATGACCTTTTTTGCTTGCTCATGCAGGAGGAATAGTGGGCCAAAAGAGACAAGACCAGGGAATATATTATTGGTGATGAGGAAGTGAGCACAAAGAAGACGAGTCTGGTAGGCAATAAATAGAGTTGAAAAAAAGAAATCAATGGGAAATAAACTTCATCACTCTCTACTCTCGAACTGCGAACTTTGCCGATATGAGGAAGCCAAGAACAAAGAAGAAAGGAACAAAGGGAGGAGGGAGATGGCAAAATGCGGCCATAAAGAGCTTGAGGGTTTCAACTATCAGTACCACATAAAAGATCAATGCGGTGCGACATTGAGTGTTGATTGACAATTATAAAATGGATGTTTAGATGTATGTTTGCTTGTATGTATGTATGTATGTATGTATGTATGTTTGTTTGTTTGTATATCTACCTGTCTGCTTGTATATATACGAAATATATCTGTATATATGTCTGTATGTATATTTATCTGTCTGTTTGTCTGTATATACGGAGTATATCTGTATATAATATCAGTCAATTAGATCTTTCTCATAGTTATAAGTGCAACATCTTGCTCCTCCGTTTTCCTCAGGTGAAGTAAAGTATTTGGAATATACCTTCACATACTCTAAGACCTTGGTACACCAGTACAAACGACAAACATCACAAATAAAAGAAGACTCGGGTCCTAAAAGATTGGGAAGAGGGCCCATCCGTGATAGATGATTGGGGAAGACTCAAACAAATACTTGCCATTTGAGAAAAAGATGTTCCGAATGGAAAGCCGCATGAAATTTAGACGGTCATCGATACACCAAACGGAATTCTCCTAGTTACCTTCTCAACGATGCATGCATCCATCCATCCATCCCAATTACTTCTTTCTGTAAAGATCTCAATGAGGTTAGCGAACAATACCATTATTGTCACCAGGTTCGAGGAGTTATGCACTCATATCAAGCTTTTTATCTTTCCTAGGTAGTACATGACGCTAAAATTCGAAAAGACCTTTCTCAAATCACCCCACTAGACAACAAAGACCTAATTTCTAAATGACCTAACTGACTGACTGACCTAATTGACCTTGCATCATCCATCTACTCCGTAAATCATTCTCCAAACTTTTGATTCGACAAGAATTTGATAAGAAGATTTCCACTTTCGGTAATACATCAATTGAACATGTCTCCAACTCAATTACCCGCCTCGGGCAATCCCTTGTCAGTAATGCCAATGCCAATGCAAGCTTCATCATTTGAGGAAGGTCACCATTTTACTGATGAATACATGAATAGGGTCTTCTTTGATATCACAATTGGAGGTCAGTCATTTATTTGTGCACAGCATCATCCATCCACATCCAGGAAATCTCCATTTCGGGAACTTATTAAACACGGAAACGGCGGCCGTCTAAAGTTAGCATTCCGAACGTTTCGGGACCTTTCACAACAAATCGTGTCATCTCTTTGTTATCCGTCACACGTGATTTACTCCCTCGATTTTCCATTTCCGAGCAGGTAGTTTCTTTGTTGGAAGTCCATCACGTGTTGTCTATTCATGGCAATTTCAATTTCAAGAAGCGATCGAGTCAATCTCTAACATTACCCAGGTGAGCCACTTGGTCGTATCCAATTCGAGCTCTTCGCCGATGTAGTTCCCAAGACGGCCGAGAATTTCCGTCAATTCTGTACTGGCGAAACCAAGAACCATCTCGGTAGACCACAAGGATACAAAGGCAGCAAATTCCATCGAATTGTATGCTTTTCATTGCGCCCCCCTTTCACCAGCCGAGATCTGATGTTATGCGTAGATAAAGGATTTCATGTGCCAGGGTGGTGATTTTTTAAATGGAGATGGCACTGGTTCTACTTGTATTTATGGATTGAGTAAATTCAACGATGAGAATTTTACCATCAAGCATACGGAACCGGGGCTCTTGTCAATGGCTGTATGTTTCTCACCCTCGTCTTTTCGGCGGACCTCGCACTGATCATGAAACTAATCATCACACAGAATGCTGGTCCAAATACCAACGGCTCTCAATGTAAACAAACACCTGATCTCTTAAACACTTTTTGCAACACTTCATTAACTTCTCTCCCCTCCACTCCGTCTTCACAGCAACCGCCAAATCACTAACTGCAATATAGTCTTCATAACCACAGTCCCAACACCCTTCCTCGACAATAAACACGTCGTCTTCGGCAAGGTCGTCGATGGGATGGACGTCGTTCGCAAGATGGAAAACACGCGCACCAATCCCAAAGATGCACCCATATTACCAGTCGTCATTTCTCTCAGCGGAGAGATGTAAAGTTGGCACTTGGGGCAACATGGGTTCCAAGTGGATGACGGAGGGAGCGTATGAGGATGAAAATGCATGAATGGATGCAATCATAAGGCTGCTCGGGACGGGGTATGAGGTGCAAAGAAACCGAGAAATTATTCCAGGGGGCAGGCAGTGTATGCCCATTTAAGGTTTCGATATGATGTTATCAAAGTAGATTATGAATTCATACCTTATCTCTTCTGTTCTCTTCTCTTCTCACCTCTTCCCATCCCTTACCCATGATGAATATACCGTACCTCCGTACAGATAGATATATATACTCTCACTTCTGAAGAGGGAGTTTATTATCCACCTGTCCACCTGTCCACCTGTCCACCTATCTAACTTGATTATATTACATTTTACACATCTACCTCGATACTAGTTAGCTAATTAAAGATTGAGTTGATTGAGTATGGTTTGATGAGTTGATGAATTAATGAATTAATGAATTAATGAATTAATGAATTAATGAATTAATGAATTAATTGTTTGATATCAAAAGAATAAATATATATGGGAATGCGTTTACAATGTATGTATATATGTATGTATGTATGTATGTATACTAGAATACTGATTTTTAGATGAATCCATCAACCTACCATTCCATCCCATCCCATTCTATTCCCATCCCACTCCCATCCCATTCCCATCCCATTCCACCATTCAGTATACAAAATACAAAATACAAAATACGAGCTTAGGCTGGCCGGAGTTAAAGCTCGTATAAAATAAAATAAAATAACCTAAAATAAAAAGTAATCACAATATATATATATGTATATATATATTCTATAATAATCCATTAATCAAAAGTATTTAGTTTAGATTATGTAAATGGATGGGATTTTATGATTCAATTTCTAATTTTAATTCTAGATACTATTCATATTTATAGATGTACTCGATATCGATTGTATATATCATCTACTCTTTCTTTTCATTCTATACGATCTATAACTATACTTAATCATCCACGTACAAAATCACCATTCATATAAAAACACATCACACTCAAAGTAACAGTATAAAAAAAAAAGACTATATCAAAAAGATTCCATTTAATTCGTCTCGTAACAAGTACGATCTGATATCTAAAAACCTAAACACCTAAAGCGCCTAAACACCATTCTCCGAATGAGAAAACAAAAACGAATGTAGTAAAAAGTCAGGTAAGCCCAGTGGGTATCATCCATATCCATTCATATTCATTTCAACTTACGACCATTCCAGTCGTTCCATGCACCAAATGCCACATCCATATGCAAATCCATATCCATCATATCATCATAAAAGAAAAAGTCGTCATAAAAAAGTAAAGTAACAAAAGAAAAAATGTGTATTCTATAAAGGTAGAACCGAAAGAATGCGAAAAGAAAAAACGCCTGCAAGCTCTGTAGTAATATAAGACCGAACTCCGGGGGTATCCTATCTATCTATCAATTTTGTTGTGTTAGAGGGGGGGGAGGTATCTCTCTAATCTGTCTATCTATTGTCCAGCTCCGCCGAGTACTCCCGTGCCTGTCTTTGAACTCAGATTCACTGCGCGTCCTCGAATCTGGATCGAGCGCTTCATGAAAGGTGAAACAGAAGGGAGAGAGCTTGCTGATGCAATGGCAGAAGAAGGGGCTCCTACGCCTGCTTGCGCGGCAGTTGCGACACCTGAGGTCTGCGTGACATACATGGTAACAGTGGTGAAGCTTTGTTGTGTGGAGACATTTGTAGTGGTTGCTACTTGCTGGGTAGTGGAGGATTGTTGCTGAGTGACGGAGGATGCGGTGGTCGGTTGCACATGGGCTGTTATTACAGCCCCAGCAATGACTGTTGGTTTAGCAAAGAGATCGGTGGTTACGCGAAGAGAGAATGGCTTTTGAGCGGCGGTGGGATCGACGGCAAAGTGATTGACCATCTGACTCCATTGCGCAGCGTTATTGAGATCTTGAGGTGCAACATATGCGATTTCCTCAGTGTTGACAGAGCCAGTGATGGCGATATCGGCGCAAGAGGTGTAGGTTTCATTGACGACTCGTTGGCCGGTGGTTTTGTCCATGGTGGGCCAGTCCCAAACCCAGTAGATGCTGTAGTCCTTATTTACTTGTGCTTCTACCGGGATTTGAAAGTCCGTCTGGCACCAGAGATTTGCGCCCATGGGGTCCGTCGGTGTAAAAGGATAGGCTTCTTGTCTTACTGTAGCGAGAGTTTCTTTGCCGGTGGGGGTATCCACGTAGAGATGGCCGTTTGTATTGCCAGCGAGGAAGCATGCCATATCATCGTAGTACTGAACAGCAAGAAGCTTTCCTCGCTTGTCTCCACCAGTTCCATCCTTGTTCCATACGTTGTGAATGGAACTAATCTTGTCGGTTGCTTTACTGTCTGCGGTGCCGTATACGTACACGAGGCCACTACCAAACCCCTTGCCTTGTGTGGGAGTGTCTGCTTGGGTGGGTTCAGTAACATGCCCATTCTCTTGGTATCTGACAGCGACAAAGTCTCCTGGAGCGGCGCTCAAGACTTGGTACGCCGAGTCGACAGATTTTGCTCCTGGTGTCTGTTTTGGATTACAGATGGGAGTGTCACTGGAAACGTCGTTCAAGAGTTTGTAGAGGTTATCGTCGGGATTGTATCCGGCCAATCGGGGAACATAAGCACGTGGGTAGCCCTTTGTAGTCATGGTACCATTTCGTGCAATGACCCTGAGTTCGTCTGCCCAAGTGTGAGCGGTGGTTGTTTGCAAAAGCAACGCAAGAGTTGCGATGCTGATTGAAATTGTCAATTCCATATTGAAGATATTGGTTTTGAAATGCTCGCGTTTGACTGGTCGACACGATAGTTTTCTTGCCTAAAAAGTTGTGTGTTTGATATGTATTTTTAAGGTTCGAGTTCTGTTCTTGTTGACTGAGTGCTTTGTGATGTTTGTTTGATTTGGAAATGTGTGATCCTGTAAGGTTGTTTGATTTGGGAAGAAAAAATATTGAAAAGATTATTGGGTAGAACTATATAGATGATTCCCGAACAGCGTAAACATTGTTCAGTATGACTGAACAAAAGATGAACAATAAAACGACTTCCAATAATAATTTTTATTGTGACTGGACCAAGTTTATTGTATGAATCGGCAATTCTTTATTGTGACAGAGAACAATAGGGTAACTCCCAAGGGATTCAAGCGAATGTCTTTGACTTGTTGAGAAGAAATAATAGAGCAAAGCAAAGCAAGATAGACATCAAAGAGGATTGAAAAGTGAAAGTGCTTGGCATATTCTTTTGCTTTGTACTTCCAGAGACAAAAGAAATATGCAGAGAATGTATTACAACCCACTGACTGATGCAATTGAAAGGAATGGATAATGATTGGGGAGCAAGTATTCGGGACTGTTTCTTGTAAGTAATGAATGAATAGAATCGAAACCAAACAATTGGCACACGGGAAAGCTCGATGATTTCGACAGTAACTAGAACCTCCAAGTACCCTCCAAGTACCCTCCAAATACCCCCCAAGTGGAGCAAAGTTTGTAAGGAGAGAACGACCCGAGTCCTATCATCGACCGCAAGTATGAATATTCTGATGTTGGAAACATTTTTTTTGAAAATGTTTTGGGATGCGTTTTTGCGGGGGTTTGCAAGGGGTTTTCGGGAGAGAAAGAACGGACGTCGCGAAATGGCTTGGTTGATGGTCAAAGTTTTTTTTGGCCCTTAATAACCACAACCAATCATGAGAGTCCCGCAAGGTCTGAATAGAAACCGTAAGGCTTGCTTCAATCACCAACCGATTATTATATTTTAAATGATCTGTGGCACTTTCGTAGTCTGGATCGTCGGAGATTTGAGGTATTGAGCCAATTCAAGTGGCTTTAGTAGGCGCATAACCAAGAGATTGTGGAATAACCGTCCAGGCGTAAAAGTATTCATCGATGATGCCTCACTTCGAATGGGTGGAATAACCGCTGACCTCTTGTAACACCTCATCATCACCACACTGGAGTACGGTAGCTAGATGTTCAGACCATATCATTTATATTGGTGTAGGGGAGTACCTGGTCAATAATGCCACCGTATATTAAATCCTCTGATGTTTTGGGAGCCATGCGATAGAGTTTTTGCAGGCCGTCCTGTCCCATCTGAGGTTTACAGATGATCCAGCGTGCGACAAGGTGTGTAGATGTCGAGATCGAATTATAAAGGTCCAAATAAACATCGGGACAGGTTCAAGCTGTGATTTTTTGTGGGCGTGTACTCAATGTGGTGTTTCAGAAACCTCCGTAGGGTTCTTTGAAGTAGAAAGGAAAGGCAATCTGTAACGAAGAATGATCGATTATCGCGGCCATTGTTTCAAACTTGAGAGAAACAATGTAACACGGGACATTCAGGATCAGATCTAGATATTTATTAGTAAAGAAGGCTCTAGGGACTACCACCTACAACTGACAAGTTGTAGCTGTAGGGAAGCGCGCTTTTGAGTCATGTCGTAGAAAACACCGACGCCATAGAATAACTTCTGATCTTCTGTAGAATATTTGAAGGATCTGAGTGGATACTACTCGATGTTATGATCTTTAAAGCTTCAGCGTACTTGATCAATAGATATACAAGGTACTGACTGTCTATACGCATTGATGAATACTTGGAAGGAGAAAGAAAGATAAGAGCAAGGGAGACAAGAGGAAGATGGAATGAATTTGTTCAAGAGGGAAGCGGAAGCGGGTTTACATTTACCCCAATGACGAAATCTTAATATGGTTGCTCTCCATATAATCGTAGATATGTATTGTATACTAGCAGTTTTAATGACAAGTTGTGTTCCAATCACGTGATTACGACGAAGACACTCCTAGCCAAACTTACACCCCTCCGTCAATTCATTTCAGAATACCCCATTCCATCCTACAACAGTCGCACTTTGAACCCGAATGGTGAGAATCCATATATCATAATGTGCACTCATTGTCATTATGATCACACCCTTGGTCTTCCAGAGTTTCTATCGTCAAAACCTACCATTGCAGCATCAGAGGATGCCAAGTCTTTTATTCTAGAAGACCTACTGACAAACTCCCTTTGCAAGTACATGAATGTATCGACTCCAAATTACGAATTGTCGCATAGGGCTCGTCAAATAGAGTGCTTCTTGGTGCACAATAACCACTTTCGCATCCAGTTCATACAAATCCAGGCGTATGCTCGCTCGACTTCATATCGCACTCCTTGATGTTCGGCTTTCGTTTGACGTTTTATGTGATGCGTCCTCTTCACTTGTTTATTTTCTTCCGAATCTTCCTTGATAGGCAACGGCTGATTCCCTGGTGTTAGCATACACCTGACTCACTTGCCTGATATCAAAGAACATTATTTGTTTGTTGGGGATACTCTCTACACAAGACGCAAAGGCCCGGCCATACCCGAGTTTCCAGATACGGCCGGTCAAAGGCCTCATTTATCTTCTAGTCAAGCCGCAAAAGCTTTCCCGGAAGAAGGAGGCAAATGCATTCAATATATGACATTGCTTAAATTAATCTCATCTTTCACAAAACGTGGGAATTCTGATCTCAGTCTACTATATGGATCGAGCGAGACAGCGACATCAATAGTACGACTTGCTTGTGGCCATTTGACATATGCAGTGGATGCTGAAGAGATAGTTCTCGAGGTACAAGCCTTATTTTGGATAATAATTACAGGCAAGGTTCCAGTGAAAGAGACTGACGTGAAAAGAGGGGTAATACATGACTATTGACTGGGAAATGACGAGTCCAGGTACGGCAAGTTGTTGAGGAGGCGAGACTACACTTTCAACTCAAGGAATGAGTACTTCGCGAAGTATTGGCTTTTCAGCCTCATTTGTCTTGGTACACCAGCCATTACAAGGGCAGTTCTCTAGCTGCAGAATACGCTCCCTCAATTCGTGATCCATGCAAGCCATCAAAAGATTCAGAGGGAACCTTGAAACATCATTCTTCCTGACCGCTACAATGCATGCAATTTCAAGGAATAATTGACATACAAATAAAATGCATTTGACATTGACATATATACACCACAGAAACACGTGCTTTATCACCCTTTTGTACTCTCTTGATAGGCAAATCATGAAACGCATCCGAAATAAACGTTGGTTGAAACGTTGCATTGCCTTTGAATATCCGAACTACCTTCCGTAGGTCAGATGGTACTAAGGGCATTGCATATCATTTAATTCATTTAAGCATTTCCCAAAATTTCCTTCAAAGAATGGTCCACCAGTCCAAGATCGGCTATCTTGCCAAGAACTCGCATCGTAAATACATCAGATGAGACATGCATTCCATGCTACCAACCCGGATCTACAAAATCGGAAAGGCGCAGTACCCCTCCACCGAAATGAAAAGGCCTCAAAGGCACGTGAGATACTCGTGTGATAGCTTGGTGGATGTGCTGTCACGGAAAGGTGCAGGTTCCAAGGGTACGAAAACCGCTCGGATAGTTGCAGACGTACCCAAGTTGTGAGAGACGGGATAGTAATGGAGATGAGAGTCGGAGAATTGATCTTGAGAAGCGATGCAGTATTGTATTTTGTGCTTTGTGGTTCACAAGGGAATCGCAGCATAGGTGAGGGAAGAAAAGGGGCTTGAAGCAATGTCACAGAATTGTTGATAAAATTAGCTGAAACATACAGGTTCCGGCGAATCAATAGCGAGCCCATGTACTTAAACGCCAGTCCTCACTTTCCCCATGTCTAGCTGTCAGAAGGAAGAAGCAACTTTACCTTAGACGTTGCACATGAAAAGCAAACGCCGAACTCATTTAGTTCATTCGGATATTTCCGACCGGTTATCCTTTCCGCCCGCGCACTAGAATGTGTCAATCGTCAATTGATCTATCAAATTGTAGCCAGCGATAGGCACATGTGATAAAGGGATCTATCTGGGAAAGATAAGCAAGTATCTGATCCTTTCACAAGTATCGATGAAGCTTTTCGGTACTCTCCCCTCCATGCTTATGTTTTTGACCTTCTCGCATAGTCCCCGGGACCATTACCTCCCTCCCAGCAACTCAATTGCATTCACTCACCATAAGCATTGATGCGGCTTGAGGAGGGATTCCGAAAGCAATAATAATCGTAAGACAGACTCAAACCTCGCGTCTTCCACGATTATCCATCTCCGGTGGCTTTCATCAAGCATAGTGGCGCATGGAAGTGATTGGGGTACAAACTATCAAATCAGATACTACATCGGCCCAAGATCCCTTTCTAATATTTTCCCTACCAGAATACCACCGACAAAGCTGTCGTATAACCCGATATGCACACCACAATGCAAAATCCATGAAGTGCTATTTCTACTATTGTTCTCACCGTGATACTGCATACGCTTTGCAGTAATCAGTACTTTTGTCGTTTATCATCATTGGTGTGGCATGCTAACATGACAATGTCATATTGTACCTTAAGTATGAAGTCGATTTCCGGCCTTTTAAAGCTGTATTCTTCTTATTCTTATGGAAACATCTATACTATTTTAGTATAATTATTTCTCCATTATTAGTTTTCCGGTTCTCAAGTATCTTATATCCCTGCCCAATTTCCGGCGCAACCTACTTTTCTTCGGGAGGTTGATTTGTTTGTCATAACAGACCGTCTACACACGCAATATTTGGCAATCACTCATACGAGCTTCTATCTGAAACCTCCTGGCAGAGAATCAGTGATATCCGGTATCCGCAGGTCGGCCTTGGTGCCACACTTCATGCTGCTTACTTTCCTCTTCACTCTATTATAAAGAGCTGGCAAATCTAGTGTTCTGTGAATCACAAACCTTGTTCCAGGGCTTAGATGACTTGTGAATAAAGAAGTCTGGACTTATAAATATTGTGATTGGCTCACCTGCCAGCATTATATAATTGAAGCAATCACGGTGGACTCCTGGAGAGAAATTACGGCTGTACTGAAGTCTAATTATTCACCTGCACGGAAACCTCCAAAGAGATTGAATGCCATAACTAGACGGCCGTCTAAGATCAGCCTACAGGACAGATCGAACCATAAGGTTGAGCCTTTGAAGTCGTTGGAAACACTTCTGATTCTGAATTTGCCAACTTCGATGAACCTTCCACAACCTCTAACAAGAAGCCAAGGAAGAGAAAGAATTCCTCTGGTTTTCTCTTGATAACTTGGAAATAACAACAATAACAACATCAGTCTTCAACTTCCTCAAACATGTCCTTTGCCAAAGAAAGGGGCTACGACCCTGAAATCGCCCAAGCCCAAACCAGTACCTCTTCCGACCAAGACCTTCCTCTCAGCCCCAAAGAACTCGCCATCCATACCTCGTCCCTCCAAGAAGGCAGTACCTGGTATGCTAAAGTCCACCGCTATACAAGCCGATTTGGCGTCGAATCCCGCGGCATCGAACGAGTCCCGAGCGACGAGCGCAGTACTGCCGGTATGAGCCAGATCGGCACACTATGGCTATCGGCCAACTTGGTAGTTTCCTCTTTTGCGCTTGGGGCTTTGAGTTATCCTGTTTTTCATCTGGGGTTTGTGGATACAATTCTGATTACTCTGTTTGTGAATTTGGTGGGGGTGTTGCCGGTGTGTTTCTTCTCCATGTTTGGTCCGAGGTTTGGGTTGAGGCAGATGGTATTGAGTAGATTTTATTTCGGATGGTATGGGGTGAAGATTAGTGAGTTTGCATATATTTTCTCGCAGTCATTCTCGAGTTTCGGTAAGAGGATCATACTGATATATCTCCAGTTGCAATCTTCAACGTCCTTGCATGTATTGGCTGGTCTGCTGTCAACGTAATAGTAGGCGCCCAACTCTTCAACGCTGTTAACCCCAGCATGCCAGGCTGGGCCGGAGTAATAATCATCGCTACCGCCACCTTCATTGTTACGCTATTCGGCTACAAAATTGTACATACTTACGAACGCTACTCATGGATCCCCTGCCTCATAATATTCCTCATCGTACTCGGGGAATTTGCCCACAGTGGCCAATTCTCCAATATCCCCATTGGCGTTGGAAAATCCGAAACGGGAGCAAGTCTCTCCTTCGCGGCAAGTATCTTCGGTTTTGCCACGGGCTGGACCAGTTATGCCGCAGATTATACCGTGTACCAGCCCGTAGACCGCAGTCGAAAGTCCATATTCCTTTGGACATTCGCCGGTTTGATATTTCCTCTCCTGTTTACAGAAATGCTAGGCGCGGCTGTTGCTACAGCTATGTCTGCCAACGGTGGAGATAACGTGTTTATGACCAACTACACCAGCTCTGGAATCGGAGGTCTGCTCTCCTCAGTCCTCGTCCCTCCCCTTGGGAAGTTCGGACAATTCTGCATTGTTGTACTCGCTCTCTCCATCATAGCAAATAATTGCCCAAACATCTATTCCGTGTCTCTGTCCCTACAAGTCCTTTCGTCTGCCACAGCACGTGTACCACGCTTCGTTTGGACATTCATCGGAACAATCATCTACTGCGCTATTGCCATTCCAGGCTATGGAAGCTTTGCGTCCGTGCTGGAGAACTTCATGCTCGTAATCGCGTACTGGCTTGCGATCTATGAAGGAATCTCACTCTCTGAACATATATTCTTCAAGAGAGGATTCGAGGGATACAGACCAGAGAATTACATGGATGCGAGTCGACTTCCCCCAGGAATCGCGGCAATGGTAGCTTTTCTCTTTGGGGTTATGGGCGCAGTGCTAGGGATGGCACAGGTGTGGTTCACAGGTCCGATTGGAAAACTTTGCGGCATGGAGTATGGAGGGGATGTAGGATTTGAGCTGGCCTTTGCGTTTTCGGCAGTTTCATATTGCGGGCTGAGATGGGTGGAGATTAGAAAGTTTGGTAGATAAGAAGGCCTGTTTGGAGTTGGGACATGGTTGGGCTGGATCGGGTGGGATGGATGTACATGACATGACATGACATGATTTAGGATATAACGGAGGAATTTTGGTTTATGGAGCCCGGGAGACGGATTTATGCTAAAGGACATTAGTACATGAAGGTTGATGGCTGGCAAGGTATATGAAAATATTTTTAGAGTATGTATCCATACGTCGAAACCGGAAGCACAGCAAGCAATAGAGAGCGTGTATTTAAAGTAACGCGACTGATCTCTGCTGGTCTTCGAAGCCATGCTTGGGTATCTAATTCTGGAAGGCTGTAAATTATGCAAGGGATCTTCATCATGTATTTTCATGAGCACATACCATTGTGCTTTGTTTTGATCTGCCTTCTTGGTTCAGCCACTGCATCACAGATAGCTACCCTTCTGAAATCGACTCCCAAAATCTGCCGCTCGATTCAGCAATTCCTTCTTCTTCGCATGTCCCAGTTGCCCCCCCAATGCCATATCCTTCTCCCTATCAAAACCCCTCTTACTCGGATCATCCTCTTCCTCCTTCTTCCCCTTTCCAGCAACCACGCTCCCGTCTGCATGGGCTTCATATAGAGATTTCCCCCTGTTCTTGGCATTGTATTCCCTAACTTTCTTATCTGTCTCTTCATCCACCTTAGTCTCAACTCTTGTGCGCGCAGAAGAAGTATCAGAGTCTTGACGGCCCAAAACTGCATCTTCAAGTCGTTGACGCTTTTCCTCAGGAGTTTCTGTCCAGATGGCAGATACACCTGTTTTCTCGCCCGGCGCTTTAGCACCCTTACCCCCTGCAAATTTGCGCGCTTTTAATTTCGTGGGATCAATTTTGGAGGTCCAGTCAGAGGAAGTCGGAGGGGCCAGCATCCAGTCTGGACGTTGAGGCTTTGAGGGCTCATTTGATTTAGCGGCGGCTGCTTGGGCTTCCTGCGCGCGCTGAGTTTCGAGAGCATTAGCATCAGCACTGCCTGCTGCAGGAGGAAGGGAGGGACCATAGTCTGAGTCGCTATCAGAGTCAGAGTTTGGGGGGTATGAAGGGCGTTCTGCAAGAGAGGCAGGTGGAAGAGCGGGCCCTAGAACGCGCTTTGGTGGCGGGGCAGCCATCCGCTCATTAGGAATTGAAGGACCGTAAGAGTCACCGTCATCAGAACTTTCGATTTCCAGTTCATCTGGGTTTTTGGACGGTCGTGAAGGGCCTATGACGGGGGGAGAGGTAGGTCTGGGTGGCGCAGAAGGCCCTATAACTTTCCGTGGTGGAGATTTAGGTTTCTGGGATTTCGATGGTCGAACTGATGGACCATAATCATCATCGTCACTATTTTCTATATTTACTTCATCAGGATTCGTTGTAGGTGGTAGAGAGGGTCCAAGAACTCGTGGTGGTGGTGCTGCTTGTAATTTGCGAGGTGGTGAATTGGGTGGTTCAGAATCATCGATTGAGCGCTTGCGCTTTTGAAGATGTGGAGGTAATTCGGGACCTAGAGAAGGCATGGTTGTCTTGGGATTTCTTGGGCTATATAGAGGCTTGGTTGAACGATTTAATCTTGAGCGAACAATAAAATGTCGAGTTTGGTGGTAGGAAATTGTTTGGACACGGAGATGGTTGACAGACTTGAATATTTATGTAACCACGATCCAATTGGATAATTATTTCCGAGCCGTGCCACACAATCCGAGAAGGCTGTGTGTCTGCAGTGGGTGCTATCCTCCCGAATGGTGACTTTCACGAATTGATACTTTTGATATCAGTTGCAGTGGGTTTGCGTTGTCTTATGGATGCTTGATTATTGTTTTAAAGCTTAAATATTGCGAGTACATAACGCAGTTGTCGCCGGCTCTAAGCGAGCTGTCCTATCACAAGCTTGAAGCTATCACCTACATCAACCCACCAATTTATAGCTCAACAACCCAGTTATTACGATTACGAAAAGATTTCACAAGAGCAGGACGACGAAGTTTCTAAACCTGATTTCTACTAAATGTTGGCCTAAGGAAACAAGCCTGCGGGAGTCCAGGGACTGCGGCGCAAACAAGTCGAGCTGTGGAATGATGCGCCAGAGCAGCCAGTTTCGATGAGCCCCCCTTCGGAAAACAGTAGTGGTGGGGAGAAAGATACGGTTGATAAGTACGGTATTATTGCAAATGGATATACAGATACGTTAAAGGATGTGGGTGCAGAGGATGTAGAGCATTTGGTTGAAGATCGAATTTCTGAGCTGTTACAAGAGGAGAGAGAGGAGGCCATCTCGACGCCGCAGAAGCTAGGGAATGGTACAAACCTGTACAAGCAATTTCAAGATACCGAAAACATGTCTAGGGATGGATCTGTGGGATCGCCTCCTGGGAGGATCAATAGTCCTATAGACTCAATCTTATCCATTCCAGACGATTCTCCCTCTGTTCAGGTAGGACAAATCATCAAGACAATGGAAAATTGTTAATACTTGGTAGGGTTCCGTGCTATCTTCTCCTGCTGGGAGCGGTATATTGCCATCTGTCGCATCCAGGTCTGGTTTTGATAGCCCTTCTCCATCATTTCGCCCATTTGACCGGCGATTCTCCTCGCGTCTTTCTGTATCCTCCTTGAATGTTCCTCGCTCCAGTTCGCCTGGTTTCATGAGAGCGCATTCGCGGCAGATATCAATGAATAGCCAGATGCTACAAGATGCAGGGGAAACAGACACACCCTCTCCACCTTGGGAGGTTGTACGGTGGACCAAATTGAAGAAACTAAGCGGACAAGCGTTTTCCGAAGTTGGCAGACGTAATTTTGGTACAACAACATGCATAGCAGTTTCTGCATCTATAGTGCTAGGGACATCGAAGGGAATAATTTTAATCTTTGATTACCATCAAAATCTTAAATCTATAATTGGGCCAGGCACTAAAGGTAGGCATTCAAAGATCTGTATTCGATTCAAAGCTGACCACTCTAGCTGTGGAATCTGGTGCGATAACATCTATTGCCGTATCTGCTGATCACCTTGTGGTTGCTGGTGGCCATGCCAATGGTAGTATCTTCACGTGGGAAACAGCAAGACCAGCCCGCCCGTTTCTTCATATCCCATCCCTAGAACCTTCTCAATTAGCGAATCGCAGTGCCGATGGCCATGCTCCAGACATTGCAGTTCGACACTTGGGGTTTTTAGGCACTAGACATACGGCCCTCGTGTCTGCAGATGACCGTGGAATGGCTTTTTCGCATCTTGCAACAAGAGGTATGGGTGCGGTTGGACGTACCGTCCGGACGACTAGGATACTCGGTCGATATCCTAATGATATTGGTCCCCCCGGGAAGCCGCGAAAGCCAAGTACTGTTTTGTCATTTTCGCCTCTTCCACTTGGAAATGTAGAAAAGGGGACTGATACACTAGGTTTGACTGCCATTCTGACCCCTTATCTACTCGTGATTGTATCCACAACTCCAATCGCTCAAACTCAGCACAAAGCTGCTCGACCGAAAGAAGTTGCTGCCCATAGTACCATGAGTGGATGTCTTGCATGGTTTCCTGCCGTTAAGCTGAAGGTTCCGGACCCTGAAGATGGTAGCCAGAGCTCTAAGGTCAAGCTAGTTTATTGTTGGTCCAATATTTTGACTGTATTGGATGTAGAAGAAACTCCATCTGATGACAAAGACAAACCACCCAGTCTATCCTTTACACCTCGTAATCGTTGGAAGGCAGAAGAAGCTATTGTTGCCGTTCAGTGGCTCAGTCGGTCTGTGCTTACGGTATTGACAATCACACAGCGTCTAATAGTCTTGGAAGATGTAAGTATGCGGATGACTGAAGCATTCGATTTAGTACACAAACATATCTTTCACCGAGATTTGTTCTCCGAACAACTACATACCTTGGTGGAGCAATTAGACGAAGAAGACCCGTCTATGCATGGCGTTGTGGCAGATGCATTTTATATGAGCTTCAAAGCTTACAAGAGTCGGATGTTCCTGCTTGGCTTCAATGATGTATCAATAGGAACACTATCAAACTGGGCAGATCGACTAATCGCATTGATGGAAGATGGTGACTACATTGGAGCGATTCAATTGGCGACGTCTTATTTTACAGGTGATGCCGACAAGTTGACTATTGGGCTACCGGAGGATACTACATTACGGCATTCTATGGTGCAAGACAAATTGGTCGAGATTATGACAGCCTCCCTCAAGTTTGCTTTCGGTCAACGACAGAAATACCCGCCTGCTACAGATGATCACCTCAAACAATTGGCTGAGGCTTGCTTCAAAGCATCTCTAAGCATTAACGATATTGATTTCCTCTTCGACGAGGCTTTTGAATGGTACGAGGATGGGGATTCGGAGGGTATTTTCCTCGAGGTTTTGGAACAACATATATTGGAACAACGCATTACCTCAATACCACCTACTGTTGTTAAATCTATGGTTTCCTACTTTGTTAGTAAAGGGTTTGAAAGTCGTCTAGAAGAAATGATATGCCAAATGGAGACGACAACATTAGATATCGACGAGGTCACTACTTTATGCAAACAACACAATCTTTACGATGCCCTTATTTACGTCTGGAATCAAGCGTTGCACGATTATATAACTCCTCTCATTGATCTTCTCACATTGTTGGTTCCCCTTGTCCAAGATGGAGAATCCTTTCCAGATGGGAACGTGATGGAAGATCCCATTTTTGGCATTAATGCATTGAAGATGTTTCCATACATGTCATACACATTTACCGGCCGCGTCTACCCTACCGGCAACCAGCTTGAGGATCAAGAAGCCATGAATGCTAAAGCTGAACTCTATTGGTTTCTCTTCTCTGGAAAGACAATTTCTTGGCCTAGAGGAAACACTAAGCCATTCTTAACAAAGGCGAATCAGGAGGTTGAACCTTCGTTTCCCTACTTAAGGATGGTTCTTAAGTTTGATGCGCCAAGTTTTCTCAGTGCTTTGAACGAGGCATTCGAGGATTCCTTTCTTAACGACACGCCAGAACGAGCTGTCAATGGTGGCTCAAGTCGTGATATGTTAGAGGAGCATGTATTTGGCCTTTCCGTCAACAGGCAGTATATCGTCACGATACTCCTGGAGGTCATGAACGCCAATGAATTTGCATCAGAAGATACTATCTATCTGGATATGTTTATCGCTCGAAATCTACCTAAGTTTCCCCAATACCTACTCCTTTCTGGGACAGCTCTGCACAAGGTTTTGACAGGCTTGTGTAATTATCCCGGTGAAGATCTTGCGGATGATGCTCAACTCAGTGCAGAATATCTACTTTCAGTATACCATCCAACCGATCTAGCATCTTTGATGCCTTTATTCCAAAAGGCTGGTTTTTATCGAGTCCTCAAAAGTATATACAAAGCAGACAAGCAATATAGTCAACTGGTTCAGGCATATTTCGAGGACCCCGAGGATCGTGAAAACATCTTTGATTGTATATCTGACTGCTTGAGACCTCGTTCTGGATTGACCAAACGACAGGTTCGGGAGGTACATGAGGTTCTCGAGAAGCATGCCAGGGATCTGGTTGAGCTTGATGCCGAAAAGGCTGCCCTGACGATCCAGAATTATGCTCCCGCTCTCCACGAAAAGATGTTGAGCTCACTCCCTGAACTCTCAGAGGCGCAGTATGTCTATTTGCACAGTATCATGGAAACGGCAACCGGGCAAGAAGAAGCTTCTAAACGCTCACCCCCTAATGAGTTCACCGAGCAATACGTTCAACTTATGTGCAGATATGACGCTCAACATGTAGTGCATTATGTTGAATTGGTGCAAGCATCTGATCTCCGGCTTGAGCATGTATTGCCTTATATGGAAGAGAGTGGCGTTATAGATGCTGCCGTGGTATTGATGGCTCGTGAAGGTCAAATCAGAGCTGGTATGGATCGGCTCATAGAACATTTGAAGATGTTGGAGGCTACTCTGGTAGGCGTCCTAGGCGCTTCGGCCGAGGCTATGCAATCTATGAAGGCAAGTGAAGCTGTGGAGGATCTTCTTACTGCTCTTCAAAAATATGTCAATGTGGGAATTTGGTTATGTCAACGCCAGACGTCACCACAATCTAACTATCCAAACGCAACTCCCAATAGACGAAAATCTTCCGGGAAATTCGAACTTCTTCCCGAAGAGGTACTCTGGCTAGATCTTATAGATATTGCGGTACAAATGACGCGCAAAGTATCTCCAGTTCTGGAAGACGCGAAAGTATCGAAGCCTAATGAACTGGATTTCGAGAAGCCAACTGCCCAGCTTCGGACTCTTGTTCAACGAACATTCACAGCTCTGTTAACTTCGACATCAACACCAACATCCTCGGGTGCAAACTTATCTTTCTTGCGCATTTTACGAGCATTCTTGACGAAAGCATCAATTTCGTCACCGAACCTTAGTGATCTCCGCGCCGTACTTGCCTCGGTATTCTCGGCATATGCATATGAGGAGAATATCCTAAGTTTGGCAAATCAACTACTAGACAAAGACCTCTTCGTCAATGTCCAGTCTGCTACCAATCTTCGTCAAAGAGGATGGAGGCCACGCGGTTCCACTTGTGAGGGTTGTGGTCGGAGGGTATGGGGACCCGGCGTTTCGGGTGATGTATTTTCTCAATGGGAAGAACGACAGGGACGTGAAGGGCAGAAAAGGAAAAATCAACAAACTCTTTTGAGTGGAGGTTCTACAGAACGAGGAAAGGGGCTACCTCCAGCTAGAAATAATAGTTTGCCAAAGTTCGACGGAGAGAGCAGTGGAAATGGCAAAGGCAAAGCTAAAGCTAAAGCAAAGGGTATGGACGAGCAATCGGCGGGAGAGCCTGGAGGTGGAATGAATGGTCAGCAGGACGGCAATGATAATCATGAACACAAGGTTCGGCAGGAACCGGGACCACTGGTGGTGTTCGCTTGTAGACATATATATCATCGGGCATGTTTGGAGACATTGCAGACGGATGATAACGTGACGAAGGATGGGTTTCATGATGGGAGGGAATTCAGGTGTCCTATAGATGGGTAGTATTAGGAATAAATTAATCGAATTTGTTGTATAATGTCCGGGTTGGTCAGCACTTTGTGCACCACTCTTTGTCTTGCCCTTAACTTCCTCTCTGGACCTGAAATGTTTATTTTGACCATTTAATCTTAATGTTTAAAAACTCTTGGCTGATGATGGTCTACCTAGTCTAAACTTGAGGAGCCAGGCTCAATTTGTGCGTTCTACAATATTCTCGTATTCATAACTCGCTCAAAATCCCAGCAACCTTGATGAGATTCTTTCCAATGTGAACATTTAACCACTCGCATCACCACTCGCATCACCACTCCATCGCGCAAAGATCTCATACCAAGCACGTCTCAAAATGTTCGCAGAACGAAGCAAACTGTTATTGATTCGAAACCCAACGACTTCACTCGCAACCTAAAACAATCACGAACTTTAGCTTTGGCTCTGGTAAGATTTCGCATTCTCCACCATAATCCATTAACTTCCAGACTAACCCTACATTCCCAGCCACGCTAGACGGTACCTGAATTTAGCTTCCATGACTAATCTGAAAGGAACGAATCATCTTCTTACTATCGATTGAAAGGATTATGATCACTGTTCTGGATTGGAAATTGAGACGGAGGATCTTGGCCGTACCTGCTCCAAGCCACCCAATATCTGTGCTAGTTGTTATTAAATACCTAATAACAGCTCATGCAATCCAACGTATGAAAGTATTTCATCCTTCACCTATGAATACTTGTTGTTTTACTTTTTCTACTTGCTGTGAATTCGCGATTGGGAATCTGAAGAACTCGGTACAGCTCTCAACAAATATTGTTTTGGAAGAATACCTCGAATCTCAAACAAAGTGTTGGTGTCGGATGTGCTTCTGTTACACTGCATGAAACTCTAAAATCGGATATTGAGATTCCCGTGAGAAGAGACCCGAGCACTGCCTCGTTGGATTTGGGTACTTCTGGAGTAAGAAGTCCCGAGTCTTGGTTTTGCTACTTGACTTGAATTAAATTATACGGGCGAACGAACGGAAGATATTATTCGGAACGATATTGAAATTTGGAGCACCAACGAACAGCAGAGCCGAACTATGCCTTTGAGTCGATTTGAGAATTACAGCACGAGAGCATTGGGATATTAACGGCAAGCATGGACGGTGATTTGTCGATGATATTGGGGCGGGCCGACAACGAGCCTATTGTCGAGTGTGATAGATTTGGAAATTGCTTTGAAAGTGATGATGTTCCATTTTGGCTTACAAAGGTTGGTTTGCTGGGTCGAGATAGAAAGTTATCCTCGTTGCTAACTATGTTCAATAGACGGGTCGAATAGTCAGATGGTCGGTTTTCTGGGGGTTGTTTCTTATCTTCATGCTATGGATTATTGTCGGATATTGGCATGCGAAGAGAAGATTAAGGAAGGGCCTGAAACCATTAGCATATCACAGGGTGAGGAGCCTCAATCAAAATGCGTGAAAAGGTAGTGCTAACAATGAGTAGTGGATGTTGAATAGGCAACAACGAGCACAATATGATCCCGCTTACCAGAACCCCGATGTATACTACAATCAATTTCCAGCAGCAGCAGGAGGACAATATGGCATGCATCCTATGCCACCGCCAATGTACGATCCTAATGCGCCATTGCCACCTACATATCAACCACCTGCGGGAGCAACCAAAGTCGATCCCTCACAATGGGGATCACAACCAACAAGACGTCCAGCAGATGATGGTGGAGAGTCCGCCCCCGATTATGAGGCACCTTCAGGACCACCTCCAAATCTTCAAACAAATAATACTGGCGCGAGCAGCAATCCATTTCGAGGTTAGTCGTCGGGATGAGCGGTTTAATGAATATTGATGTTTGGGCATACTGGTAATGGACTTTCACGAGGGATTAAATGTACTATCAGGAATAGAACAATGAAAGATTGAAATTCAGAACACATAAATAGATACCAGTACCCACTATATAGTCTTACACACCACTAAGTGAAGCACATTGGTCACTATCCGAGGTCCATAGCATCAGGATCATCTTCCACAGCTTCCACTATCATATCTTCTACATCTGCACCCTCTTCACTCACACTATTAGTAGATGCACGATCTGGTACAACCTCCCCCATCGTTCCCTCTCCCCCTCTTCCCTCCAACCTTTCCCTCTCACCCCACTTGGCTCTCGCCTTCTCCCTCGCCTCCAAGAATGCCCTCCGCACCAAATCCTGTTCTTCGGGCACATTATGATTCCTTGGAACTGCTGTATCATACAAGATGAGCTGATTATTCACACCAGCCAATTCTCCGTCTTTATTTGCTAGTATATGAGGTGGTATCCGTGTTTCTCGCAGATGCTTGGATATGTCGGGGAGAAATATTAGCCGCCCATCATCGGAGGCATCGCTGTCTGATAGCTCGTCGTCGAGATTGTAGATATAGACTTTGTGTTTGGAGTCATCTAGCTGCATTACATCGTCTGCACCTTGCTGTTTTATCTTTTTTGATTTCGTGGATTTGTAATTGCTCGTTGTGGCTGTAGAGCTGGTGGTAGGTAGATCTGAGCTCAAGGTGGGTTGCTCAACTGGAACGTAGAGTTTCGGACCATTGTTTTCTGGAAAATTGTCAGCTTGTGAGGACGGATTATTGGGATGAGGAAAGTATAGATAGGGGTAGGATATATACCGAGATTAAGCAAGCTCAATCGTTTGGAGAGTCGTCCATTGTCTTGGGTTTCTGCCTTTCTCTTCCTAATACGCGGCGCTTGATCCATCCCAACGGCCCATCCCTCCCCTGATCACAAGCTTCTTTTCTGCCACTTAAGTCTATGCACGATAAGAAAAACCCTCAATCTGTATAAACAGAAGGTAATTGCCAACTGAAGACTTATCCTTCCTAGGGAAAAAGATACCTTTATAGAATCGGGCGGATGAATGTGTTGCGTGGAAGGTTGAATCTGAACATCTCAAGAGTTCCAGGTCCACTGAGTCACTGCTCGAGAATATTCTACGATTCCGAGAGGACGCGACTTTCTTTGTTCGACTCGTGCGCCACCTCGATAAGCTTTTACAACACCACCTTGTATCGCAAATTTTCTGGGACGTCAAGAATTATGGCGAGCTCTCAAGATTCTAGTAAATGGACGGCCCCGGTGGTTAGGAAAGAATTCTTGAACTTTTTCGAGAAGCATGCTCATTCTGTTGGTAAGTGGCGGGGTAATTCTTTATGATGAAGGGGTTTCATGGGGGTATTTCAACTACGGATTTTCCCATGAATCGAACAAAACTTCTCTTGTAGCATTGGTGCTTCTCTGTCAGAGTTTGAACAGTCTATCAAAGCCATATCTCTAACAGAAAACAGTGCCATCGTCCTCTGTGGTCCCTCACAATGACCCCACTCTCCTCTTTACGAATGCTGGTATGAACCAGTTCAAGCCGATTTTCCTCGGCACGGTGGGAAAGACTGATGATATGGCACAGCTGAAGAGAGCAGTGGACACACAAAAGGTAATGATTGGGTTGCTGCTGCTACCATGGATATACGCTAACGGAGCTGCAGTGTATTCGTGCTGGAGGAAAACACAACGTAGGACTGGCTACATGACTCTCATCAGGAAGTATATAATCTGATTGTTTATAGGACCTTGATGATGTCGGAAAGGATAGTTACCATCATGTAAGTTACCCCTTACATGCCATATTTGAACAGTTCTAACATCTGAGTCATAGACCTTCTTTGAGATGTTGGGGAATTGGTCGTTTGGCGATTACTTCAAGTCAGATGCTATTGCGATGGCATGGGATTTGCTCACAAAGGTTTACGGGTTAGATGCAGATCGATTATACGTCACATATTTTGAAGGAGATTCGGAGAATAACGTACCAGCGGATACAGAGGCTAAGGAGTTATGGCTGAAGGCCGGAGTTAAGGAGGACCATATCCTGACGGGAAACATGAAGGATAACTTTTGGGAGATGGGGGAGACAGGACCTTGTGGACCTTGTAGTGAGATCCACTACGACAGAATAGGAGGGGGCCGCAATGCTGCTCATCTCGTCAATCAAGATGATCCTAACGTACTGGAAATTTGGAATATCGTCTTTATCCAATTCGACCGACAGAAGGATAGATCACTGAAGACTCTACCAGCCAAACATATTGATACTGGTATGGGTTATGAACGTTTGGTATCGGTACTGCAGGACAAATCGTCAAATTATGACACAGATGTTTTCTCACCATTATTTGCCAAGATTCAAGAAGTCACACAGGCCAGACTATATACCGATAAATATGGCAAGGACGATACCGACGGGATTGATACTGCTTATCGTGTTATTGCTGATCATATTCGTTTACTCACTTTCGCTATTTCAGATGGAGGTGTTCCTAACAACGAAGGACGGGGCTATGTTGTCCGACGTGTTTTGAGAAGAGGATCTCGTTATGCTCGAAAATACTTCAACGCCGAGATTGGTAGTTTCTTCTCCAAAATCCTGCCAGCTCTCGTTGAACAAATGGGCGAGCAATTTCCTGAGATAGTCAAAAAGCAACAAGATGTCAAGGAAATTCTGGATGAGGAAGAAGAGGCTTTCGCTAGAACTTTGGATCGTGGTGAGAAGATGTTCGAGAAATACGCTGCCCAAGCCATCAAGACGAATACCAAAAAACTCTCGGGTGCAGATGTATGGAGATTATACGATACTTTTGGTTTCCCAGAAGATTTGACCAAAATTATGGCTGAGGAGAGAGGTCTCGAGACAGATGAGGGGGAGATCGAGATTGCCAAAGAGAAGGCGCGTGAGGCTAGTAAATCTGTCAAAGAGGCTGCCCACACTTTCGCGAAATTAGATGTACATCAAATTGCCGAGCTTGACAACGTAGGTATTGCTCGAACCAATGATGATGCCAAATTTTTGAAGGGCGATTTAACAGGCAAGGTCCAACTCATTTATGATGGCAAGAGCTTCCTCAAGAGCACCGCAGATTTGCCAAGTGATAAGCCATTTGGCATTCTCCTAGATAAGACTAACTTCTATGCTGAACAAGGTGGTCAAGTTTTCGATACCGGCAAAATCATAATTGATGGTGTTGCGGAATTCAAGGTTCTTGATACTCAAGCATATGGTGGATACATTGTCCATAATGGTTACATGGACTATGGAAGCTTCAAGGCTGGAGATGAAGTTATTTGCGAATACGACGAATCAAGAAGACAACCTGTTCGCAACAATCATACTGGTACCCACATTCTCAATCATGCATTGAGGGAGCATTTAGGTGAAGATATTAACCAAAAGGGATCACTTGTCGACCAAGAGAAATTACGATTCGATTTCTCGCATAAAGCTCAAGTCACGCTACCTGAACTCAAGAAGATCGAGGACTCTTCAAATTCTTACATCAAACAAAACTGCAAAATTTACTCGAAAGATGTTGATCTTGACACTGCAAAGGCTATTGAGGGTGTACGTGCTGTCTTCGGCGAAACATATCCGAATCCCGTTCGAGTGGTGTCGGTTGGTGTCGAGGTTGACCTTCTACTCGCCGAACCAAAGAACCCAGAATGGCGAAAAGTCAGTGTCGAATTCTGCGGTGGAACTCATGTCGATCAGACTGGCATTATTAAGGACCTCGTTATCGTCGAGGAGAGTGGTATTGCCAAGGGAATTCGAAGAATCATCGCTTATACTGGTGATGCCGCGCATGAGGTACAGAGAGTCGCCTCAGAATTCGGCAAACGTATTGCTGCTTTGGATGCTATGCCTTACGGCGTAGAGAAGGAACAGGAGGTCAAAGCAACACAAAACGACTTGAACCACCTTACTATTTCGGTACTGGCTAAGGAGGATTTGAAGAAGAAATTCACCAAGGTCCAAAAAGATGTCCTTGATGAGCAGAAAAAGAAGCAGAAGGCCGAATCCAAGACTGCTTTGGATACTGTTACTGCTCACTTCGCTGATCCAAAGAACAAGGACAGCACCGCGTATATTGCGCAATTGCCAATCTCTGCAAACTCCAAGGCTATTGCTGATGTGATGAACCATTTCAAATCCAAAGCAAAGGAGAAGACAGTTTATCTCTTTGGAGGCAGTGCTAGTGAGGGTGCTGTCGTGCACGGAGTTTACGTCGGTACAGTAAGTGCTACTATTTCTTTTATCCTTTGAAAACTTCGACTAACGCTATATAGGATGCTGCTTCTAAGGGCGTGAGTGCGGAGCAATGGGCCGCAGCAGTCTCGGGGGTCATTGGAGGTCGATCTGGTGGCAAGGAGCCAACTCGCACTGGTCAAGGAACCAATCCGGATAAGATCGAGGATGCGGTTGCTGTTGCCGAGAAATGGTTTGCAGAGAAATTGAAGCTTTGAGCAGTTATACCCTGGTCTAAAAGCAATTTCTTACAGCGGAAGAAAATATCTTTCCAAAGTTTAGACGTCGGTTGGTTCTCGGGAGGAAAGCCACTTGCAGTAACTTATATCAGATAAATATTGTACTTTGAGCATCAATTTCGGTTAGTTGATCAATGAGCAGGTGCCCGTGAGCCGTTGGATTCGATTCCGCTGGGCAAGTGTGCTGATGTTAAATTGTATCGGCTTTACCAAAAAAGGTGCCTTGATGGTGTCAAGTGTCGTTTTCTCATCCAAATCGAGGATACTTTGTCCGAAGTAAGGTTCCGCTGACCGAGTTTGTCACAGTCTACACAAGTATGTTATTACAATTCCGAGCCCGGACTTTAAACGGCATATTCTAGTAGGAATTGTGGATATACGGAGTCGATTTCGAATATGGAAAGCACAGTTATATTTCGTTACTTCACCACAGGATTGGAGATAGTTAAAGGTGCAACTACCCAATATGTCTCCCAATGTGCTTTCCCAATTCAATTCAAAAGAAATTGGTGTAAACGCCCCACCGACCTTGTCAAAACTCCATTCTCTTGCATCACAATCAATGCTTCATATTCTGGGAGACGTCTCAAGTATTTACTCATTTATATATCTTTGATTGCTTTGCTTAATACATTGCTAAAATGAACACTCATGACAATGGCCAAGATCCTCTTGATAACCCACTTTACGGAGCCCCCAGCTATTCTTTTCAACAAAATTTCTCTGTTCCTCACCCACAACCACATTTCATGTCTCAAATGCAACCATTTCCACGAGGTCTTGTATCAAATGGCTCATTTTCTCAACACGCATATCAAAATAGTCCACTAGACCCCCCCTATGGCTCTACCTCAGATTGGATGGGACTACCAGAGTCGCCGGCCCAATCGAAAGTTCAAGAACCTTCACAAAACTTTACATCGAACGGTTTTGGAGCTGAAAGCTCCTTCTATGGTCTTCCGCCAAAAGAACAGTATGATGCTCAGAGGTCATATCCAATAGCACGTTTCATTTCAGATTTTGGTATGCCCTCTAACATGTCTAGGGATGAACAGCAAGATGATTTTCCTTTAAATCAATATGGCGAGCAGCTTGGTTGGGATCTTTCGTCGGAAAAGCATCCATTAGTTTTGTCTGACGCGTCCTCGCTGCCAAAAAGACAACGATTGTCTGGACCATACTTGGGCAACGTCGAAGCTATGAAAGTTCACAATCGAGATAATCCGTCATTTTTTCCAGAGTTAAACAATGCTAAAGCTATGGAAGTTGCAAACGGACATAATCCGGCGTCTGATCTTCGAGGTCAGCTTCTTTCGCGGAATTATTTCATATTTGATTTGGGCAAGAGCTTGATTACCAACTACTGCAATATCAATGCAATTGCTCTTTTTTCCGTGTGTAGTTACATCAATGGCATTTTGCCCACAGTCACGGGGCAGGAAATTGTAAAGGTATACGTGGAATTGGCTGAGAGGGATAATCACAACCCTTTTATGGTCGGCAAATCGTTTGACTTTTGTCTAAGAAGTCGGTTTTTAAGACTAGCTCTATACTTGGGCTTCGAAGTAACGAGAATTGGAGACATTTGCCAAAAACTGGTTGTAATATACAACAATACGCCAACCTACGTGGAGATGCTTGAAGACGGACTTGGGTTTCAACCTCTAATCACCCAACTCTACTCTCTCAAAAAGAAAGTGATTTTTATGGCTGACTTTGAAGGCAATAACAGTGGCGCAGTGTTTCCAGGTCATTTAGCCCTGATTATGGCAGAAACAATTAATATGATGCAAATTCCAGTTCCCTGCGTGCTGGCAAGAGCTCCAGTTTATATACGTAATCTACCGGAAAGTCAAATATTCATGACGGGAGCCGCATTGAAAACTCCGGCTGTTGTTTCTGGAAGCAAGAAAGATCAGGAATTGAAAATGGTAATGGAGGATTTGTTATGCAATGAAAATGATACGGTGTTTATGGGCAATAGTGCACATCACATTGAACCTCTAACACTGCGAGGACTTCTGCAGGTGGATCTCACAGGACCGACGGAACAGTCACAATTGTCTTCCACACAGGGGATGCGGTACAAAGTTGATACATACACTACTCTGAAGAAGATTTTGTCAGGCGAGTCTTGATGAATCTCTCCTTTTTTGAAGAGACTGATCGATCGCCATGGTCGGGTTTTGTTTCATGGTAGAAAGGCAAATCATGTTGGCATCGAATTTTAGACTTTGGAGGTCTCAAGCTCAAGTTCCGTAGTATACATAAAGTTATCTGATAAATAATTACCTCCCTGATCGATGTTAACATTTGAAAAGAAACTGAGCTCCTAGATTTCCGTAGGGTTGCAAAGTTGGTATGGTTGTCATATGAAGTGACATAACAATCTGATATAAACCCCGATGGCTGGGCACTCGAGTTATGCTAAATGTTCAAGAGATTTTCAATGTCTAGATAATTACCGAATTTCAGCTGGGGACTTCTACATAGATAGTCACTAACAGTATTGCGATAACACTGGAGAATAAAAAAGCCTTGCTAAAGACGGGCACATATTGATGTGGTTGTCACTCCGTTTGTGATTCTACTTTTGCTGAACTCCATGAAAGTAATGTATTCCACTATCCGAATTTATTTTAGATATATTAGAGATCCAACCTCCTCTTCTTCTCCCTAGAACAACTCGTTTTATCCCTTGAACTACTAGAATTTGTCCTCGTCCTACATCTTCCCCTCTCCATACCCTCATCCCTTAGGATACACTGCTCACAGTGACTGTCGCCATAACTTTCCAACCCAGAAGTAGGTTCATCACTACTGTCTCTTTTTTGCATCCCTCCATTTCTACAGCGACATTCTCTACTATCGCTAGTAATTTCCGACTTTTCTGACCCGGACGATCCAGCACGATCTCGAGATACTGGTCTCCAGTCTGATTGTGCGGATGTAGGCTGGAGCTTTTGTGATTGGTGTGATGATGATGATAATGATGGCTTGTTTCCATCCATAATGATTTGGTTTAGAGAAGATGGTTTTAGATTTGGACTTGACCATTCGGTATTTGAGAGACACATTGCGGTAGGCGAGTTGAAAGGGGTATCTGGGACGTTGTCTGGGGAATGAGAGACGTCCAGGCGGGTGTAGTCGCGGTGTTGTTTATTGGTGGGATCGAGATAGGGGTTATGTTTTCGGGGAATATTCATCATTTTATAATGTTTGAGGGAATGCTTTGGAGGGTTGAATGTATGGGAGAAGAAAGATTCCAAGAACTAGTTTTGCTAAATAGAATTTGTTTCGAATTCGAGGAGTGGTGGTTGGTATCAGATATACTTCTCTTTACTTCTTGGTTCTTATATTAGAACCCGTTTGTCCACATGCATGACATGGGATGGAAATGATGAGCGAGTGGTGCGACAACATTGCGGAGAAGCCAGGATGGAGACATGGCATTGATCTTCCGGCATATTGCTGATCGGATTTGATGTTTCGTTATGATTGGAATCTCCAAATCCAGGGCGTTGTTCGCAGGGATACTATTGCCTGGAACTCTGGGGCGAGCATGATGTCTAGGGCTGTGCAAGCTCGGTGTTGATTTCTCGACTCCACGCAGTATCCACAATAAACACGCGTAAAAAGACTATGTGGGGGTCAGAATGAGAAAGTTTACAGAGATCACATGGAAGATCGATCGAGGGAAGTGACCTGACTCTGGGAAAGTATGCAAGTCTAAAAGGGCTAGAATTTGGTGGTGATGGCATTGAGAAGTTCTCCTTATTTCAACTATGTGCTCATAATATAGAATACGAGATCACGAACAAGTATCTTTGCCAAGCAGTTCTCTCCGCCAGAATTTTCGGAAAAGATAATCGAACTGAGCTTTATGTGTGTGTCTAAATTTTGATTCTTCCTTAGACCTTACTTATATACTAGAACATGAGTTCCGTGGAAAGCCCCCCTTTTTCCCTCGGTACTTGTAGCTTCAACCAAATTTGATAAAATTTCCAGCGACCCAACACCACCACACACCAACCAACAACAACCAACAACAAGACATTCAATTGGAAAAGTCCCCACTTTCGATATCCCTCCCGTCGACCTACACCGCCTGCACGCCCAAGGAACCAAAACCGCATACCACAACTCCTAAACAAAAGCTCAGCCCCACAGGCATACACTTCAAAAAATCACCATTTTTCTTCCCACAAACAAAACAGCAAAACAATTTGTTGAACAGAGGGGGATTCGAACCCCCGCGGGCTACGCCCATGAGAATTCTAATTAATTTAATCAACTAAGCTGTAGAGCTTGAGTCACACGCCATAACCACTCGGCCATCTGTCCAATATTCATGTTCTTGTAGAGCTCATTAGGAACTATGGCTCGCTCAGTCATCCACGAATTTGTATGGATTTAGATGAAGTTGTTTCTTGATTCGGCGTCCCAGGACGGCATGCTATTTGAGCTTCAATGATATTCAAGAGAAGGCATCAACATGCAATCAATGAATGATATGAGTTGTAGACAATGTATGGAATCACACTCATAATTTCCAATGTCTACCCTTTAATGATAACCAAACAACCACAAGTATCAAGAGAAAATAGGAGGATGCATCAATCATTATGACTACAGTACGTAGTACTATTAATCCCGACAACAAATCAGGTCTGCATTGTTTGATGTTTGAAAAGCTGTGTAGGGATAGTTAGTTGTATGTAGCTTGAACATTTCGGATGAAGCAGGTACAATATTCTAAATAAATTCGGTATAACGTAACGATCTTTGTTGGCTTGCAGTCAAGTCAGGGCTAGCTTGTGGAAGTGTTACTCATGACTCCCTCCATAAGTAAAAAGAAGATACTCAACTGGAATATTACAGATCATAAGCAAATAATACAAAGTAAGAATCATGTACTAATAAGTATCACAAAGGTAAAGGAGTTTGGCATTTAAAGCATTTACACTTTCAGTATAACTAACATGTAGTATTATTCATCACTTTCGTTCTCCAATCTCCATTAGAAAGTGTGATATTTAATGGGAATTACTAAGATGTATTTGAATCGGGTATTCACCCACATAATGTTCTTCACTCATATAATATTCTCGATATTTAATTATTTGATTATTGAATGAATTGAAGTTTGTAGATTATCTTATTCACTACCAACTGCTGCAACATAATCATATAATTATATTATGCGCCATGGTGGAGCTTGACAGCATTGAAGTGAATGCCCCAAAATATGGACATCTTCAGGGTCTATCGCATACATAATCAGAGTCATAGCCTTATCCATCATCTACCAATTCTTTCATGCAAGCTTATCCGCCAATTCAACCTCTTTGAACGGAATATTTATTAATCCCTATACTTTGCATTTTACTAGATGAGGGGGACCTTTTAGAGCATCACCAACAAAAACGCCATGTTCGCAGGCTATCAAAACCAGCAAGCAATAGCTATCCCGCCAAATTCAACATACCCCTCAACGTCATCGAATCCCCCTCCCATTGTCCCACCTAGCGGCCCCGACGATGTTCGGAGACAATCGACATCGGTTACTGCTGCAGCTCCTACTGGACTGAATGCGCGGTCATGTGTTACATGCCGCAGGCGAAAGGTTAAATGCGACAAAAAGATTCCTTGCTCGAATTGCATCAAGGCGCAATCACAGTGTGTATTTCCCGCACCGGGGCGCGCCCCTAGACGCCCCAGGCCTGGAGGAAAGCCGGTCAGCGATCGAGAAGCAGAACTTTTGAAGAGACTTAAAAGATTGGAAGGGGTTGTGGAAGAACTCAGCGGACAAGTGGAGGTGGAACATTCGAAGGCTTCACCATCAAGCGATCATTCCTCTCCGCACAACAATGTCGAGTCAAACGGCGGGTCTACTGATAAAGTTGCGAAAGTCGAAACAACTGGGATAAACGAATACAATGGCATTAAAAAGGGATCTCTTGCAAGACCTTTCAACATGGCCCTTGCACCTCCGAAAAATCCATTTACCGTGGAAGAAGGAATAGGGCGCTTGGTATTGGATTCAGGAAAGAGTCAATATGTTTCCAATCCATTTTGGGCAGAATTATCTCAGGAGATAGCCGAGCTTCGCGCCATGTTCGATGACGACGAAGAGGATACTGATGGAGACTCCCCGATTCCAGCACCAACTTCCACTACCCAACCAGATCATCAGAGTTTTGTGATGGGTTATAGCTCTGCGGATGTTGATATGAAGGCTTTGCATCCTTTGCCTTCTCAAATAACTTTTTACTGGTCAACATTTCTAGAGAATGTAATGCCACTGGTTAAGCTTCTCCATGTGCCTACGATGGGGAAGATCATTAAGGAGGTTCAGGACAATTTAGATACCATCAGCAAGAGCACAGAAGCTTTGATGTTCTCTATATACTTTGCTACTATCATTTCTATGTCAGATGAAGAGGTTGGTAGTATTCATCTCTACCTCTAGAATCAACTTCATTCGATGAGCTATGGCTGACATTTGACAAGGTTGCTACCAATTTTGGGGTGGAGAAAGAAACCTTGGTTAGAAAGTATCGATTTGGTACCGAGCAAGCCCTTGCCAGGGCAGGCTTCCTCAGTACAAACGAAATCGTGATTGTGCAAGCATTTGTTCTATTCTTGACTTGCGTTCGCAGACATGACGATACTCGATTCGCATGGTCATTAACTGGACTTGTCATGAGGATTGGTCAATCACTTGGTGAGTTCCTATGCCCCTTGTTCCCCGGCTCAATTTCTAACACGATCAGGGTTGCATCGTGATGGAGAGAAGTTTGGGTTATCCCCCTATGATACGGAAATGCGGAGACGACTCTGGTGGCAAATATGTGTTCTAGACGTAAGGGCGTCCGAGGACCATGGCTCTGACCCTTCAATCTTTGATCATACATTTGATACCAAATTTCCACTTTCGATAAATGATGCAGACTTAGATCCTGATGCAAAAGAACCGCCAAAACCTCGAGAAGGAGTCTCAGAGATGACATTCGTTCTCATTAGGTTCGAAATATGTGCTTTGTCGAAGCGCCTTCAATACACCCCTCCAGGTCGTGGTCCTTGTCCTTCGGGAAATCCAGTAAGCCTTACACTTGAGCAGAAAGAGCAGTTGATCAAGGAAACCTCTGTTCGACTAGAGGAAAAATATCTCAGATACTGTGAAAATGCCGGTCCTCTATATGTAAGTGATGACCTTCCTCGGTGCTATTCTTGGTTGCTTCCACTATAAAGGCGGTACAACATCAGTGGCTCCTCGCATATTCTTATAATTTCATTGCATTGTTTGTTTACTGATATTGGAAGTTGTAGTGGGTAGCAGGTACGGTGGCACGTCTCATCTTTGCAAAGATGTCATTGATAATCTATCATCCATTGATCCAGCCGGGCAGGCCTCAGTGCTTATCCCCACATATTAAGGATCGTCTTCTCAAGTCGTCTATCGAAATCATTGAGTATTCGAGAATACTAGAAACCGAGGCCAGTACCAAGAAATGGGGTTGGCTATTCCGCACTTATGTATGTATATTGAACATGTTGAATCTCTGGGTATCAAAGACTACTGACTTGCGTGTCGCTAGGTACAATGGCATGCCATTGCCTTTATTCTTGGCGAACTCTCCATCAGGAGAAATTCTCCGCTTGTGGAGCGAGCCTGGCAAGCAATTGACAGTGCATTTGATGATTGGAGCGACGCTGTCGGCAGCAGCAAACGCGGCATGTTTTGGCAACCCATGCGAAAGCTCATGGCAAGAGCTCGTCGAAGGCGAGAAGAGAACATGACTTCGATGGAAGAAGAAGACGATAAAGATCATTGGGAAGGAGCCCCTCACGAATGTCTTATCGCCATGCGCAGAAATCAAGCGCTCTTGAGTGGCGAGGGCGATTCACCACCAGTGGAAGCGAAACAACCTCAGAACTACCTAGATCAAGAACAAAGTCACCGCAATAATTTCGACACGAGTGTTTCTCCCCAGGTAGTGGGTATGGGTATGCTAGCCCCTGAGCAGGTACAACTTCAACTTCAGGTACAGCAACAGCAACAGCAATTACAAGGCCAAAATCAAATTCCCTGGTTAATGGATGATGATGCATTATTGGATCTTGATATGAATGCCCTCAATGGTGATGTTTTTTGGACTGGTTGGGATGATTTGGCAAGAGATTTTCAAATTCAGACAGGACAACAAGTACCGGACGCAAATGCCTTGGGAAGTGCGGGAAATTGGTGGTGACGACCTTTGATTTCCATTACTTATCACGAGTCGGGGAGTTTTTCTTTTGGATAGACAAGCTTTCCATGGGGATTCGGGGAATAAATCATTATATAAGAGCCATAACTTACATATAACTTGGAGCTCGGAGGGATTGGCGTTATATGGGTTTGTCTGCATAGGATAATCATTTTGGGATTACGAGTGAAAGGGCTCGAACTGGAGTGGATGTTTTTGGGTTAAATGCGTGTGTATTTACAGCCTCTGACGGTCGTCCACCAGCTGACTTTTGGAGAAAGATATATTTCCCGCTCGTAACCCGGTAGTATACGATACCGGCATTTCAGATTACGTATCGAAAAGTCCGATCTTCGAGTCGCTCGCTACTCATGAGGACGCATCTCAAAAGCTGGATCTACTTGGTTAGTTGGTGTCAAAGGGGGCTTGATTGAGGACAAGAATCACGTTTTCACAGGGTTAGTTGTGATCTTACGATTCTTCTCTTGGGGTTGTTATGCGTAGTGATGATGATGTAGTGTTGAGAAGATACGCATTCGGATTATTTCAAACTACCTACCTAGTAAATGAATTGATGAGGATGAGATGCTATATCGACTATATCAACCGACAACTGGACGTATTTTCATCGTGGGTCAAGGGGCGTGCATGTCTAGGTTCATGTGAATATTTGGGAAGTCTTGGGTACATGAAGTTAAAGTGCCTTTCTACTTGGGACGAGAGCGGTATGGACTGCGTGATCATGGGGATGTAATGAATGCATAGGCAGTATCATGTGAAAGTGATGGTAAAATTTATTGAATTGATCTCCTTTGGTCTAGAGAGTGTATCTCTTGAGAGTAAGTTGTAAAGACGGGTCGTCAGAACGACGAAAATGCATAGATATAATATAACTCCATAATTTGTCGTTTTGTACAACCAGCCATGATATAATCCATGATATAATCAATACCCCTCTGATTGCCCCATGAATCTCCGGAATTTGATCTTCCTCATGATGTTCCTTATCCCCAACGCCGGCGCTCTTTAATACCCAATAAATAAGAATGTACAGATGACCAATCAACCTAATAAATTCTTCTTCACTCGACCCGCTTTTGTTGATGTTCCATCATTGGTGTTTTGTCTTGACATCGGTGTTCCTCCGACTTCGCTTCCTCCCCTAGAACTTTGCTTCGACATTGATTCTGCACCGAGTTCTTCTCGTAAGTTGCTAAGCATTGAACCTTTATTATCGCTTCTAACGTAATAAGTTTGGGCTCTTCTCGGTGTGCTGACTGCCTCAAGAAGACTTCTTCCGCCGTTTTCCAATTCAAGATTTTTACCATAACCCCGCTCATCATTGTATGTGCGACCCCTTCTAATGATCTCCAATTCGGCGTTAACTTCATCAGGAGCCAGTCCTTGTGGCTGATTAGCAGCATCTCCCTTCACATATCCTTTCTGCATATTTGAGGCGAGAAGTGGTGGTAGTTTAGGGATTTGTTTCGTGATCGCTGCCATATTGCCAGGGTATGCTAAGTCACTAATTATATCAATTCCTGTACCTGTATTGAAATTTGCAAGGGCACCACCACGTGTGCTTCTAGTTTGATGTGATGGTTGACGCTCCATTGTAGGTGCGGATGGAGGAGAATCTGGGTCATCATTCTCAACATCCCCAGATGTTGGATTTATCTTGTCCGTGTCGGGACTGGAATCGGATCTACCATTTTGAGGGCTGTTTTCATCTTCGTATGGTGCATGTCGAACCATGTAACTGTACGCTGCTTGGGCTGCCTCATTGTATTTCATTGCGAGCTCTTTGTCAGTGAAGAGCTTCTCCATGCTGTATGCCGATGCGTCAATTTGTGCAGATGCGCTAATGTTCCGCTCGGAGCTCCATAGTGGAGTACTGCCACCGTTGTCCATACGTTGTCGCGAGGGAGCTGGGGACTCGTCGCCATCAATGCCCTTTCTTTTGCGTTTAGAGCCGTCGAAGATGTTCGGCAGTTCTTCAGCTTCTCGGCGGTGCCTTGTCGCTCTTTTGGAATGCATCCCACCAGGGCTAGCGGGGTTGGCGAGACCGAATTGGCTTGGGTGGAGAAGTAAAGCATTATTCTCTCCAATCTCAATCGACTCTTTATCTTTCGATAAATGGGATTTCTTGCTAATGACCTTATTGATCAGACGATCTCTCAAGGTTGTCTTCAAAGCTTGGTATTCCAAGTCTGCGAGTCGCATTCGGTAGGCATGGGCGGATTCGATTTCGTTAGCTCTGACCTCGTAGTCTCTCTGTAAAAAGAAGATTAGATTTAGCTTTTCGTAGAGAGAGGAATACTCAACGGGAAACAATTCAACTTACCATGTGTGTAGTCAATGCGACATCTCGCTCCTCCATGGCGTTGTTGATCTCTCGTGCAAAGGACTCATACTCCTTTCCAGCAGCAGATGGATGGTGGCCAGCGATTCCCTTGACTTTCTTGATACCATCTACCACTAATGCCTCAACCTCATTGCCATCTGGGAGGGGAAATTTGCCATGGACGTCCGCTTCCTGAATAAGATTCATATCAATTTGTAACCCTTTGAGCTGATCGCGATAATAATGATCGCGGTTCGAGGCAAAATTGACCGTCATTTCTGCAAGTTTATCTTGCAACATAGAGCGACGTTTATCTCTTTTGGATAGTTGATGCGGAGGTGGAGAATTGGACCGTTGTCTCTCAGCTCTATTACCGAACGTTGTCGGGGACATTTGAGGAGATGGACTCATAGCCATGACTGAGAGAAGAATTTCCAAATTCCCGTCCGCGAAAGGTTTTTTTTTTTGCTGAGAGTGAATCAGAATAGAGTGAATGAAGAATGGAGAGTGAAGTCTCTCAATGGCGTGTTGGTTTTCCGTTAATTATATTGTTTTGTGGGAATTAGAGACAATGAAGTCAGAGAGACAACAGGATAAAAATAAGTAGAAAGAAGGGTTTTGAAGATGTTAAGTATATCAACATGAGTAGCTAGGTAGTTTTAGCATGAGATTTAGTTGAGCACACTATGCGTAGTGTTTGTTTTAGTAAGCTTTTTTATTATTTTCGAATTACTCTGTTGAAAAGACAAAATACAATGTTTGAAGAAAAGGTGGTTGAGCAGTTCAATGTTCAAAGTTCAATGATCAATGTTGAATGTTGAATGTTGAATATTGAATATTGAATCATTCTCATACCCTATGCAACAAATAACTTAGGTACAAAATGCTTCTATCGGTAGGTAATCGGTAGCGCATGATGATAATGGATCCCTGCAAGAGAAAGTCGGAGTTCATCACATCTTTTGCCGACGCTAATCACCATACGGGATAGTCAAGAACTATTCTTAATGCCTTGATTATAAGGCTTCTAAATACCTAATAATAGCTCTGGACATTCAACCCTCTATACAACCCTCTATACAACCTCTATACAACCTCTATCAACTTCTCTAGAGCTTTGTTTCACGAAATATATATCAAACCTTTCAAATTTCTTGGAAGCCCTTTTAATATTCCGAACTATTTTAATACACTGAACAATTAAATCCTCAATTTCTTCTTTTCAACATGATATCTATTATTACCCTGTCCTGTTATCAAAGACACACAAGCCAATTTCTCTAGAGTTGTGATCTACGAAAAGTAGATGAAGCATTTCACGTTCTTGGAGGATTTTCAAATATGCTGGACTATCCCAATATCAAACCCCTCAAGATGATGGCCATTGGGAAGGTAACCAGAAATGGTAGATGATGAATTAGCCATGTTTCCATCTTTCCTTTAAGCATCTGCGAACATCATGCTCAAACCCATACTCATAGTAGACTTTAAAGTTCTGAAAGTTCTGACACCATACAATCAACCATGCGCATGCTACACGCTCATGGTAGACTATGGAGTTTTCAAAGTTTTTTGGTACAGCAACTACATATGCTCATGGCCATGCTCACGGTAGTTTTTGAGCTTCAAAGGTCCGATACAGCAAGCACGCAGTATGCACAGCCCTTCGTTCCTTTATTAATGTTGGATATCGCATGAAGGAGATTATAATAGAGTTTAGAGGATCACGAGATAATTAATAATAGTGGCTTTGCAAGCGCCTCGAAGCCCCCCATTTATAATTTGGCTAGAAAGAGCTAGTTTCACGAGCATAGTACCGGTAACCAGATTACAGTTTGGCAAAACAAGCTAAATGTTCGCTTGTTTGATAGAAATATCAGTTGTCTTGGCTCTTGGTATTTAACGCTAAGAAAAGTATATCTTCAAAGATACATGCCACACCCATCAACAATTTCATACGCCTCTACATATCAAGATCATTGCTGTCTTGAAATTGGTAGATAAGGCCTTATAGCTAGCTAGTGTTTTATGCAATCGTTTGATCATGTTAATTTCCAAGCTTATTGTGATGGCTGTGAAAATTGACCAAGAAAAGAGATCCCAGTTGGAAGGAATTCTTCTTATATATAGATGGTAGAGTCACTATTTTATCACACCATCAAACCATCGATCTCTCAGAGTCAGCCATCACATCCATTCATTCATTCAATAGCCAGCTCCATTAATTCAATCATCATGTTTGCTTCCATTCTTGCCGCTACTCTTTTATCAGCTGTCATGGCTTGTCCTCAGCATGATCTTTCCCAATCACTCATGAAAAGAGCAGAAGGGTCCGATTGGGCATATGACGCTGCCTACAACTGGGGAATGATTAACAAGAGTAAGTTTATCTTTCACACTACAAACCCCCATTCCATTCCTGACATTTCGCCACTAGACTACACCACTTGCCAAACCGGTACTCAACAATCTCCTATCCACTTGGAGACCGCCACTGGCTTTTCCAAGACCCATGTTCCAACTTTCAAATACTCCAGCGCCACCCCAGGTTCTCTATACAATTGGGGATATGGCGCCGCCTTCTCCCTCACCGCCAACACCACCAATCTCAGCGGCAACCCATCCATGACTTTCGACGACGAAACTGTCTATCTCAAAGGCTGGCACATTCACGCACCCGCTGATCACACCATTGACTCCACGCGCTCCAAAGCCGAGCTTCATTTTGTGCACGCCACAGCCTCAGGCAAAGAACGAGCCGTCGTCGCCTTTATTATCGATCCCATCCCTTATGGTACCACTGGCAATTCAACCTTTTTCAATTCTTTCTCCCTCGCATCCGTTCCACCCTTCAGCGATCAGACTACCAGAATCCCATTAACTATGAATCTCAACCAAGCACTCATGGAAATCGATAACGCCAAGACTTTCTGGACTTATGAGGGAAGTCTTACCTCTCCACCATGCACTGAGGGTTTGAGGTGGTTTGTCGCAGGTAAGAAGATGACCGTCGGCACTGAGCAAATGCAACAGTTATTGGCTATTAGCACATATAGTGCACGCGAAGAGCAAATGCTCTGGGGTCACAATATCAACAAATAGATTGGTGGTGCGATATTTTGTGATGTGAGATATGGCTTTGTGTTTTATGAAAAGGCAGGTTGGTGTTTGAGGAGCGCAAAAGGGAGCGCTTGATGTATGTATGTATGGGCACTGGTTTTTGTTCTGGGAGAGGCATGGGCGGGCAAAGGTAGTTTTTGGATTTGGAGGGGTTTGGGCTTGATTCCGTTTCCTGTAACGTCTACCTTTTGGGCAACAGTAGTATAACGCTGCAATCTAACATCTCAACTTGTAAATTTGAATCCTCACTTAAAAGTTTCAAAAAGATATGTTACGTGCATCTCCTAATATTCTCCAATTCATATCCATCCCTCCATCTTCCTTACTCCGTCCTCTTCCCCCCCTTCTCCCCTACACCTCCCTAAACCCATATCACCAAACACGCGGGTAATAAGATAAACATAAACTTCCCCCCACCCATCTAATAGATCAACATACAGCATATACGACCCAACCCACCTAGCCCATCCATCAAATCAAATCAAACCCCAATCCCCATC
>NGKH01000006.1:1068511-1116631 GCA_002162575.1 Sclerotinia glacialis | reverse complement strand
CCAACCCCTACCCCAACCCCTACCCCCGTTCCACTAGGTACTTCTACCTACATAATACTAGCCAGGAACCCACTCACCCGCTAACTAGCATATACAAAAATACATGTAATAATAGCCCAAATCTCCAACATTACAAATCTCCCGCATCGTAGAGTCGTAGATGTATCATTTATCATTTGTCATTTACCATGTACTATTTATTTCCCAAGATAATATCTATAGTTCCAATTATATTTATTTTAAATATAATTTTAAATATATCGGTATATATATAAGGTTATCACAAGATAATTAAACTCTCTATCGATAAAAAGGGATCAATAACTCATATGTAAACACTCGTAAACGATTCTAGATTTTCTGATAATACCAATATGAATTTCTTTTTGTCTATCTATCCATCTATCTATCTATCTATCTATCTATCTGTCTGTCTGTCTGTCTGTCTGTCTGTCTGTCTGTCTGTTTGTCTATCTATCTATTTATTTATTCATTAATTCATCAATCTATATATCTATATATCTATTCATCCATCCATCCATCCATCCATCCATCAATCCATCCATCAATCCATCAATCAACCAATCAACCAATCAATCTGAACGAACAAAACACAAATAAACAACACGAAATTAGATTCCTGGGGGTTCGTTATATTATCTAATTTATCTCAAGTCCTACAAGGAAAAAAAAAATTCACATCTGCTTGTTAAAATCCGGTGATGATCTCTATGGGGCTGAGGTAACTTTACGTATGTAAGATCTCGCTACCGCCAAGCCCATTATAATATGACACCCTTTTTCTCTGTTCCAAGCTTGTAAGTATTAAGTTAAGGCTGCGTGCAGATTGAGATTTCCGTATATATATATGTTGATCATGTCAATACTGATTCACAGGTAGGTTACAAAGAGAGATTTGGAAATAGATCATTTATCTGATTATGTTGCTGATTATGTAGAAATCTACTATCGGTGATAGCGGGAACCATTTGACCCAAAAGAAAACATTAGTATTCCTTCCCATTGAATTTGTGACGCCTTAATATCTCTCTACTGTAAACCTCTCATAATCTTTCGAGTATTTATTCATTAGGGCATCTCATCATGGTATTCCTCTCTCCAGCTTCCACAACGCCAACCAGAGAAATAAAACTAGCAAAGTAGCAAAAGCAAACCTAGAATACCCATGCGAATTTTCCTTTCCTTGCACAACGCCATAATATTGTGTTTCTGAAAGCAGCGGATTAAAAACGACTAGATCCAGGCATTGCAGCAAAGTCTTGGAAGTCCTTAGGTATCTCCCATCCGTGCATATTACAAGCCCTAATAAACGCTGCCATAGCCTCCTGAGTTCCGTATTCACCTTGGTGCTGTTTACCTCTGTGTTCCAGACGTGCAGGTTTTGGTTCGGTACTCATAAGTGCAAGGCGGACCTGCAAGAGGACCGATTCGATCGAAGAAACGGCACTCCAGCCAGTATTTGTCAACAGCTCCATGCACAAAGCTCCACCGGCTGTTACGTGACCGCCACCGCCAGACATAAATGGCAAAAATCGTGGCTTCACAACGCGTACAAATGGAGGACTGTGAGGATATTCTTTTCCGAAGCGAATTTCAATGACGACGCTTGTTTGGCCGGATTCTTTGAGGTCCTTGGCCAGCGGAAGTGTGGAATCGAAAGAGTGTAGCTCGACGATCCATTGGTAGATGTTATCAACTAGAGTCTCATCGATGTACCATCCTAGTTCATGGAGGGGCGTAGAGTTTTGTATCTTGAGGATTGTTTTTAATTCTCTGTTAAGACGCATGGTTGCAGATGGGGTGGCATAGGCTGGAGAATCCAGCATTGGAAGGCTGCTTTGATCAAGCGATCCAGGAACAAAATCTGTTTCTGCAGCTTCTGACTTTTTGGAAGTAGAAGATCTAGTACAAACAGTCAGTGAGCCCATTAAAACTTTTAAGGGAAATATGGCAGAGGATTATGAACCCATAGCCTGGAGGGTCCAATGGGCTGTTTCAAGACCGTTTGCGCTTGAAGTGACAAAGTATATAGGGAATTCATTTGCTTACAATATTTCGATATTTTCTTCATCTTCGAAGAGCAGAAAGTTAGTATCCTCCATGTCTTCTTCGTCGCTGACAAATGTGGTACCATTCACAGAAGAAGATAGACCTTTGTGTTTTTTGAACTGGGAATTACTACCCACGCTATCGGTGCGAAATGCTCTAGATACTGAAGCAGCACAGTAAGGGACGCCTATGGGTCTACCGTTCGTAGATCTGGCTGTATAGTTAGGGTCCTGCTCGATTTCGATGGCAGATGCGAGATTACTGTAAGAAAAACGTTAGCATACCTCATCATGGATTTTTATATAATTTTACAAAGTATTTCCTCCAACGTCAAACATACCTAGAATCTGAAGAAAGCTCAGCGGTTGTATCTGCTACAGGGTCAATCTGAACAAGCAAGTACCGGCACTGAATCCAGTCGATGTGCTGCACTACGATATATGGATGCGAACTAACAAACTGCCGAGGACAATTGATGATTTCGTTGATGCTCATCACAGCTGTAGCATTGAGCTGTGATCCAGGCCAGGACCCCTAATTAAAGTTAGACCATAGATAAATTGAGAGAAATCCAGCACTTACCAAAAAGTTTAGTCCATTACTATAAGTACATGATATACTTTGATGCTGTGCATGATAAACACCATGTCCAAATGCTCGCCCGTTCAAGGTTTCTTTGAAATCCAACCCATGCCTAATGATACTATGCCAGTTTTGTAGCGCACTACCATGAAAGGCAAACATAGTAGGGTATTTTGGGTTCAAATGTGCCTGTTGTGCTTTAAGCGCATTCAAAAACCGTAGCTCCTTGTCTGGCGATCCTTGTGCAAATCGAAATTGAACCCAATTTTCCCCAATTTGAGAAACTTTTTGGTCCGGTCTGATTTTTGCGTCAGCAAAAATGCTATCAATCTGGCCAGGGCATCTGTCAACTTGAACAAGGCACGAGCGATTAGAAGCTATGACCCATCGAAGTAATCCCAATGCAGCTGGAGATATACGCTCTGTCCATTTGCGAAGGTTCGGTTCTTCCGTCTGACTTTGCCGGTCGATATACCCTCTTAACTCCTTGATGGTTGGTAACGTGTCAAGAAGCATTGTTATGGTGCTGCATTTTTCTAGAACAGACATCTCGTCGAAGTTACAGTTGTAAACAGCTAGCCGAGCCGCAACAATGTTGGAGGGATAGGCGGCTGGTGTGTGACCAGCTGATGGTGTTTGACACATACTTGCTTGGGCCTTCTGCGCAATTGGTGGTGAAAGCTTTGCAATCGGAAACGAGGATATATCCTCCACTCTAAAGTGGATAGCTTGGCTCAGAGAGTCTCCAGGTGCGGGCCCAACCAAAATACGAACCCAATCTCCTTTGTGGATAGGAGTGTCTTTGTTCTCGAAATTATCCTCGAAATTGATTTCACACGCTCCAGTATCGTACTTGACATCAAACTCCTTACCGCGAGCATATGAATTTACCTGGGGAGCGGAACCATTCACCATAGCTGGGGAGACGCCAGGAGGTGCGATATGTCCGGCTTGGGCGATGGCAAAAGGGACAGATAGACTCATGCCTGTGGGGTATTCACGAATTCGACCGCCCTATCAAAAGTCAGCGGGCTCAGGGAAATGACATGCAGACAGACTTACACAAGCACTAGCATAGCAAAAGTTCAGGAGAAGATCGACAACATACGGCTGAGTCTGTATTTCCTACACACGATTAGCTTACGGATGTTTGATCTGGATAAACACAGCATTAGGTCACTTACATGTTCGACACTGGGTCCAAAACCTAACGCCATATATTGATACAGACATAAGGGCTTATCACAGACATAAGGTTTCAGTGCCTCAAATCCCGTTGTAATCCTATCGTGGCAAACAAGACAAAATTCTGTACAGCGGACTAGATACATCAACGCAAATTGTGCAGCGAGAAGCGGAAATGATAGGTTGCCACCGTTGTTATCTGTGAGATGGTCATTGGTTAGTATTCGTGAAGCATGGCCTCTAAGTGTATCCGTGTGCGAGTAAAATTTGTCCGAAACCAGCTCTGCATTTTCCTCAAGTGGTCGCCCTTGCTGCTCATCTAAATACTGTTTTGCATCTTCCCATGCCAGACCAACTGTGTTGCGGATCTTCAAAATTGAAATCATCTTTGTGTTGAAAAATTCATTCAGGGAGCTACTGATAAAGATATTGAAGAATCCTCTACTCTCGTTCTTTGGATTTGCTTGAGGCGCTGAACCATCGTCATTGAATGCTTTAGCGCCAGCTTTGTTCGATTCTGAAAAGGCCGAGAACGCAGCAGCTGCTGATGGCTTATAACCATTGCTGACTCCGACACGGAAATCAATTCCACTATTTTTCGCTGGCTCGGCTATCAATGTCTCAAAAGTTTTGTATCCGTCTGAGTAGCGTATAAGTAAGGTCAAATATTGGTCCGGCTCAATGTCCCAAGCTTGCATAGCCTCTTCTGATAGGCCCATCTTAGTAGCTTGAATGGATATGCTGAGAATACTACCCTCAGATTCAGCTTTCATACCACTCAATATTCCAATCCGATGACCGAGCATTCTGGCAGTACGCACGTCTGCCCGAATACGTCGATCCATCTCAGCAGCGGCTTTTGGTGAGAGTCTAATGGTCGATGTCGGCACAGTCTTTCCATTTGAATAGGTAATGGGCTCGTCTGGGAAGTCATCTTCCTCCTCGTCTGAAAACCCAGAGTCATCTCCACTTCCTTCCTCCACATCTTCCATCACAATGTCCTCATCGTCATCGTCATCGTCATCGTCATCGTCGAGACTGATAGGAGATTCTCGCGAACCTGTCGAAAGTGCCTTCCGAAGCTTTTGCGAAATGCTACTAATTAAGTCTGGTAAACGTACCCCGTTTGGAGAGGGTGTTAGTTGATTCAGAGCTTTGATGACAGCTTTGGGAGCACCATCCGACCTGGTGAAAACCATGAAGCTATTCCCACTAGGGTAATCGGAGACATCTGACAAAATTAGTATGATCAAAAACAGCCTTTCCTTTCCCGCTTGAACATGGTATTTCGTTTCAGAGAAAAACCTTTGAAGAGTGATCATGAACACAACATTGGAAGAAGTCCATGTAGTAAAAATATTAAATTGATAGCTAGAGAAATAGGGTATAGCAGAACATACCTAGTGCCAAGAGACCAATTTCTATAGGATCTGTAGAATCATGTAAGAAGCAGAAGTTTACATCACCATCATCATCTCCTCGACTGATTGAAATAACATTAGAGATTCCCTTTTCGGAAGCAGCTGTCACATCCGCTAGGAACTGTCTGCGAGTCATCCTGCAGCGCAATTATTGAATATGTGGTTGATTCTGAGGTACCGAGGTGCCAGAGACTTGTCGTAGAAATGGGATCCTTCGAGAAAAGTTTGGATATTGGAAATATTTTGTGTGGGCAATTCGTGGGGATATTATTGTACGAACTTGTAGGATAGGTAGAATCTCAATTCCTGTGATGAGGCGGGTCTCGGAAGGTCCTATTAGCCAAGGTCTTTTTGACCCGACAGCACGTCGAAGATATATTGATGAAATGGCACCGACTTGAAGGAGCTGAGAGTTGAGCTGTGGTAAGTAGAATAATAGAATCCTGGTGATGGTATTATAATTTTTGAAAGGGAAGAAGATGATGTACCTTGAAAGGGATGGGTCTTTTCGAAATAACATTAATGATTTCAAAATAATAAAAAGTTTCTTGAGCTTGAAAAGGTCTTAGTTGTACGATGGCTTTGGAGGTAAAGTCATGCACCTGCAGCCTTGTGTGGTAATTTTTTTTATAGTTGCCTGGGTTCGGTGTACTAATAAGTAAATAATAACTAGGAAACAAATCGTTATTGGTTGATGTTTCTAAAGATGGGCTGGTTGCCTAGTGTATGCAGAACTCTACTGCAGAGAGAGGTGTTGGTGTTGGTGTTGGGTGGATGTATTGGATGTTTTCATATGGTTAAAGTGAAGGTTTGAAGTGAATGTTTGAAGTGAAATAGAGTGAAGTAGAGTGAAGTAGAGTCAAGTAGAGTGAAGTCAAAGTCTTAATAAATCTCCATCACAGTATCCGCAACCTACCTCTCACACCGATTTCAGCATCCTTTGATTATAAGCTTTTGATACACTAATAAGGATAAAGCTTCGTCGTTGAAAGATCTAAAGTACTACTTAGGCAGATAAGCTAAATACTAACCCAAAGTGAAATTGATTGAGATTAAATTGAGGTAGAGTTGAGGTGGAGTTGAGGTCAAGTTGAAGTGAAGTTGAAGTGAAGTTGAAGTGAAGTTTAACTGAAGTTTATCTTATCACACAATACAGAGTAGAATCAGAAGAAGCAAGATGGATATACAATAAAGAAGCTATAAACCCTGTACTCATATATACGGAGTAGTAAATGCAAACGCACCTACCACTTTTAGGAGCATGTGGCTCAACGCTTGTAGCTAAGCTGTCCCCACTGCCCCGCCATGAAGTTGATGCCTTCACGTGGGACCCCATCTTCTTCTTATTAGTCATCATGTTCCTCCATGACTACACCAGTACTAGATATTTAGTACAAAGCACAGAAAACAATCTTCACTCATTCATTATTGTAACAACAAAATTTTATATCTATTTCTAAAATGGCTTGGGATTCTAGATCTATTCCTATTCCACAACATAATAAATCTAGACTCAAACAATCTCAACCTCAACCTCAACCTCAACCTCAATCTCAAAATGGCGACTCTACATTAGAATCAAATAGACAGCCGAAATCTACCCACGTTGCAGACCCTGCTCTTCAACCGTTTTTAAATCCGTCTTTTGATCCCGCAGACTATCTCAATTCCGCTTTGCCTTCTCTACAGTCTTCGAATACATCGTCATCTTCCAAAACCAGCGTACCTTTGGCTGAACTATCTACACAAACACAAACCCTTCTCTCTCATCTCAGCGCCCACACCACAAGACTTACGACTACTCTTACACAACTCACCGATGAAATATTGCGAAGTGGAAGCCGATTGGCTTATGAGGTGGAGGTACTACGAGGAGAGACACTGGGACTATCAGAAGCATTGACCGACGGGCTACATGATGATGTTACAAAGTTTGTTCCTGAGGGGCTTGAGAATGATCTGGCAAAAAGATCAATGAGATCTGGAGAAGTGCATGGCACCTCTAGGACGCGATCTGCCACAATCACGATACCGAAAACACCTACTTTAAAAGACACGAATAGCGCCAAAATCGTCGACCCCCCGTATGTAACAAAATTACGAACTCTTACACTCGTGCGGTCACGATTAGATACTGTTATAAAGACTTTTGGAGATGCAATGGCATGGACTTTCCCGCCATCAGAGGTGTCGGTCACTTCATCTTTTCTTTCTGTTTCCGCTCCCGAGCCAGGGTCAGAAGCACACAGCACTGAAGAAAAAGGGCAAGAAGTCTCAAAGAAGATACGTGATGAAATTGCAGATTTATTGATTGGAGATGATCCAATTGATGGTATTGAGGCAGCAGCTAAAAGAGTACAAGAGTTGAAGGAATTGGCGGTTGTATGGAAAGGCACAGCAGAAGAACGGGCAAGGAGTAAATTTGTTGAAAGTCTTGCAAAGATGGTCGAAGACAGACATCGAGATCTACTGAAGAATGCTGAACAAGATGGCCAATTAAGTCAACGAGTAGAGGCTGTGCATGACCAAGAGACTTCAGTCTCTAGTATTGGCGAGAATAGGACACAAAGTGGATACGGATTTATCAATCAATTGCAGCGGCTAAGAGGCTCTTAATAGAGTAGTCCTTGATTGTTATACCCAAATATACGCTTATTCTCCATTCTCCTCAATCATTATCGACTATTTACGCCAAGCCTTTCAGTTTCAAGGAGCTAATAAAATAAGCTGAAGCCAAATGAACCCTATATTGGTGATCTCAATGATCGTCATTCTTTGCTAAACATTCGATATACCGAAATCAGGTCCAATTTACCAAATCACCGCAAGGAACAGCATATATGCAGATGCTCGGATGCAGCTAGTTGCTTTCCCGAAAAAGCATTTGTTTTACCCCTTGCTTGATGTCATTCCAGCCAGGTAGCTTACAACATTTACTATCTTCACAGATTCTATCTTTTCTTGGAAAATACTTCTTTGCCGGGCGCTTTATTCTTTTACTATTCTGATAATTAATGCTTCGCACTTCCATTGACCTTGCACACTTCGTCTCATTTAATGTGAACGCACCAATGAGCTGTCATTATAAGCAGAAATCCCTCTGAGAGATTTACTGACGGGTCGCTTTGTGTTTCCTTGATTAATGATGAATCGTGAGGAGTTTCCCACTGACGTTGGGACTGTTACAACAACTCGCACGTCAAAAAGCTCGCCTATGAAAAGTTTTGTGGCTCATATACTAAGAGAACTGAGAAGACCTAGTCGACTCCGTAGTCGTATCCTAATCTCATTCATTTTAACATCTTCTGTGGTTTTTACTTTTCTTGGCAGATGGCATGCGGTCAGTACATTCCATGGTGTTCATTAATCAAGCCTGCAAGTTCTAAGGGTCAACTACAAGTTTTTCTAGGTTGCTAACATATCTTTCTTAGTATAAAATTCAACGCACAGCGTCACATTTGGGTAACCACGTTCCTAATAAACCGGCAGGAGCTTTCGCGCCATACAATATTATCGACGGGGGTAGGTTGGATGATGCTATATCAGACAACGATACCAACCCAAACCTTGCCAGGCCAAAGTTCCATCTGATAATACCGGCAAGAAAAAGATCAGCCAATCTCTGCAAAACTCTGATATCAGCTGCAATCTTCAATTATCCACCTCCAACGCTAATTGGGTTTGAACTGGATGAGAAGGAGGGAAAAGACAGTCCATCTTCACAATACGTACAACACACCTTGAATTTTCTTAATGGAAAAGAAGTGCATGATGATGATATAGTTTTGATACTAGATGAGGATACATGGTTCCAAGTCCCTGTCGAGATAATCATCAATAGATTCCAGCGCAATACACAGGATTCCAGCGTCTCACTTCTCAAACAGTACGGAAGAGTCAATATAAATAATAGCATAGTTGATAGAGTTAGCCTAAAAAGGCCCCGCCGTCAAAAGTACAAACAAAAAGTCCTCTTCGCAGCTCAAAAAGAATGCGGCATTGGAGACGGCCCAGCCGAACTAACTTGTTACGCAAATATAATACCGCAATCAACATTACCGAAAAGTAGTCTTGGAAGTGAAACGGATAGGTACAAGGCGGGCATATACAGTCACCCGAGATTTATAGAGGGAGCGTTGGCGGTAGGGAAGGCGGGAGATGTACGAAGAGTTTGGAAGAGAGCCGAGGAACTGGTCCGCTTACAGCATAAAAGTAAGGACACATGGGTGCAAAATGTCTTTACGCAAATCTTCGGAGAACAGGAATGGAATCGAATCCAGAGCCGGAAAGCATCATCTTCTAAATTTCGGATCTGGCTCGAGGCAAAACTCGGATACGGTGTTAGTGTTGATGCTCTTGCAGCGAATAATATAACCTTTAAACAGGAAGGCCCAAGTGAAAACTATGAATTTGGTATTGGACTCGATTATTCATCAGAGGTTTTCCAGACAATGCGGAAATCAAGTGATGATCTGAAGTTTGTTCGGTATGGGGACAAGCAGGAAAAGGGAATTGTGAGGACCAGGAGGATTATTCAGGGCGCAGTCGAAAATTCTGCGGCATTACCAGCAGAGCTAAAGGCAATTGGAGGACCGCTTGAGTTGTGTAAAGATGGAGACGTGCAGAAAGAAGGTGAGACAAGGGACACTGAGATGGAAAAAGCCTTGATGGATGCAAGAAAGCAAAATATAACCTGGAACGATGTGCGATTGGGCACAAATATAAAAGTTCCAGGGACCTCAGTACCCGCGTCCCTAAATTTCAATTTCCATGGCAAAGACATAGGCGAAGGGGAAAAATTAAAAAAGGAATTGTGGGGGAATATGTGGTGGAGGAAATGGGATAAATCGCTCCTGAGAGAATGTACGAGCACTTCTGGAGCTGAACAGTCTTGGAAGGATGCTATGGGGGATGGGGAGATGTGGTGGGATTTGAGAGGGGGGAGGGGTGGTATTTGGACGGGTGAGAGGGTGTGGGTTGAGTGGGGGGAGGTTTGTGGGGCAGAGGAATTTATAGAGGAGGGTTTTGGGGGTGCGTGAGAGGGTGGGAAACAGATGAGAATGAGTTGATGTGTGGACCCTGAGTTGAATTTGGAACCTGAAGATACATGCCCTTGTTTAATTTTTGACGCAATCACAATTATACAAGTAGAGAAGTTCGAGTGTTCAAATAAACTGCATCGCCTGGATGACAAACTAGAGTTGGAGAATAATTTCACCGAACGAACAACATGTGACTTGAGCTGTGCACAGCTTTCATAGCCATCAGTTGTAAGGTTTGTACATAGACGTGGAAAAGTATCGACTGGACTGAGCGCCAAAAAAATAAACTAATACACTATAACTCCACGCCCCAAACACACAAAACCAACTGATTAATCTTCTCTCCCTTCGCGGCACCATCCAACATCTCATACGGAACCTTAAATCCCTGTTCTTTAACCAGGTAGCTGGCGAGGTTTAGTAGGTGCTCATAGTTTACGGTCGAGGAAGTGAAGAGTTCGGGGCGCATTGCTCGTAGTTGGGAGATGGTGGTTGTGAGGGTGGAGTGTTCGTCACGCGCTCCGTGGAAGGTGGTCGAGGGGCTGTGGGTTGAGGGTTGGAGGGACTCGGGTATTCTGCGGAGGTTGGTGGGGCTAGATTAGTTGGGCTTGGGGATGGATGAAGGAGGGGAGGGATGAAAGAGAAGAGGGGAAAGAGGGGAGATAGGGAAGGGGAAGGGGAAGGAGAAACTCACGAGGTTCCGTCGCGTATCCAATGTTCTAATGCTGGATGGATGGCAGCTACGGTTTGCTGATCGGATACTTTGAGCATCATCATGTAGATCCAAAGTGTCCAATATGTAAAAGCCCAGTCTTCTAATAGAACAGACCAATCTAGTGGAAGTTCTTCTTCTTGATCTTCGGCTATGAGGCGGTGGATAGTAGTGGATAGAGAGGGGTAATGTTGGGTAAGCAGTAAATAGGCTTGTTCGATGGAAAGGATCTTGAAGTTCCTAGTTGGAGGAGCTGATGAGACTTGAGGAGGTGGGCTAAGGATTTGCGTGATTAGATTATTTAGGGGTTGGAGGGCGGATTGTAATGTGGTCAGTTGTGAGGTACGATAAATCGTAGCGAGGGATTGATTGGGGCTCTGAGGAACGCTGAGGCATTGTTAGTTTGGTCAAATATAGAGATGAGAATACGAATTTACCCTAGAGTCGCACCGGTTTGCTCAATCCTGCTAATTTCGTACGAGAGTTTGGACTGAATAATAAAGATTGCCTGGAGTAGCGCTCTGCACAAAGGGCTTTCGAACGGCTGTGCAATTCTCTCCGGACATATTCCCGGGAACTTCAACATGTATGAACGCTCTCGTTCATTTACTACCATGCAGCAAACCAAATCTACAAGGCCTTCTTCAAAACTGTGGAATTCTACGATTCGAGGATCTGGTGATTTGTCTGTAGATGGTGGCTGTACCGCAAACATAAATTCCTCCTCGGGCTGCTTTGGATCCGGGGGAGTGTGACAATTTTGACTTCGGCGCAATTGAATAGCATCAGGGCCTGGGGTCAGTTTAAGATTGACAACATTCCGATTCACAAGATCGTCTGGGAGAATAAAACCATAGCCAAGTAGCAATTCGCTATTTGATTTGTTTCCATAGTAATTGTAAATTTGATCTCCTTGCGAGACGCCGGCAGAATGAACTAAATCGAAGGAATTGGATTTAGAATCTCTTCTCCACTCAACCTGATTGATGCCATTATGATTGCCTATATCAACGAGGGGATAAAGGATCGAAAATCTATCATTGCGAACATGGTCTAGATTAAGATCCATATCCATAGAGCTCTCGCTCAGTGCGTCGGGACAAATTGTCAAAGATGGTCGAAAACTTCGACTGTCAAATATAGTAGCAGCCCATTGATACAAGATATAACTGTATTCTTTATGATTTGGTAGTTCCCTCAGAAGCACAACTCCTTTCTTCCACTGATCCCTCCACATCTGTTCTCGCTTCTGAAGTGGAGGTTCTGCATTTGTCCCAACGAGGAATCTCTGATCTTTCTCAGGCCACCAGATAGGAATCCCAAGGCTTTTAAAATCACTTGGCTGGGGGAGTAATCTGATATACTGCCACCATGGAGATTCTTCACCCTTCAGATATTGCTGCATGAGAAAAAAGTGCCCGATGATATTGGGATCATCTTGCTTTAAAGTCTTTAAGAACTCAATAGGAAATGGTTCTGTAGATGGAAATTGGGAATACGTGCCAACTGCATTCAGATATGATAGAGAAATTTGGTATGAGCATCGTACAATACTTGTTTGAGGAGGTATCGTTTTTTGCGCCTTGAAGGATAATCCTGTGACTGCATCTTTGTAGATTTCAACATCAGGATGAAGATAAGCCCCAGAAGTTATGGCCCATTGAACTAGATTCTGAATATACTCCGTCATTTTTGTCTCCAACTCGAGCTCTCTTCAAATGATTGCAGCACAAATATTCTGGCTGCAAAAAAAGGTCGTCGAGCCCTCTGTGAACGCATCACGTGCTCAACACAACCTTTTTTTTTTTTGGTGGGGCATTGGCTTTCAATGATGAACTTCTTCATTCGTTCGTCCATCGCGTGCAAATGGACGAAATAAATCGCACATCGAACAAACTCCTGCCAAACTCTGATACGCATTTGAGCCAGAGAGCATCTATTTGTGAAATGTTAATTGGGACATTGAAGAGTGTCATGACACCTTGAGGCTTAGTTAGGTATAATCCATCTGTGTGCGATTTATTTTGTCTGCCATGGTCTTGGTACAGTATTTTCATGCTAACAGACTCATTGAACAACGTCTGTATCTCTGCAATAGACAGTCCGATGAGAAAAGAGAAACCGTACGGTAAGTTGAGTTGTATCATAGTTTCGCTGATGTGCGAAATTGCCTCGGATACTACCTTGTACTTGCTGTGTATCTCTCCAATAGGATCAGATTTCTCAAGCCAGGTAAAGGATCTTCTGCTGAGCGCGTCCTTCAATCTTCAATTTACCTTCCAACTTTTCAATTGTTTGCAGGCAACACGATGGTTTCCAATAGATATGGTCGTGAACGCAATGACGAGCATACAGAGCTCTTTCAACCGCAACTTCCAATCCCCACGCGCGCATGGTATTTCATTCAGCTATGGGGACTGAAGATAGCCATTGTGTTAACCTTCAGAATCCTGCGCTTTCTACGACCAGTACCTCCAGAAGCTCGACCTACGAAGCTCTTGGCATATCCATGTCGACCCAATCTACCAACGCGAATCTTTATTCCAACGTCGAAGCAAGTTGACAATGAACCGCTTCCGTTGTACCTCGATCTTCACGGCGGAGGACATGCTTTGATGTTTGCAGAATTCGACGACGAGATCTGTGCAACGATTGCAAATCGTTTGAACGTTATCGTTGTGAGCATCGAGTACGGTTTGACACCATCGAATAGATTTCCGGCATTGACAAACGACGTTGTTGCTATCGCGCAAGCCACAATCAACAATCCCGACCTCAACATTGACAAGTCGCGCGTCGTGTTGGGAGGTTTCAGTGCAGGAGGAAACTTGGCTTTATCTGCGGCTCAAATACCTGATTTACGGGGAAATTTGAATGGGGTAATGGCTTGGTATCCAGTAATGGACTTCACGCTCACACCGGACGAGAAGAAAGCCTCGCGACCATATCGAAATGCAAAGGACTTGGATGATCTACCGGATTTTGGACCAGTCCTCGAATGGGGCCATATTCCTCCTGGACAGAACCTCCGTGATCCACTACTGAGCACTAGATTTGCCCGCGGAGACGACCTCCCCAAATGGATATATATAATCGGGGCAGAGTACGACATGCTTGCCAGGGAAGCTAGGGATACAGCTTTTGATCTTGCCGATTTGAATGAACAAGAACGAAAAGAAGGAATGTATGGTTTCGAGAAGGATAGCTATAAGTGGACGCTAGTAAGAGATGTTCGACATGGCTTCACTCATGACTTGATGGACAATAAAGGGCCGGATGCAGAGGCTATCCGGAAACTCAGGACGGATGAAATATTAGAGCAGGTAGGAAACTGGCTATTTAAAGGTCCTTTCTCCAAACATTGAGATACCCAATGTTATTCAGAGAGCTCTGGCTATCATTACTTTCAGGTGGGCTTGTGGCAATGCTTGGACAAATAGGTTGAGTTAGCATTATACCAATTGAATTACTATAGCTCTTGAAGCTATATTCTCAATCATATGAGAACAATGCGGTGCATTGGCATTCCATTGTTGATTCATATTTTGCTAAGACTCTCATCCTGCATAGTTTCGAGTATCTTCCAAAGTTCAGATCAAACCGAACATCTGGGGACAAGATATCTCCATTATGTGGCTTCTCCCAAAGTGCCAGTTTATTGAACCTTTGCGTACCATCCTTCCGAAAGCTGTTCATATGTGATGAATGGAAAGAAATCACACTACACAGTGGGGCACATTAAACTGGCCAAACCCAAATCAACATATCATGTGCATTATTCAGACCACCATCCTCTCCCCTCCATTCCATTGGATGTTATTCATGACACTATGACGATACGGGGCCAAGCACGCATCTTCCATAATTTAGAATGGAGCTCCAATAGGTTTGTCCCGCAATTCATCCGCCTGTCCATATATCAATTGCTCACTCGCCCTTGCCCTATCTGCCGGATTCATTCTCTCCAGCATGTCCCTAATCCTAGCTTCTGCCTCCTCTTCCATCCTCGCTTGCGACATTTTCTCCGTGTCTCCTTGTGACAATGGTATATTTCTGAATGGCCCCGCAAAGCCTGGCATATCTTCCAAGACTCGCATCTCCAGCTCCCCACACTTGCCAGACTCGAATTCTCGCCCATTATATACTGAATGAGGCCATATCGTTGGTCTCGATCTGCGTCTTCGATGAAACCAGGAAAATCGCAAGTGCGAAGTCTCCGGCCTTAGAGTCGAATCATCATCCCTTGCAGGATGTAAAAAGCGTTTGGGAACAGGAACTTTTAAACAGAGGATTAGGAGGAAGGCGACGAATACGCTCACTGATGCGACGATGACCGGTATGAAGACGGCCGAGTTAATGCTGTTCGAGCCAAAAGGTTTTGTAGGTGGCGGGTTACCTGTTGGTGAGGCGGGTACGTCGGCGAGGGAAAGGATATCCGCGATTGTCAAGGCACATTGTGAAGCCAATATCAAGGATGAAAATAACTCTAAACGTCGCATCGTGAGACAATGATTCCTTTGGCCTGATTGTAAGGCTTGAGGAACTACATTTGTGCTCTGCAGTACAAGAAAGCAGCACACGGCACTAGGTAAAATAGAGCAATGGATCTCTCAATGTGAGGAATATAGATATTTTTGAGAGGGAACTTTGCACCGCTCTTCGGAAGAGATGGCTACCTAGAAGAGAAGAGAGATTTCACACGGTAAACTAATTTGGAGAGAATATAATTATTGTCATTATTATTATCGACCCTGGCTTATTTGCTTCGCTGCAGCCCCTGCAAACCCGTCATATATATCTTTCCCTGTATCGTATCACAAAACGCCAACTTTATATCACCGCGGTTACGATTCCAGTTAATAACTGTAGAAATCTAGCCCATTTAACGAAAGGTACATTGCTAATTTGCTATTCCTCTTTTATACAGTAGGTAAATCAATGAGACTTGTCAGAGTACTAGTAGGTACTATCGTAGCATCATTCACAGTATCTCTGCTTTGTCCTGGTGATTGGAGGTTACATTGCAGGTTGATGCTGATGCTGACATGGATATTTGGAATAACATCACCTCACTGCACGTGATATTCTTCCTCTCCTCGCATAATGGATACACAACACCATCCATTCATGTCCTAGCTCATCACTTTCTCCTAATTGGTTATATAACCTTATTTAATATGAGCAGCTGACAAGCTATGAAAGCCACCTATGAATAATACTTTTCTTCTTCGGTCCATACTATATATAGGTATCGCTTGATCAATTCCCTCATATACACCGTGACACGGAATTCATGAAAGTTTACCAAGTTCTTTCCTGGACAAAATAAATCAGAAGGGGAAAAAGAAAAAGGAAAGAAGGAAAAAGAAAGAAAGAAAAAAGATTCTCTTGTTTAATCAAACAGCACCGCTTCTCCCCGTTCTTCAAATTCATTTATCCCCCCCCAAGCTCATAGTATATTGCCGTGGTTACTTTGCCGAATACAATGATTTACGTAGTAGAAGGATGAGTACGTAAGCATCGGGTAACTACACGCAGGGGCCACCAACTTCAAATCAACCTTTTCCCTTTTCTCTTAATTCTTTTCAATCGCTGATGTTCGATTATAGTGAACTCCGCCGGTAATTTCTATATTGGGTGGTCCCGGTTAAAAGGTAATCGCCGGCGAACCTCCTTTCCCTTGCTTACCAATATTTGTTTTTCGATGTTATTGATGCTTCTATAATTTACATTAAGTATGCCTTCTGTGAGATTATATATCACTTCGAAAGTTGCGAAAGCGAACGAGGAACAAGTCGAAGTCAGCCACTTTGAAGCCTCGTGTATTAGTTATATTCTCTTTTGAAACCACAACCCATCTTTTTCTCAACCTAGGGCCCACACCTAAATACATCTGCGCAAAATAGGACAATGGCTGGAACCGGCGTACTGAGTCCTTTGGACGACATAATGCCTCCCATCGTGAATAATGTGATATTAGGATTTCCATGCGAGGACCATCACAAGCAATACATCTTCCAAACTATGCAGAAGGCTTTATCCAAGTTGGTATTCGGAGTACCGATTCTCGCAAGCGAGATAGTAAAAGAACATTCAACGGGATAACCATATCGACGGACTCCAACAACTCTCAAAAGCCCCGGACCCTATGGTCAAGTTGAATTTGTTCTCAATGACCTTACACTTCCCGAAAAGGCTTTTCCATTCTCATATCCCGAGTTACGGGCCAAGGGATTCCCGATTAGCGAACTCGATGGTAGAGTTTTTGCTCCGCAGGCTGACACTCAGTTTAAGGTCATGCGTGCGCAAGCGAATTTCATAAGAGGAGGCTGTATGCTGTGTATAGGCATATCTCATTCTTTTGTAGATGGCTGGGGTCTATATCTAATCCTAACAGAATGGCAAGACAATGTAAGATTCAGCAGCAGCTTGATCCATCTCCCACGGCGCACCGCCTCAAAATCCCCAGCGACGCCCCGCTTGCACTGAAAGTCGATTTATCGCATATCTCCTACGAGGATCTAAAACAAAGGCCTGAGCTGTGGAGAGTCCTGGGCTTAGACTGGCGAGGCTCCAAAGGCACGCCTCCGCCCATCGCCCCGTACGACTCAGCACCCGTCAGTGATACCAGAATATTCAATATAAGCGCCAAAGCTCTGCAGAAACTAAAACAAGAAGCCACACCTAACGAAGCCGACTCATCTTTCAAAGTCTCATTATGGGTAACCACAAACGACGCTCTCGTTGCGTTTCTCTGGCGCGCCATCACAAAAGCCCGCTACCCACCAACCCTACCACTCCCACCAAATATCCGCCAAACATCTTACGCGTCCGTAGCCATCGACGGCCGAAACAGCCTCTCAATCCCCGCCTCCTACATTGGAAACGTCGTATTCTGCTGCATGACTGAACTACCCCTCGATCTGCTCCGAGATCCTAACACTCGTCTAGAAACTATCGCTTCGCGTATCCGCGCGCAAGTTACAGCAAATTCCAACCCACAAAGACTACGTGACGCAGTCGCTCTCGCTGCAACCATGCCCGATGTTCGGGCTCTGGCTAACGCATTCCCGAGCTGGTTTGCAGAGGACCTGGTTACGACGTCGTGGGGTGATCTGCCGCTCTATAATATCGAATTCGGCCCAATTTTTGGGGCGACGGGTAGAATCGAAACATTTCGCGTGCCCAAGGGGACCTTTGATGGTATGTGTTGTATTCAGCCATGGAGGCGGAATGGGTCGTTGGATGTTTTCATTGGGTTGGAAAGGGCTCAAATGGAGAGGCTTATTGCCGACCCTGAATTCAGTAGTCGATTTCAACCGGTTGATTCTGATGCAAAGGCAAAATTGTAGGCAGAGAGATGGAAATTAAAATATTGGCCAGCTATTAGCTAGTAAGATTGAGAAATCTGGGAAATCGATGGACTGTTATGGCTGCAACTTGGGGTTCTGCCCAGCCTGGAACTTGGTATGCCTGATGATAATTCAAATTTCTGCCCTTTTGCAAGCACTTCTACAATATTGTGTTATTTTACTTGAATACTAAAGTTCGTTTCGCTTATTCACCATAGTTGTTATCTTAACACGTGCAAGTTAGTATATTCTCAGCCTGTGCGGTTGAAGCATAGAGTCCTCTACCATTAGCAGAAGCCCAACCAAGTTGAGCACAAATTAAGCACAAGGGAGGCCAATTGAGGCAGGCTGAAAGCTTCAAAGTTGAGCCGGTTTCCATATAGCAATACGATGGCATAGCTCAAAAGCGACGCCATTTCTACAGGAGAGATACTGGTTATGTGCATGGTAGCTTTGTACAGTGATTGCATGATATTGTTTTGAGATTGTCTGAGGGCTCAAGAAATGAGCGTAAGATTACAATATATCAGAAATGGTAACAGCATGCTTTTCAACAGTCGTACGTGCCAATACAGCGTGCAATTATCGTCTCTTTCCGCCATTCCTTTCACCACAACTTCACTATTCCGACAAAACAAACCCGAATAACACGAAACGCGCACCAGCCAATCCCAACGCACAATGCAGGTAGGTCTTGACGTTTCATCACATGTAGCCTTACCCGCATCAAACATCTACTCTGGGTCTCGCCGTGCCTTCTCAAAACAAACTCGCAGTTCCGGCTTCGACCACATAATATGCAGCGTGCTCTGGGCCTCCCAGTCTAGATCCGTGCTCTTAAGCTGCCAATCGTATTTCCACAGCAGCTTCGCCAGAATCAGGTTCATCTCCATGTACGCAAAACTAGGAATGGTCAGTAGCTATATAGCACACAACACTTGACGACGATGAATGAGCTAGGGAAATTCGACTGACTTGCGTCCCAAACAAGCTCGCGTGCCAAGCGAGAACGGCTGACTCGCTTCTTTGACATCCGCGCACTGCGGATCGAGCCAGCGCTCTGGCTTGAACGACATCGGCGAGTGAAAGTTCCGCTCATCATGCGTTACTGTCCAGGCGCTTGTGTATAGTTCTGTCTGTGATCATCGAAGTGTCAGCTGGGTTCATTGATCGCGGTGGGAAACTTACGCCGGCTGGAATCCAGAGGTCATCGACCGTGACGCCGGGCGAAAGGCGGGGGAAACCTTGCGAGCCCGGGGGGTAAATCCTCAGGCCTTCGCTTATGACGGCTTGCAGGTATGGCAGATTTTGCGCGGAGAGGTGGGTGATCTCATCGTAGGATGAGAAGTGCGAGCGCACTTCGTCGCGGAGGCGGTAATATGTACGGGGCTCTTTGAGCAGATGGAATGTGGTAGCCGCGAGGAACGTTGCTATTGTTTCTCCACCCGCAATACTAATTTCGCAGGTTAGGATATGATTCAGTTGGTTGAATCCTTTTTTTAGTGGCGGGCTGCACTTACACTAAGGTTGATGCATGCGCGGTGAGTTCTTCGTGTGCTATCTCGCCGCTTTCGACTTTGCCGATGATGTTGGTTAGAAAATCTTTGCGGGGAGATTGACTTGCGAGACGGCTGATACTGGTCAGTTGCCCGTTTGACTCCACCTAATGCATCGAATGGGAGACTTTGACACTTACCGAGCTACTTTATTTCTAGTGTAGCCAGTATTTTTATTGCGCACCGCGGCTGTAAACGGAAACAGCCATTTGGCTAGAACGACCGCGATTGGGAAATGCCGCAGATTGTCGGCAAGAGTTATGAAGTATAGATGGTCTTCCACAAGCTCGGACCAAAAATGTGGTTTACCTATTCTTGCATCGGTTAATCAGGGCGCTTTTCTAAGATTTAGGGGAGCAGAAAAAGTACCGTTTTCAATGGAATGGAAAGATTCTCCAAATGCTATCGTCATTGCAAATTAGGCCTTACAATTCAATACACCAAGCACATCATTGAAACTTACCTACTTCGCCCAATATATCAAACGCTACCATCTCGTACCATTTCGTCATATTGAGCCCGCGACTAGTAGCCTTACTGCACTCCTCAATCTTAGCCATGAATCGATCCACGCAGCTATTCACAATATCTTCTTGCTCAGCCAATGCCTTGGTGGAAAATGCGGGCGAGAGCGATTTCTTCATCCGCGCGTGTTTCTCCGGGATGCGCTCGCTTCCAACACACAGAGACTTGAAGCTCGCGCCATACATGTCGTAAAACTGGCTCTTGATCAGTGCCGGCTGCCCGGTTGGTCGGTGTCCATATATCGCTTTCCAGGATCCTACCGAAGAGAACGATAGCTCGTTGGGAGAAACCCGGAACACGGTGCCTGCGCTGGTTAGCAGAGCTCGCATGTGCTGGGATGCGATTAGGCTGGTACATGCCGTAGGTTTGGTGGTTTTGCTCAATGGTACGGTGAAATCGACCGTGCATGGAATGGAACATTCGCCATAACTTTCGTGGATGATACGTGTCAGCTCGATGTGTATTATTAGGAGATGATATCTAGACGTACGAGGGTTGAGCGGGCCATGAACGGCCCGGGGAATTTAGATAGAGGGTGGAAGTAGACATTGTACACGGTAACAGATAATAAGTAGATGACAGTCTAGGCAAATTATAAGTAAGCTTGATGGACAAGCCCCAGTGACGAAAACTGCTCTTACCAAACTTGAGACCAGAATAAGCAAGTCCTTGAGCAGATCGTTACTTAGCACATCGGAGCTGTGCGTCAATCGATGCAGCGCTTTCTGGATGAAAGTTTCAGACATTGCGGTATCGTGAAATTCAGTATGAGGCGGTGGGCTTTTGCTTGATAGGTATGTGTATGTTTATGTGTGTGCTCACTCATTTCATTGCTACAGATGCTACAACCAAAGATTATCGAAACGGGGATTTCCAGATCAGGCAATTCCCTGAAGGAAAGCCCGATTCAGAAACCGGTTACTGTCGCACATAGCTGTATTCGTAAGGTAACAATTACCCCCTCAACCCGCAATATTGTTTTCCGAAATGTGTTGGGGAGCACTGACTTGGAAACCCAAGGGCGTTGAAATATCCAAGCTTGTTAAATTCATGCTGCCACCTATAAGGAAAATCGAGTATTTGAAATTTTGTTCCAGAAACTCTTCGGTTCTTAGATATGGCGGTACAAATGCATGCATAAGCGAGTCCTGAGTGTGTAGAATTTATGGAATATTCACTATCGAAAGGTTTCATCATCTTCAGGAACAATGAATTGTGAAAATACAATCTTGTACGTAGGACTGTCGTTGAAAGTTCCATTGATGGGCAGGTTCCCACAAAGAACCGAGAGTGTACTAAGTTGATGGGCATGTGATTCTACGTCTGACAACTTCATTATTTTCTCTATCTATTTCTGTGCGGCCCTTGTTTTCAAAAACTTTCAGTCCCCTCGCAATCTTCTTGCAAGTATCTTCACTCTCGAATCAGCAGCCAGTACTTTCGACATTTGAGTCTTGCGCTGCGCAAATAATGACAATCGCCTCCCACTCGTAATCATCGACTTCGTAGTCACCGAAGATTATGCCCTGCCTATCGAAATCTTCCGGATCCTCGGATCCGGCAGCTGACGGCGTCCTGACTTCTGTGTCTTTCGAACCCGTTAGCAAGAGATATTTTTCTACTATCTCCTCGCACAATTGGGCCAATTTCTCTGAAACTAGGCTGAGCATCATTAAGTTCTCCGGCCGAGTGGTACAATGTAGACAGCGCACCATTTGGAAGCAAAATTCCAGGGTTTCTTTGTGAGACAAGAGGGCGGTGTCGAAAGTTCCGCCTTCGGGGCAAGACCTTTGTGTCTCTAATTCGTCTAGCAGGAACACGACTTTCTGGAGACATTGGCAAAGAGTTTGTGAGGTCGCCTCGTTTGAGGGTTCTGATGTTCTTTGTGAACCCCAAACGTGCTGGAGTTGGGATGAAATTGAGGTTGAGGACGGGGTGGCTATCTTGAACCCCGAAAGCGAAGCCCCAACCCTTGAGCTAGACGAGGGTGAGAGGTGAACAAATGGATCTGGCTCGAGGTCAGGAGAAGTCGTGACACAAGAGACTTTGCTACGAGAACTGGCTGTAAAGATTTAATAAAGATTTCAATTCCGCTGAGACATGAGCTAGCTAAAAAGAAGAAACTTACGACGACTTGCTGGTACTGGGCCATTAGTCCGACTTCTTAAAGTTGAATCGAGCTCGCACAGGCTGCCATCAGTCGCCGGCTCCTTATTGGTATTGTCCCCACCTGGATGCCATTCGAAGCTGGCCATGTTGAGCCACGACGGATCTAAGTCATCGTCATTTCTTTCGTGGTCATTCTTGGATGGCTGACGATTGAAGAAGCTATCGAAGAACAAAGGCTCCCTCGTCCGCACATCTCTGGTAGACTCTTGTATGACATTCTCTTGGTTGGGTGTTGCAGTTTGAACTTGAGTGTTGGTCGTTCCTGTAGCAGGCATCGACTTCGCTTCTGATTGGGTCCGAGATTGAACGGTATCTATGTCTACATTTCTCAACTGTGCAACAGGCGACTTTATCTGCTGCGGCCTTTTCCCTTTCCGTGGACTAGAATAGATGCAGGGTATGGACAAAGTTTTGCAACGAACACAACCTAACGACTGACCCGTACACCGAATCTGTCGATATTTTAGTCATTACTGCAACAAGTTATAATCCAACAGTAGGATAAGGTGATTCTGCAAGGAACATGCAGGAAAGGAGAAAGATTTACCTTCTTAGCTCTCCACTTGTCACACGCTGAATGCTGTGGCCATCTCGACGATGTTTGACCACCGTTTCGGGTAAAGCCGTTTTCTCGTTCCACGAATTCAATATCGTTATTTCTCAATGTTCCAAACATTGCTTAAGTTATCTTTCAAGTAAAGAACGTTGAATGAATTGAAAAGAAAAGTTACAAAGCTACCACAAATACTTATCAGAAAGATTTCATCTGACGGATCTAGTTCCTACAACCACCAACGTCTCGAATGGTGGCTGACGGCCAAGAGCTGACGGCTAAGTAGACGTTACATTGCCTTATCTCTCGCAATTTAATGTGATTGGAAGAGATTGGAACATATTCGAAAACGACAATTTGATTTGCGTTTATGGATATACTGTTAGTGTATGGTATACATGGTATAGAATAGAAATGTATTAGCAGAATCGAGTGTCTCTCGGAGGCTGATAATGTAATAATAAGTTTACATCAATTCCTATTTGCTTTTGCTGTATATTATAACCTTCTATACGATTTCGGGAGTCTAGTTTTATAATACTTTCAGTCATTTGAGCGATTATATAAATTGTGTTTGTGTATCACCAAAAACCATATATGGTTCAGAAAGTACCTTAGAGAGCTTTGGAATACAATAGGAGTCTATTGATATAAGGCTGGTTCTTGAAGTTTTTAATTACTACCACACAGTACGGAATGGGATGCATGGGGGTTTGTTAACAATTGGCCAATTGCACGGGGTAAAAAGTAAGATAGACGGAAGAATACGACATATAGCCCTCTTGTACTTAAGAAACCAACCTTTGCTTTATATGTTATCTGAATCTATGCTTGCATAGGATATGTCAGATTTACGTTATTGTTACGCCGCTACAATCTCTAATCACCAGAGGATAGAAAGGCCCGTTGGTGGTTTCTACTAAGGGTCAAGCACTACCCCGCAACTATAATCAAGGGTTAGATTTGGGTGAATGAGATTCTTCTTGAAAGCTTGCTGTTAGGGACTACTATGCTCAAGATAATAATCCTAGATATTGAAGTTGTTCGCGGGGAACAGAAGAGGATCGAATACAAAGGGTATCACGCCACAATACTAACAAATGACAGCGTTCCCAACAACAAGACGATATAAACCTTGAACTGAATGAGATATTCCAATTTTGTCGGTGAGAACTAGGCCGACTAGGGTTTCTCGCCTAAGAATAATGTAAGCCCTCCTTCCATAATGAGAATCGTCCGGGCAATAACGCTCCGCTTCGAGCGAGCCGAGATATAGGTTCCTAACAGTACCGGCTAAACATCTTTATTACCCAATAATCCAAGTCCTCAGGGGTATATCAGCTCTGATAAGAGATTGATAGCCTAGAATATTGCTGTTTCCAAGGGTAAATTTTACTATTTGGGACCAGGTACATAATAATATGCGCTGAGAACCATATTCCGAATAGTTCAATGCCGTACTAGCCGAATATCGCAGTTCATATGACTCTGTATCTTTATAACTTAATACTTAGCTACTTAGATCAAACTTGTTCACTACTCAAAGCCTAAGATTTGTCTTTCATCTCATACTCACTTCATACTTCTCTCAAACCGGCTCCTGCAACCATGTCAAAAAGAGAAACTGCAAAAACGGTGCTGATAACCGGCTGCAGTGATGGAGGCAGTGGATCAGCTCTTGCCGAGGCCTTCCAAAAACGTGGTTTGCATGTTTTCGCCACGGCTCGTACGTTCTCCAAGATGTCACATCTCCAAGATCTTCCCAATGTTACACTACTGGAGCTGGATGTTACCAATTCACAAAGCATTATTACTGCTCTCGATATTGTTAAAGCTCAGACGAATGGACAACTGAGCTATCTGGTGAACAACGCGGGTCAATCAATGGTCATGCCTGTCTTGGATACGGACATTGAAGAAGCGAAGAAGATCTTCGATCTTAATTTTTGGGGTGTCCTTGCCATGACACAAGCGTTTGTGCCACTTGTCATAGCCGGCAAAGGCACTATCGTGAATATTTGCTCCATTTCAGGGTATTTAAATCCTCCTTGGATGAGTAAGTTTGACTAATACAACACCTATATCCTGTGGCTTATTGTGGGTTGTTCTAACACTGCTTCTTGATGCTAGGTATTTACGGTGCATCTAAAGCTGCTCTAATGCTGCAGTCAGAGACGATGCGTTTGGAATTGGCTCCATTTAAGGTCAAGGTCCTGGCAGTTGTCAGCGGGATAGTCGATACAAACATCATGTCTCACGGGAACGATTGGAAGCTTCCTCCTGGATCATTGTACAGCAAAGTGTCCAAAGCTATAGAGGCTCGTGCTTCGGGCGCGGATGTGAAAGCATCTGATAAAAGTAGGTTTTGGCTCAAGAAATCATGCTTTCGAAAACCCTTATCGCTGACACCAATATGTTTAGTGGATGCAACCAAATTTGCGAACAAAGTCGTTGCCGATGTTTTAGGCGGGGCCAACGGTCGCACCTGGAGAGGCTCTGCAGCTTCTATTGTATGGTTGATGACACTATTGCCAACTTATTTAATTGTAGGTTCTCTGGAATCTTTTCAACGTAAATCATGCTAACAGGTGTTTAGGATAAGGCTATGTTAAGTGCGACTAGTGTTGGATAAGTACCTTGAGTTTTAAGATTGTGGCCCATGAGAACTCTCATATGTATGTAGGTACGTAATGTAAGAAGGGCTGGTAATTCAGGGCTTGGAAAGTAGTTTAATTTAACTAATAATCTCTTATGGCTTCAAAAGGCTTTCTTGCCCTCTTCTTGAGAAGAAAATGGCTCGGTAGTTGTTTTGCCTAATCTTGGAATATTCCCAGAGAGTCATTTTGTTTCCTGCTGAGTCTGCTCTATTTCTGTCAGGGCTAAACCTCTTGTTGGTACTCGGGCTAGGCACGCGTAGGACCTTCTATCATGATCGAGGTATATAACACGCGCTTACTTGAGTAGCCTAGACAGAAGTCTGACGCACAGGTTAACGCCAAGGACTCTTTCCCGATCTGTGTGAGACGTATTCAAAAAGAATTTTAATTTAATGAAAAGATCTATTTGTTAATATTTCGCATGTCTTCAGTCGAAGTGATAAATGCATAGCAAAAGATTAGACTTATACAAGTACGTTCACTGCTCTAATTTCTTTTGGTCTTTATCTGTACGCCCCCTACGAGTATCTGTAAGAACTTGTTGGAATGCAGTCAACCTGGAATTCTCAGCACCAAACCAGGACTCTCTCAAACTTGCAATCGGTTCTTCGAGCTCCGTCCATTTATCTCCTAGAGTCAGAATAACTCTCCCGTTCCACCGACCAGGTCTATTCACTTCATCTGACGTATCGCGACCATAGCCTTCAACTTGGCGGGATTGGGATGCAGTAGCAGAGTATACTACGGCTAACCCAACATGGTGTGCTGTGCTAACTGGAGCCCCAGCGCTTATAATGGGTGCTGCAAGATCGGCTAGAAGAAGCTTGGTTACAGTTGCAGCTGGAGCAACAGCGTTGATAGTCGCACCGTACAGATGAATTGTTGGGCGAAGTGCACGAACCAGACCGATAAGCTAGAAGGGAGAATTCATGATGAGCATTAGGATTCGGGATCATTGGCTTAAAACTTACAGCTGTTTTTGTTGCACTATATACTGGCAAACTTTGTTCCGGCGAGTAGGCGGTTGCGCTGCTCGTGATAACGAGACTGCTGCCCGGAGCTTGTTTGCGAAAAGTACTAAGGCTCAACTTGACAAAATTCAGAACAGCCCGATAATTGACTTCAACAACATTATAGCCAGGCTCCTGTAGATTCCCGTTGCTGTCGAAAGTGTCCTGGAAGTAGTCACATTCCTCAGACACGCCAGCATTTGCAACAGCGATATCAATATGCCCCACTGCTGCAAATATGACCCTTAAGCTGTTCCAGTCCGTAACATCGCATTGTTTGTATTCAATATGTTCCAAATCAATCTCTTCAGATGGCGGATTGAGATCAAGTGTCACAACCTTTGCGCCATGAGAAGCCAAAATTTTAGCTGTCGCAAGTCCAATCCCTGAAGACTCTCCTGTAAAAAACAATAATGTTAGTTTCGTTCATTCAATTGACATGGACTTAAAATCTCTACCGGTAATAATAGCTACTTTTCCGACTAAGTTTGGAATATCGCTGTCGTTAAGTGTAAGTGACGCCATGATTCAACAAATCGGGCGGGAAACGTGGTAGAATTGTTTTCGGTTCATGGAAGGCTGTCTTATACCTCGATCCACCTTAGTATTTCGAGTATGCTATTGCTTTCTGAATCCATCGGTAACTTCCTATCTTGTCATAAGCCGTGTTGACCAAAAGAGGTCGTTTGCCCTATTCGTGGATTGCAATTTTCTCCACCCACCCCTTGTAATGTTCGTATCCTTTACATGCGTTAAGCGATTGCTAATTATATCTTTATGCACATTCTAAAATCTTGAGACATTACTTCTATTGTCAAATGCAAGTTTGAGTTAATCAGTTCTCTTGCTCTGATTCTAATTGGATTCTAGAACTCCAAATGTTGCATGTTCAATTTTAAAAGTGTGTAATTGAAGTGGTTCTACAGCACTTTCGTCCAAAAATAGCGGCCTCAGTACTTGGATTCTCTATAACTGTACTAACCAGCATCGCGTCCATATCATCAACCTAGCAGTCTAGGCATGACTTTTGTCATTAACTTTGGCTTTTTCCAAAGCAGATGCATCTCTGAATCTCTCTGCCAATCCACCTCATTGTCCGAAAGCTCAATGTCGTACATGAAATGTAGCTTTGATAGTGTTGTCCAAAGTTCCAGCCATCCAAGTCTGATACTATCCATTAGCTATAATCACAGGGCGTATGATGGAGAAAGATTTCTTACCCTCGTCCAAGACATGCTCGAGGCCCGAAAGAAAAGGGCTGACTTGCTTCTAACTGGTCGGATTCATTCATCCCAAGCCATCTTTCAGGCTTGAACTCCCAAGGGTTATCGAAATTGGCGCGGCTCATGCTGGCTGCAAAAGGGTGGGTAGACACAATGGTCTGTTTTGCTATTAATGAATGCCAAATAATGAGAACCAAAAATCAACACTTACACCTTCGGGGATAAAGTTGCCATCGACGACATCCCCACCTTGAGGCACAACTCGTGGCAATCCTAAAGGTAAAGGAACGAAAATTCTCAAAGCTTCGAGACACACCGCATTTAAATAGCGTAAGCCAGCTGCAGACGCCCCATTGATTTCAGAGTAGTCTCTAAAAGTACCGCGAATTTCTTCCCGAAGCTTCTTCATTACCTCCTTGTTGCGGCACAAGTAATAGATTGTAGTGGCAAGTGTTGTAGCGGTAGTTTCGCTCCCTGCAATACTATTTGGTTCATCAGCCAAGCTTACGAATGTATTAAAAATGAATTGCAGCAAGTCTTACACGAAGTCAGACGCATGTGCCGCCAGTTGGATATCTGATATGTTTGTCCCATTTCGATTGTGTAACAAATAGCTCATAAAGTCTTTTCTGTCAGTTGCTTGCTGTATGCGTCTTTTGAAATTTAGAAAGGGTTCAGATGGAATGAGGGGTAGATTGGTATAGTTCGTACTTATTGATCAAATCAATCGTGTAAGCTTCGTGTTTAGCAGAGCCTGCAACAAGCTTCGTGAGCCAGCTGGGATATATCTTCATGAACACACGGCCAAACAATGGAAACCTCCGTAGAAAATCAGACAGCCCAGCTTGACCCATGCTTTCAATCACGACGGAAATCCAAAAATGTACTTTTCCTATTGCACGAATATTCAGTAATTCTTTCTAAACGAAGCTCTCTTTTTAGCTTGGCCTATATTCATCAAACATACCAGATCGGACTCCATTGAAAGATTCCCCAAAAGCTAGTATACTTCAATTTAGCTTCAAACACAAATGAATAATCTAACATGAAGACACGAACCAAGTTCTCCGATGATATCGAAAGTAAGAAGATTCATCCACAGTGTCATATCAACACCTTCTGACCTGGAGCCAAGCACTCCAACTTGCTTAATAAAGTCGTCAATAGTTTTTGATACGAGATGTTCTTGCTCTCGCAGAGATCTATCTGAAAAGGCGCTGGACAAGAACTTGCGCATCTCATTATGTTTGACTGGATCACGCTCGCTCACGATAGAACTAGCCTGGTTCGCGAAGTTTCCACCGTCGTAGAAGTTACTTTTAATAAAAGTGGCAGCAGTATTTTTCCGTACTCCATATATATCTTTCCAGGACTGCGGACTACTGAAAGAAAGCTCGTTTGGAGCCACTTTTACCACCGGGCCTAATATCAAAGTTAGGCATGAAAAAAGTACTTATGTCATTCCAAACATATTCTTACCATATTTCTCATGTAGGTCGAGAATGTTATAGGGCTGTCGGCCACCCATATAACTGCGAGAGTAGCTTGCCTATTTATTTTAAGTCACATGGTAAATTAAACTAGGATGACCACTAACATTGCTAATAGCTGAGAGCAAAGGGCCCGGAAATTTCGAGAGAGGGTGTATATAAGCTTTCGCAGCAATTAAAACCAAGAATAGAACCACAAGCTGGCCATGTCAGTGGGGTATATTCTGGTCGAGTTCTTTGCAATAATTACCAGTAGAACTGCTCGAAGTATGTGCCGAGCACTTGAGAGATTTTCGAAGCTGTCTTGAAGAATCTGTGACTCTTTAAAATGGGTATACAAGGAATTCATTCTGCAGAAGATGGGCTTTCTGTTTCGAAGAAGGATTAACAAGAGCTGAAAACTACATTTGTTCAGCATGGTTCAATCCGTTTACTCGAACAGCGCTGGGAATCCAATGGCGCAGAACACGCCCTTTTTGGAACTATTTCTTAATGGAGCAATCCTTTGGGGGAATTCCCGAGCAAATCTCATGCGGAAATTACGAAGTTGGGACTAGTGGTGCTTTTGCACTTCCCTTACCTTTTAAATTAGCCAAAATTGATCTCCTTCGCATGTTCGTATGCAAAGAAGCAGATTACAAAATGCCACGTTTATTTATTGATGTATTGGCATTTGCTCTGGTTGCTGGTCCTTCGGCTTTAGTCAGTGCCGGATTGGTCAGTTATGGTAACTCGGCTTGTAAGCAGCTGGCTTCAAGCTACTCTAAACAGAAGATCTTGCCAAATACGACGGCATACGCAATTGGAAGCACAGGTAGGTCTCGCAGATTTATCCATATAGTCACGCTAATCTGTTCTAGAAAACTGGTCGTTAACATGCCTTGCATCACCGCTCTGCGTATTCGAACCGAAAACTGCGGAAGATGTGGCCGGAGCTTTGCATATCCTGGAAACCAGCCACACAAAGTTTGCTGTTCGCGGCGGTGGCCACATGCCAGTACCAGGCGTTGCAGATATAGCAGATGGTGTCTTAATATCGTTAGACAAACTTGACACAATGGGGCTTGTTGGAAGCACTGCTAGAATAGGATCTGGGCTCAAGTGGTGGAAGGTTTACGATTGGCTTAATACCAAAGGTTTCGCAACAGCTGGTGGAAGATTTGGTCCAGTTGGTGTCGGTGGACTTCTAGTGGGTACTGGCATCAACTATTTTGGCTCTCAAATCGGATGGTCTGTGAATTCAGTTTTGAACTATGAAGTCGTTGTTGCTGGCGGAAAGATTATCAACGCTAACGCCACGTCACATCCTGATCTATGGCTGGCTTTGAAAGGCGGATCGGGGAATTTTGGTATTGTTACCAAATATGATATGGCTACCTTTCCACTTTCTGATGTATGGGGGGGGGACTCTGGAGTACAGTGCAACGGAGCTAGATGCATATATAAATGCTATCGCAGGCTATGTAGACCCTCAAGGAGGCTCTGCAGATAAACTTGGAGCAGCTGATTGCCTAGTGCTGATGACACCGCAGACTGGTGAATTTGAGCTAGTAAATGTGCTTTTTTACAAAGATCCGATAGAATCTCCAATAGCGTTTGAAAACTTTACAAAAATACCAGCGCAGGTATCAACAGCAAGTACGCGGACTTGGAGAGATTTTATGATTGAGCAGAATAGTTCATCATATTCTGATTCTACTCAAAGGTATGCTGAACAGCGGAGTCGTGTCTCACTATGTCCCAAAACTAATATTAAATTTTCAAAGACGAGCTTTCTACACAACCACACTTAAGGCTACTCCAGCTTCTGTTTATCTCGTTAACAGCACGTTCATTCAAGCTGCTTTCAGCGAACTCGCAGAAATTCCGGGAATTCTGACGAGTGTAACTTACCAGACTATAACTAAAGACTGGCTCCTCGCTGCGCAGGCGAGAGGTGGAGATTCAATGAATCTAGATCCAGAAAATGGAGCCATCATTGGTAAATTACCCTTGCATTCTAATCGCATTTGTTTGCTAACGCTCTCTAGTCGTTTTGGTTTCGACAAACTGGCAAGATGCAATATATGATAAAAGAATAGCCAATTTCTCCAACAGTATCATCGCCCTAATCAATCAGAAAGCGAAAGCTGCGAATCTATCATACTCGTTCTACAATATCAATGATGCAGGCCCTGGTCAAGATATATTTCATTCATATGGTGGAGGCTCCTTGTCGAATTTGAAAGCAACTCGATTGAAATATGGTACGTTTGTTACTTCATCCAATTCCACTAGCTAACACAAACTATTACAGATCCCAATGGCACTTTTCAGAAGCTTGTTCCTGGGGGGTTCAAGCTTGGTCTTTAAAAAGGTTCATTCGTAGATCTTTCGAGAAGGGTCAGATTGTTCAAAGAGCGAAGTTATCAAAAGATTTGTGATAATGTACTCTAAATAACGAAAAGTACTAGAGTAAAATTCTTATTGGCTTCTGCCTACAATCAAGAATTTGGAACTTGAAGGTGTTATTTTGAATTCGTTTGAAATCCTGTGAAATTCTGTGAAAGTTTTCATTCTTTTTGAATCCGGTAATTGCCTCATTAGTCTTTGCCGCCGGAACTTTCCCATCTTATTCCATTTCCTCGTGCTAATTCTCTAAAGCTATTTACGTTATTCCTGAACTAGTCTTGGTATTTCTCCACACCTAGTGCCAATTTTTGTGACTTCTAACTCAGTCATAAAGCAATCGATCTATTTCGCTATCTAGTATTTGTATCTTTCTGACACATGTTTTCAAAGTCTGTGTTTCAATCTCATATTTTAAAAGTGCTTCAGTTCAACCAGATGAGAGTTTCAAGGATGAAGTATGCCAATTATATTGATGTATCGTCATCCACTTTGAGTGCCTCCATTAGACACATTACAGCCATTCCTATTGTGTCGCTATGTCTCTTTCTCTCCATTGTCTGGCTTGTAATTCGGCCCAAGGCTCGCCCCCGAAGACTTCCAACTGTATTTGTTGCAGGCCTAGATAATGGAAGACGAACTCTCAAGCAAGCGAGAGAGCATTTCATCACTAATTGTACTGAAATGATGTTCGAAGGCTATCGAGAGGTCAGTCCCAAAAGTTGCATCTTAATTACTATGCTAAAAACTCGACCAGACACAAGGCGGGTTCTTCTACGTCCCATCACCAAGTGGCGAGAGATTGATGATCCCTACTAGATACCTCGATGAGCTCAAAAACTCACCCAATGAAGACGTGGACTTTACGGGAAGCTTTTCCGAGGTAAATAGAGAATTGCGAGACCGTGAATATTTTCTGACAACCCAAAGATGTTCGAAGGCAAATACACAACTATCGGTCAGAGATGGCATTTACACCCAGGGGTTGTTAAAAAGTCTTTGAATGCAAATCTTGGTAAGCGACTTGAATTAGATGTCACGACTATCACGGATTAACGAGTTCTCGCAGCTGCTCTAATGCCTGCAATTGAAGAAGAAGTCGTGCACGCATATCAATCACTCCTACCCGCATTGGAAGGTTCGCAAAAGCCGAAAGTCTTGTAATTTATAATTTTTGATAACATGTTTAGATTGGAGCTCCGTTCAGATGGCAGAGATATTCACACAAATCATTTCTCGTGCTTCGAATCGAATGATGGGCGGCAAAGCACTTAGCAGAAATCCCGAGTGGATAGCTACGTCGATAAACTTTACAGCCGATACTTGGCTTGCTGCCCAGAGACTCAAGCAATTTTCACCCATGCTAAGACCAATAATTCAACACACCATTCCGGAAATGGCCAAGGTTCGAAGTCATTCTCTCGTTGCTCGCCAGGTTATTTGTCCGATTGTAGAGGCTCGTCAGGGACGGGAACCAAATGAGGTGGACTTACTACAAATGCTGTGGGATGGTGCGGAGGGAAGCGACAAGACGCCCGAGTTTCTCGCGTATACCGCTCTTGCAGTTAGCTTCGCAGCTATCCGCACCAGCTCTGCCGTTCCAACTCATTTACTATACGATCTCTGTTCTCGTCCGGAGTACATCGAGCCGCTGAGGATCGAGATCGAACAGATGCTTGCTGAAGAGGGATCTTTCACCCAGGTTGGCTTTACCAAGCTGGTCAAACTAGATAGCTTCATGAAAGAATCTCAGAGATTCCACCCCCTTTCACTTCGTGAGTCCAGATTTATTGATACCTAGCAGATAAGAGTGCTAATAACATTAGTCACGTTTGGGAGAGTAATCCATAAGGATCTCAAGCTACACGACGGGTTTGTTATCCCGTCCGGAACCTTCATTGGTATTCCAGCCCATGCAATTGCGCACGATGCCAAATTCTACGAGTTCCCTTCTGTGTTTTCCCCTTTCCGGTTCGTGGCAGAAGATTCTCCTGAAAAGGGAAATCTTTCATTCGTCGCAACAAACCCGTCAAGTCTTAGCTGGGGCTATGGAAAGCATGCTTGCTCAGGTCGTTTTTTTGCTGCAAACGAGATCAAACTCATCTTCGCGTACTTCTTGCTGAATTATGACTTCAAGTTTGCTAGCCCGGCCAAGCGTCCGCAGAACCAGGCATTCGAGTTGCAAACTATAGTCGACGAGAGCGTGGAGATATTAGTTAGAAAGAGGCAGAAAGTATAACGTATTGACTGAAGTGAAAGATTTGTAATTGCTTCAATATGTCTTGAGTCACCAGTATATAGAAGACCACACCAATCTTGTTACAGCCGAGTTTAACAAATCAGAGCCAAGTTAAAATTACTCCAAACAAGCACTTCCACCGATTGATATTTGACCCCATGAAAAAGCGGGAAGATATACAAGAATTACCGTGGCTTAAGTGTCAACTTGATATGGCTCAGCGGGGCTAATGTGACTTTCCCGGCGCATTTCAAGTACAAATCCCTCTCCACGTTAGCTGCAGCTTGCCCCGGGGCCAACTCTACAACATGTTCCCTCAACAATCCAACCAAAAACGCCATGTACTCGGCCTGAGCAAACTTCCGGCCCAGGCAGGCACGGGCCCCGTCCGAAAACGTTAACAACGTGCCACGCATATGCCGAGTCTTGTCTCCAGCGACAATATTCTTGCCAGACGGATCTAATATTTTGTCTTCGCTTCCGAACTTTGGAGCTCTCCAGCGATTCGGATCTAGCTTGTATGGATCGGTCCAATATTTAGGATGGTATCTGTTGCGGAGCAGGGTCAGAACTTCTGTACTTGATCAAAGTGGCGGAAAGACGAAAGGGTATTTCGTGATGTACGCATCATCCCAAGTAGTCTGATAGACTTCACCAGCCAGTTGGCATCGAATAACGGGACGAATAAATTTGGCAACTTACTGGACCCCGGGCGAGCTGAGATAAACCCGTGTTCCTGCTGGGAGAATATATGATTTATCTTCATGCTCTGGGCTACTGGTGATGATTCTTTGGGATTCATTGGCCACTTTAGTAATTAGGACGACGCCCGGGAACAGGCGGAACGTTTCGTACTGGTTTCTAGTAAGTACGAGCCAATTTTTTTTTAGAAAATTTCAGCGTACCATAAAGCCATAGATGTACTCGAGTTTCCCAACTCATCATCGTAAGTTAGTTCGCTCCTGCCTTCAGCGGCCGCGGCGATATATTGCTGATCGATCTCTTCTACAACTTTTTTCTGAATGTCAGGCCGGAGTGCGAGAGTGATCAAACCGTATACGATAGCGTTGGCCGTTGTTTCATAACCTGTGGATCATCAATCAAAGAACTTCTTCTGCAAGAATTGATAGCCGCAGTTGAACGTTTGCGGAATTGGTGGCGAGTGAACTACTAACATACCTGCCAGTAGATAAATAAACAAGTTTCCCATAACTTCATCTTCAGTAAACGCGTCTTTCCGCTCTCCCGGTCGAATTGACTTATCATTAGAGATGCTATTGGATGCTGAAGCTTTCAAAACTTCGGTAAGAAGGTTCCCTCTAGCTAATGAGCTCTCATCGTTATCATTCCTGGCGATGCGCTTTTGCTCTGTCCGAATCATCTCTCTAAGATACTTATCTAATTGAGAGTGTGCCACGCCCGCCTCCCGCAATGGTGAGAGTTTCAAAAGCCACCCGGGCACCAGCAAGATTGCAATCATGTAACCTGTAGTATCACTGATTGCTTTTAGAAATGTCATACTGTAACCTTTTGGGATAGTTTCTTTCTTTTCAGCAGCATCTCCCGTCCATATTATCTCTTTTCCAAACCCAGCAAGCGATATAACAGCCAATGTCAGAGAATTGACATCCATATGAAGATTTCTGGGTTCTGCATATAACCAAGATTTCGAAAGGCGCTTAGTTTGCTGCAGTGTCTCTCCCCAGACAAGTTTATTTGCCCCGCTCATGTCGCTGAAAGGAGGTGCGGTAATACGAACATGAAATCGATACGTTTTACCTTCTGCAGTCGCGACGTTCGGTCCGTACGGTTCAAGAACTTCTAAGAAATCGTCATGATAGGGATAAAGTTGATAGATGTGCTCATCAACTTACTGTACTTATCTCGTGGTTTCGTAAAATCATTTCTCCTGTTCATGACATCCCAGGCCATTGTTGGATCTGCAGAATAACATATAATGCCTTCGGGCGACACGACTAAGAAGACGTCACCATATTCGTCGTGTGCGAGTCTTTTGTCTTCCCAAGACCAATCTTTGATGATGAATCGACACCATCTAGGCCAACCTTTGCCGAGATCTAGGTAGTACTGGTAGATATAACGAAGGATTGGCGTGGCGATAAGCCCAATGACTTCGGTCTCTAGCACTGGTGTAATTACATATGGCAAAGTAGTCGCCTTCGCGAGCTTTAGATGACGGTAAAGATTCACCAGTTTATAACAAAGTAAAGTCGCTACAAAGGCAACAAAAAATGACCAAATCGACATCATGTTTCCTACATTCGCTTTTCTTCCTATCGATATGCAACGTCTTGGAATTCAAAGTTTCGCGACGATGTCACGTTCTATGTGAGGTTAGGTTCTGACTATTATGTGTCTAAACAGGCAATAACCGAGACTTTGCATACTCCGAAATAATTCGGCAATCTGAATCGGGAAGTTCCCGGATTAGGATGTATTATTCAAGACTCAGGGTTGCTTAAGTATGCCCAGAGCCGATTTCTTCTATGTGATCATGCAGATTTCGACTTTTGCATAAATCTACTTTCTTATACCTTGCTGCTGTCATATCATTAAAATGGCTACCGTAATAGCCACCATTCAAGCGTTGCCCTCAAACTTAGAATGGAAAAATTCCCATGAACTCACATTTGAGCAGCCAAAGTGGAAGCGAGAACCTTCGACTTGGAAGCCCCTGATCCACCCTTGCGCCGAAGAGGTATCCAAGCAAAATGATGATTATTTTGTTCAACATTGGCCATTTCCAGACGAGAAGAGCACTCAGGTCTTTATAAAGTCTGGATTTGCGAAAGTGACCTGCCTCTACTTTCCACTGGCAGAAGATGATAGGATTCTTTTTGCTTGCAGGCTACTAACCGTGCTGTTTCTAATAGATGGTACGTTCTCATGTCTAGATCACGCCAGAGCGTAAGCTGACTACAATTATTAGATCTTTTGGAAGACATGTCTTTTGAAGACGGAGCGGCATATAGCGTAAAGTTGATCCCAATCTCTCGTGGAGATGTTCTTCCTGACCGTCAGACATCCCATCCCCTTTTTCGTGCTCCCATCGAACGTGACTCTAGACACTTACAAACATGTAGGCACTGTACCCGTCGAGTATATTATCTACGATTTGTGGGAAGGAATGAGAGCTCTCGATAAAGAGCTCGCAGATGAAATCCTCGAACCAACCTTTACCTTTATGAGAGCACAGACAGACAAATCACGCTTACAAATCCGAGGACTCGGAGCGTATTTAGAATATCGAGAGCGAGACGTCGGAAAAGCGTAGGTCGATTCCATTTCGCCCGCCTCTCTTCCTACCAGAAACAAACTGACTGACCACTTAGCTTACTTTCTGCCCTCATGCGTTTCTCCATGGCGATTAGTCTCAATGCTAGTGAACTCGAGAGTATGGTACTTTTGGAGCGCAATTGTTCCAAACATATTTCGGTAGTCAACGACATTTTTAGCTGGGATAAAGAGCTCAAGGTTTCCAAGATAGGCCACCGAGAAGGGTCAGCGTTGTGCTCGGCTGTTCAGGTCTTAGCAACCGAGTCGAACCTTGGAATTCCTGCTGCGAAGCGTGTGTTATGGTTAATGGTCAAGGAATGGGAGTCGGTTCACAATCAATTTGTAGCTGAGCGAATAGAGTCTACGCAGGAGTGCGGCTCAAATGTGAAGCTTTATATGAAAGGATTGGAATTTCAGATGAGTGGGAATGAGCTATGGAGTAAGACGACCCCACGATACAAGGTTTGAGTGGGAATATGTGAAGGCGTGGAAATATGGGGATGAGGCGTGCAAGTTCTTTGGATTGAAATCAATTAAGTACCTGTGTATGTCGGGTCGAAGGAACAGCCTGGTCTGTATTGAAGTTGGGTATCAAGGGAGGTGGGGTGGTTGGGCTGATAGGCATGGTGGGGTTGATTTGACGTCTGGTGGTCTGGTTACACATCCGGGGTTTGTGGAGGTTATTCTGCGTCAGTTGTTGTCGATTGGCCTCGTTGTTGATTTGGCTTCGTTCGTTGTTTGGTTATGGTTCCGCTTCATTTGTTGACTACGGAGTAGTACTCCTGCCACGTTCCCTTCCCAAGCCGTTTCCGATTTGCTAGAGTATTCTACCACATTTGAATGTGAACGATTTGTCTTTTAGAGCTTCTTTGATTTTCTCTTCCATCCATGCCACGTAGGTTTCTGGTTGTTCATGAATATCTTGGTTACCCTTTTCGACCCATATTCCTTGGCTACGTAGCAGTTTTCGGGACCTTTGAACGATGCACGAGAATTGAATACATATAAAGGGAATCGTATTCTTGAGCTGTCAGAAATCAGCACCGTCATATTTCCTACCTCTCGCACGAAGCTGCCTAGCTACTAGACATCTTAACTTTATAATCAAAGTACCCAGGTAGATATAAGAAGCTAATTAACACAAGAGCCTTTCCCATATACTAACCTCGATTAGGGAACAACGCAATAATCATGTCCAGTATCTGGCTCGATAGCAAGGATCATTCCTCGGAAGGTCACACTTACACTGGCAGCCTCTGGTTCAACAACAAAAAGATTTGGGAAAACTCTTGCCACGACAACACGATCGAACTAGGCGAGGCCTTGCATAAGCTTGATCCGCGCTTTAGCATGTCCTTTGCGAAAAAGGAAAAATCAACCGAAGGACACACAAAATACATTAGCGTTAAGGTTGGAGACAAAGTTATTCTGGACAAACTCAGTACTCATGACAACATGCACGATTTGGTAGTCTCTGCTACTGCTATTCTGGCCGCGGTTGGCTAGTCGGAGAGGGAAGGCACAGTCTTAGTCAGGGGAGAGATCGATCAACAGATCATCATGGAACACCTTTTTGGGCCACAGCAGGTGTTGGAGGAGAAATGGCCGGGGTTTAGGTAGCAGCAACCCATGAATTCGATTGAAACCGATTCAAGGGAAATTTTGCTCAATCCATACATATCGTACGAATTCATTCTTTAATCGATCAATTAGATCGTCAATCATCTTCTTGTCTTCTCTATTGAAGCCTTTGGAGCGCGCTAATGTAGGCATGAGACGTACTGTGGAACCATCAACGGATAAAGCTATAGAGCAATGAATGGGTGAAGCCTTATTCATATTCGATACAGGCACCTATCCTATAAAACATTACTGTTGGAATAGGATTCACGACTAAGTATATGAACTGTACTGAGACTAGCTAGAGCTTCGCCTACCGTGTATATAACTCCCCTTCTACAACCGTTGCTGCAATAAATCAGACAAGATTATACCAACAAACCGAACATAATGTATCATATGATCCAGTTTCATTGATAATTTGATATCAACAGTAGCGGTATATATATGTGAATCATTTCAAATTGGTGGCAGTGGGAGGAAATTCTCCAGAGTGTCATTGAATATAGCCTATTTTTTAGTTCTCTTCTACCTCTACCTCTCTCTAATTCTCTCCAATTGAATGATTGAATGATTGAATATTTTTATATCCGAATACCTTTTTGAACAACCTGAATAGCCAGCCCGGCTAGCTATAACAATATCCCAACATCAAGCTTGTTTACTCAGGATTTTCAACACAGGCATCAAAGCACTATATTCCGTGTACAAATAAATCACGAAGAGAATTTTGAATTCTGTGAATAAGTATTACTGTGACAGTGAGGCATGGGCAATAGAAAATGTCAGGATAAGAATCAACGATCGTAATAAAAATGTTTTTATTGCAAAGTCACAGGACTCCTCACACTGGCCAAGCAATCATCAAATAGTTATAAAAACGAACGGATATTATCAAATTGGCACTCCCTTCTTCATCTAAGAATTATGCTCATCTCTCCTAACCATCACCCCGTTTGTTTGTCCTCCCAATATTATGAACCCAAAGTATTGTATAATACAATTTATCCTCTCAAGTCCTTCCCACTGACCATCGACCTCTATTTCATCTTGCCTTGCCCTCTTGATTAAATACTTAATCCAAAACTCTTCCAGCCGTAGCAGCTACACTCTTGTCCTTAGTTTGTGTCTTCTTCAGAGCTCTCCCCATCTGGATTTCACCCAATAATCCAGCTGGTCGTCCACCTGCAGGTGGCGCCGCAGGAGCTCCTCCCATGGGTGGCATTGGTGGTGGAGGTGGAGCGCCCATTCCCGGTGGCGGAGGAGGAGGTGGTGGAGGAGGACCACCTGGTGCACCAGCTGATGGCATGGGTGGTGGGGGTGGTGGAGACGCCATCGGTGGAGACACTGCAGCAGGCGAATGAGGTGCGGATGTAGCTTCGTTGCCCATAGCCGACAAAGGACGAGGAGGCCCCATAGTTCCAAAAAGAATCGATGCCAAGTGACGCGCGCCGCCTGCACCAGGTCCTTCATCGTCAGAAGAATCATCTTCTTTGTCAGATCCAACAACGTCCCAATCGTCTTCTTCTGGACGCACACGAGATGGTCTGCTACCTGTTGGCTGAATTTGAATTGGTGCAGGGGCGGGAAGTTCTTGAGAAGGAAGACGATGGAATGGGTTGTTAGATGCAGCAGATGCGGCAGATGCGGCAGAAGCATCGCTAGATTGAGCCATCTTCTTCAGGAAAGGATTGCGGGTCTCCGTTTCGGCTGGAGGGCTGACAACAGGGCTATTAACTTGTGCGGTTGGTGAAGGGAGGCTGGTTGTTGCTGCTGCAGGAACGGGTGATACAACGACTGAGACTGAGGGAGGAGGAGGGGGTGGAGAGGCTTCTTTGCGCTCAAATTCTTGACTTCCCTGAGTTGGTGTTGATGCTTGAGGTGTAACTTGCTCTGGACCTTCATCATCCGATGAATCTGATTCATCAATAGCTTCCAGTTGACGTTGCAATTCCCGCTCACGTTCTTGGGCAGCCTCGATCTCTGCACGTTGAGCTGCAAGACGAGCCTCTTGTTGTTTTGTCTCAGCTTGTAGAGCTTTTCTCTTCTTTTTCTCCTCTTCTTTCTTCAATTTCCCAGCTTTCATTTGCTCTTCCAAGGCCTTCACGCGAGCTTGAGCCGCCTCGCGCTCTTTCGCAAGTTCATTTTCTTGTCGTTGAGCATCGTCCCTATGGATGTTAGCAGTGTTAAAGTTAATTAGGTAAAGGAATCGCCTACTCTAGCTCATTTGTGGCAATAATTTGTGCCTTTTGCTCCTTGAGGATCCTCTCCTCTTCGACTTTGCGTTCACTAGCGTCACTTCTAGCAGCCTTCCTTGAAGGTGGTGGAGGTGGCTTTTTCGTGATTTCCTTTGGTTGATCGGGTGTAGGTGGGGCCACACCCTGCTCTTCATTAATTCTGGCTTGCCTTTCGGCTTCACGCCTAGCATCTTCCTCTTCAGCTTGCCTGAGTTTGGCACCACGCTCATTCTTCTCACGCTCCAACCTCTGTTGTGTTGTCTCTCCAGATTTAGAAGGTGCCTTAATGCCAAGAGCAGCTAGACGCTCAGCCATGCGCTGCTCTGCCTGTTGCTTGATGTACGCTGCTCTATCTTCTGGCGTCTTATATTGTGAATATGTACCTCCAGAAGGAGTTGGTGTAGGTGAAGGCTGCGACGATGGAGTTTCGCTACGAGCTGCTTGAGCAGAGCTAACATGAGACGTCTCAGCACGAGGAGCCTCCCTACTGCGATCGTCGGTTCTAACTTTTGCACTTCTACTGCTCCTTTGCAAATCAAAAATGAAGTCTTTGACTTCATCTTCAACACCAAGCCCATCCTCCCAGCGTCTTTTTTCATGCTCGCTAGATGAACTCTCGCCACCATCCTTGAGGCTGTCCTCCAGGCCCCTTGAAAAATCACGAACACTTTCTTCGACATCTTGAACCATCCGCTCATTATTTTCCTTCTCGGTTCTGATTTTTAGATTTTCTTCTTCGAGGCGTTTCGGTGCATCCAAATCGTCATTGCTTATCTCAACCTTCTTGCCAGTGAGAGCAGCAGAGCGTTGTTGCATCATGGCCTTAGCTCTTGCTTTGAGCCTATCTGATTCGGTAACAGCGCCACCAGGACCAGTTCCGACAATGCTAGAAGCACTTCCAGGGTGGGCTTTTGCATCCTTTAGACGAAAGAGTTCAAGCTTTGCATCGGCAATGCTTCTTTCCGTCCGCCGAACACGCGACGCAATATCTGGAAGCTTATCCGTCAATGTCTGTAATTGTCTCTTCATAGCACGACGCTCGGCTCCAGAATCAACGTTACGCAATGAAGCATCTGGGTGCGCATCGATATCCTCTTGAATACGACGAATGCGGCGATACAAATCTTCCGCCTCACGACGATCCTTACGATCAAGGGCATCATCTTCATCCGCAGCATTTTCGTCCTTGAAATCAATTGCATCTAACAACACTTGCTTCTCTCTGACTTTCTTCTTTAGTTGATCCAGAGAAAGATCATCATTAGAAGTTGTTGATCCTGGAGGCGAAGGTCGTGGGGAAGTAGCTCCGAGTCTGCGACGAGCACTAGATTTATAGCCAATATCATCATCGTTATTCTTAAATACGGTGGCATCTTTGCGGCCTGTACGAGCTGGTCCAGAATCCCCACGGAAAGAATGGTTCTTGAGATAGCTGACTCCAGTCTTTTGGGGCAAAAGTGTCGCTCCAGAATTCTTTCGGAAATCTGATTCTTGATGAAGCAGCGATTTGACGGCTCCAATCGAATCATTGAAGTTACGAGTGGAAGGGGGCACAAGTTCGGGAGGTAATTGAGCAGGTAGAGGATATCCATTAAGCTTTCGATAGATCAAATGCATAGCAACCGCAAATTCATCCATGTTAAGCTTTCCCTTGTTGCCATGATCCGATAAGGTCCAGATGCGTTCTAAGTCGGGCTTTTCAAGACCACTCTGTCCAAACACCTCGATAGCAACATCACCGCCGATGAAACCTTTCCCAAATCCATCCCACGCTTTGAAGACGGAATCATACCTAGTCTTCTCTTCCTTTGTAACTGCCCATGGAATGACGGCATTGCCTGTTATACCAGCTGTAGTAAAATTGCCTTGTTCTCGGCCTTGCTGTGGCATCATCCGAGACTGTAGTAGATCGATGTTAGGCAAACCAGTTGCAGGCGCATTGACCAATCCCCATTGACCTGGAACTCCTGTGGGTTGACTATTCAACGGAGCAATCATTCCACCTTGCATACCCGTCTGAGCTGGAGACAAATGAGAACTGAAATTTGATGGCATAGGAGGCATTGGGGGGAGCGGTCCAGTATATCCCGTTGCTTGAGGGTTTGACATATTCGGACCAAATCCGGTTGACTGAGGCTGCAATCCTCCTTGCTGTACAGGAAAGCCGGTTTGCATTGGGTTCTGAAAACCTGTCTGCTGCGGTTGGAAACCACCCGGGAAGTTATTTTGCTGTCCAAAACCAGTCATTTGCGTAGTGAGTAGAGCAGAGTTTGATGGCATTGGCTGTGGCTGCTGGATAGTCGGAGGCGTTGCGGTGTTCTGTCGACTATCAAAACTTGGCGCATTCGTTCCCGCCGGCCCTTCATCCTCTATGGCAAAATTTATGATATCCACCATGCTGGAAACCTCATTCTTGATCTGATCGGGAAGTATCGAGGGTAGTGACTTGCCGACGAGCTTAAGATTGCAAAGGTACATTGCCAATGCGAACTCGGGAAAATGTAATTGACCTGATCTTGTAGTGTCTGCGAGCGTCCTGTCATAATCATGAGCAAAATAATATATACATTGGATAATTCTATGCTTACCATATTTGCGACAATGAGTTTCCATCTAATTTTGAGCGCAGTAAGAGATCCCTCGATTTCTCGCCAGACAATGTTTGGCCATCTCCAACTGCGGACTTGAAAAGAGTTTCAAACTTTGCTTGATCTTGGGCTGTAATGAAAGAAAGTCTTATACTCGGTATCTTTGCTCCACCCTTAGAGGCTCTGCGTCCTCTTGGCTTCGATGGTTCTGCAGGAGATTTGAATGAATCTGCCATCGCTGCAAATCCCGTGGCTTGCGGTTGCTGCACGGGAGCTGCTGGAGATGGTTGGGCTTGTTGTATCTGTTGAGGCTGCTGCTGGAATTGTTGTGGGATCTGCGGCATTGGCGGAGCTCCCGTCTGGAAGCTCTGCTGTTGAGGAGCATTGTTGAACTGCTGCTGGCCTCCAGGAAACCCTGATTGAGGCGGCTGAGGATATCCTGTAGGTTGTGTTTGAAGAGGATAACCAGTGAAATTGGGCTGCAAAGGAGCCGCATTTACATAGCCAGTGGGTTGAGGTTGGAAACCAGTCTGTTGTGGCTGGAAGCCAGTCTGCTGTGGTTGGAAACCTTGATTCGGCTGGAAACCGCCATATTGTTGCTGTTGCTGTTGCTGTTGTTGTGGCGGTTGCCGGCCACTGTTACCACCTAGGTACGAGTTTGAACCCGAAAACATTATGAGTATGGACAAAAAAGAAATAGGTATCAAGGAAGGTAGATTCGTGACAATTATTTGAAGGAATGGGTTAGAGGTAGGTAGGTAAAAGATGCCACGGGCCTGGGGCGGGAATGACGAAGCTCAGGTAATCTGTTAGAGGCTGGGCTTAGCGACTGTTTAATACCTCCAGCGCAAGTTTCACCGTTGCGACAAAATGATAAGATAATCATCTGGATCGGAAAAGGGGCTGAGTTAAAGTGTACAGTATCATTAATTCAACATTGTTTTTTCAACCTCAATTAAAATCTTTGGAAATGTCTTGTCCGTTTTAAATCAACGATTAATCATTTTGGTGCGAGAAAAGTCATTTATTGAAGCTACATGCAGTCAGATACACAAGCACCTGCATTGCCTAAATCGTACCACAAGCTTAGAGCTTTCTCCACATAAAGCCGCGAACACAGTCACCCAACTAGCTCTACGTATTCCCATCGATAGATATATAGATACTTGGATATCTTAATTAGGCTCTCCTAACCGCTTTACCCATTATAAGATCATCATTCATTCGTTCAATCATTTATGCGCTGGCAACATCTTCCTTGACATCACCTGCGGATTTCTTGGATCGATATGCCTGAACATCAGCTTTGGCGGCAGCTAGTGCACCAGACAATCCAAATTGTGTAGGAATTCCCTCAATGCGGTGGACGGAGTTGAGGTTCTTGACCAAGGTAATTTGGTAACAAGTGGCAGATCCTTGGCGGGAGATGATAGTGGAAGAAGCAAGGAAGTATTCCCAAATCTGATTTGGTTAGTATGTGCGTCTAGTTGTGCGATTATGATGAAAGCTTACTCTGAACCATCTGTTGCCGTACTTGGCGACAACCTTTTCCTTGTTGGCCATCCAGTTTCTGTACCATCTCCACAATGTTGCCGAGTAGTGGACACCAATAGTATCGATGCCCTTAATCTCGAATCCAGCGCTCTCGAGGGAGTTGACGTAGTTATTGAGAGGAGTAGAAGCGTCAGCACCAGGGAAGATGTATTTGTTCATGAAAAGACCCCAGATGAGATCTTCGTATTGCCAAGTCTTTCTCAAACCAGCTACTTGAAGGAACATGACTCCATCATCCTCGAGCATGTCGTGGCATTGCTTCAGGAAGCTTGTCAAGTGTCGGATACCAACGTGTTCGGCCATTTCAAGACATGTGATCTTGTCATAACCTCCCTCAGGGACAGGAATATCACGGTAATCCATGCACAAAATCTTACTTTGTTCTTCAGGAATGCCAGCTTTGCGAAGTCCATTGTTACCCCAGGCAGTTTGGTTGCGACCAAGAGTGATACCAGTAGCCTTTGCACCGAAGTTAACACTGGCGAATTTGGCCAAAGTTCCCCATCCGCAACCGATATCCAACATCTTTTCACCGGGCTTGAGATCAATCTTTTCACAGACGATAGCGAGTTTGTTATCCTGCAATTGCTCCAATGTCTCTTCGCGATTAATGTCAGAGATAACACCGGAGGTATAAATCATTCGTGGACCAAGGAACCAGCCATAAAAGTCATCACCTCGATCGTAGTGATCACGGACTTGCTCTTCATCTGCGATATTGTTAGTAGCCTTTAACTAAAGCCAAATTTGGTACTTACCCTGAGAACGAGTGTGCATGATAACTTCCGGTGCGAAGTTGAAGAAGACATATTTGAAAAGACTAATTGTGAATTTGAAGCTTGCCCAATCATGTCGGTATTCGAGCACCTCGAGAGCATCGCCATTGAAGTCAACCTCTCCGTCAAAGTACATGTTGTGGAAAGTTTCCATAGGAATCTTGCTTTTCCCACTGTACTTTAGCTTATCGGCATCATTCTTGAAGGTAAGATAATGCTCGACCGGGCGCCCTGGGTACTTTGCCTTTTCATTCTTGCGTGGGGAGAAGCTGGAGAATACTGTCCAGAATGCGAGGAGAATTGGGATCGTGGTGATGAGACCGAAGAAGATGGTGGTCTTGAATCCACCGCCAACCTTCCAAGAAAAGTATAGAGGGACACCACCGATGAGGGAGAAGAGAAGGGTGTTCGAGAAACTATCATTGCCAGAAGCATCTGCAGGCAGAGGAGCGTTCTTGATGGCAGGGTACTAATTGATATGATATATTAGATTCAATTGACTTATGTGTCCAGGCAAAATTGAAGTTGACAGATATGGGGAATTGGGAAAATTCTGGGAATTTTTTATTTACTTACAGCTGTTGTTCTTACACCACATGGCTCGAACTTCTCAAAGGTCGGTGTGGGGGCTTTTGGAGTCTCAATAAATTCAAATTCGCTCTCAGAGCCATTGACACTCTGAGGATTGGAGGTCATCTTTTCCTGATCCTTTTCCTTTTCGACTGTTCTTTGAATGTCAAGGAAAGAAGAAAAGAAATGATTTTGCAATGGAGTTTCACCAGGTACGAAGGGTGACAACAACTTACTAGTTAGCTAGCCAGGTACGTTTACCGGTAACTTAAAGTGTGTTAAGTTTGAGTTGAGAGACTAATGGAGGGGGCAATAACCTTACCTTAGTTACGTAGTAGTATTCCGTAGTAGTATTCCGTAGTCGATACTTGTACTTCTGTAGTTATTGATTGGAGCTCAACAAAGTGCACGCTCAGACCACACGGGCTTTTTTCTCTTCTCCCGATGTTTCTATTCGAGGGGACCACCACATAAGAAAAGATAACCCTTAGCTCAACCAATTCATTCATTCATCCATTCATTCATTCATTCCATTGCATAACCCTGTAATGTTTGTGAAAGGGGTAGTTTGTTGAAAGAGAGTCATTTGTGGTGGTACTAGTAATTAAATGGGCGAGATATATTTGAATTGAGGTAAACCTTGTGAGTCGAGTTCTACCGGTACTAGGTAAATATCTACAGCTTCAGGGACGGCCTACCTATAGCTGATATACAAATATCATCGTGATGCATAAGGATCGGAACATACTTATCTACCAACACTATAAATGATTGATTGATTGATTGATTGATATATTTATTGTCATAGGCCGTAGGCCACATATGTTTGCATGTGTAACCTTAGCCATCTATTCCAGTTTTTGGACAAATGATACTTGAAGAGAGCCCAGATGATATACTAATTAATTAGGGTATATATAATATAGGTTTATTAAGACAAAGTTTATATAATTGCTATCATAAAGTTCAGTAGAGTTTTAAAACTATAGAATTATTATAATCCGTTTTGTCTATTAGATCCTTTTTTTTTAATGCCTCTTCCGATCTCTTTATATATATTTTGTTATTGTTTTATAAAATTGAAAAAGGAATATAATATAATAAAAGAACAATTATAAAAAGGAGAAAGAAAGTAAGATGAAAAAGGAAATAATATATATATATTTTGAAGAGGATATTATAATTGTAAAATAACAATTAATAGATTGATTGCTTATATATATCCGATCCAATTCACCTGAATTATTATAGTAAAAAGATGACCTTGGGATCGGATGTGAACAGCATCGTAAAATGGCTTTTTT
>NGKH01000006.1:991646-1061391 GCA_002162575.1 Sclerotinia glacialis | reverse complement strand
AACCTACCTCGAGAGCCTAGAACACTTCCACGTGATCTAGACGGCTACCCTCGTAACACCCAGGTGTAAGGCTAGTTAGTATCTTGAGTTTTAGAACTAATTCTGAATCCTCAAGATTTTATTTCCCTCAAATTATACACATTGTAATAAGAGCCACAGACTTCCTAAAGTATCTTATTATAATAGTCGAGTCGGGGAAATCAAATGTCGCCGGAAAGGGGATTGATTGTTCCTTTACCGAGTTTAATATAAAATCTATCAAAATCCACAATTATTACTTAAAAAAACCCTTATTTTTTGGTATAAAATTGTGAATTTTCAAATTTACATCAATAATAAAAATTGTTTCATTATTACTACCGGGATATTCGCTATCAGGAATGAGTCTGCCGTTTATGAGAGCCGACTATTATACTCCGTACAACTTATCGTTTTGCAGACTGCAGATGTAACGAATGGGGAAGACGAATCAGCGCGTTGACTTGACACCTATCTCAAGACTGTTTGTTGTCTGATACACATCAATTGACGCTAAACCACCTAATTTCGATATCCCATCTGACCGCAAAAATTTGTAGAGTACTGTATCCTCAAGGCTGTCCGCAATGGAGGCAATACTCAACCGATGTTTGTTAATGGAATGCTCTCTAATATCCTATTTTAGATTTGATAATCACATGCTTCTCAACGTTCTACTTTGAATCTGACAATCACACAAGTCCATCAGACTTGAATGCTTCTAGGACTTCTAGTTTAGTATGTCAGGTACCTATTCGTCCATCGCGTGAGTTGATATTAGCCGTTAACGGATATCGCTTGATTGGCTACCGTGGAATTGAGTGTTCTCCCACAGTTTTTATCGGTGACATCATCTAACATCATTAATGTTGAAGATAATCTTTTCGGACTTCAATAACGTAATTTGCAGCATTTCTCTCATTGCTCTGTTCGCTTCCCCCATCCATCAGAGCTCTTTAAAGCGAATAGAGCCATTTCTAATCCGGCAATTGCACAACACATGGAGAACTCGAGCCTATCAAAATCAGATATTTATTAGAGGATAAGTTTTTAATGCAAGGAATTTACCCCAGATAAAGTTTAGACGAGTAGATCGTTCCAATTTAAGTCCCGTGCCTCCGACCCTCCGACATTCTCTTGGCAAGCATTCACATCTTAGACATGTGAAATATTGAGGAGCTAAACGAAGCCTCGACCTAGAAATAACTTGGGTGCATGACTCCCGTCTTCTCCTGACTTCTTCAATACGAAAAACATACCTATTTTTCTCACTTCTATCACTTCTATCACTTACCTCGAGAGTACCTTTTATACATCTCATCTCTTCTTCACCTCTACTTTGTCACCTCATTCCTGAGCAGCTTTATAGTGGTATTCCCATTAAAGTAATGCATATTTGAGTTTGAAGTAAACACATTCCAAGGTACCTACCCATACTCAGCAATAGTTCTTCTCATCTTGGTCAATATTGTACACGAATATAGACCCTCGATCACTGCTTTTAATGTACATGTTACATTTTGTTGACTGAGAAAAGGCCATTTATACACTCCGCGGTTCATTGTCCCTTTGTAAATTTTGGGAAGAGAGTCTCTCCACCTGCCATCGTCAGTATTATTACAAGAAAATCCAAATGGCTACCCCGCATATATATCGCCCAAAGCCGCGTCGCCCTTTTGAAGCGCATTCTCTTGCCCTTCAACCTCCAAGTCCTTCCCTTACTCCTTCATACGAATTCCTCGAAACACCAAGCCGCACTCATTCCGTCCTCAATTTGACATCCTCCACCTTGGGGGGTATATACGAGGCCACCGGTCATGATGATTTTGAGCCAGAGACACCTACCACTCCATGGGGAACAGGAGATGAGAGCCCCCAACGGAAGCGTAGCTCTCCAATCCATAGAAGACAATCTTTTGCTGGAGCCCGCGCTTCAAAGTCGGCAACTATAGCTTCCAGGATCTTTCGCTCCATCCTATTATTCGGTTTAGGGGTACTATATGGTCTGCTTGTAAGACATCTACACGACGACCGACATCTTGCGCCACTCCAAGTGGAGTCGATTATAAAACCCAGCCACGATTGGAGATATCTTGTATTTTGGGGCATTGCAGGTGTTGGATTGGGAACCTTGCTACCATTGGTCGACAAATTATGGGAGGAAAAGATTCGATCACCTCTTGGAAACTCCACAGCCACTTCATCAGAAGAAGCAATTGATGCCAGCGACCCGCAAGGCATTCTTGGGGAAGATTGGATACTGGCAGTAAGGAGCGTAGGTGCTTTTGTAGGAATCGCTTTTGCCATTGTAAGTACCTTTTCGATACATTACTGAACTTCATTAACTTTTTTTAAGCGCAAACTCCCCTGGGCTTCTGATATGCAAGCATCCCTCACCCTCGCCCTCGTGAATCCAGTGTTGTGGTATATCATTGACCGTTCCAAGCCTGGACTCGCGTTTTCAGCCGCAATTGGGGTTACTGGAAGTGCACTTCTCCTTGCTTCGAACTCAGATTTAATGCCGAGCCCGACTGCTGCCATGAAGAACAGCACCGCATCTCACCAATCAATTGATTATTCGGAGGCTGAATCCGGGAATTTGGTCACTAGGGGTAATCTTGAGGCTGGGATATGGATTTCCAGTGTTCTTTTTTGCAGCTGTGTTTGTTTTGGGAACATAGGGCGAAGGCTAGCACTGAATAGCGACACGAGAAAGACCTCGTTTATTAGCGAGCAGCCGAGAAGGAAGTCGATGGGACGTGTGCAAGCAGCAAGACAGGCACAATAGAATGTAAGCTAATGTCTTCCTTGCTCGATATCTGGATATAATAAGATAGGGAAAAAGCGGCAATTGTTATAAAATGAAAATTTGAATCATTTTTCTACTTTTTATATACAGTGCGTTCTGTCAGAGAAGAGGAATTACTGTATATGCTCAAGAAATCTCGATCAGAGTTTCTTACTTTTGAGAAGATATTTAGGGTTATTGGTTAGGTACTAGTAGCTTCAAGTCAGGACGCAGAATGAAGCTGCAGACTGATTTGTATGAAGCCACTGCCAAAGATATTCACGATCCATTCATTATGGATGGGGGTAGCCATAATCTTTAATTTGATCCAAAGCTACCGGGAGATATTTTGATATGGAACGGGCGATGACCAGCTTGATCCAACATTTGTATTTCGAAGCAGACGGGAAAGATATGCAGTAGCTGATACTCAGAATTTTTCAGGAATGGAAAGAACAACCTAAGGATAATGCATGTAAGGAAGAATACATCTCCAAATAGGTATTCAGTAATATTATATTATTTCTATCCCAATGATAGTTTCCTTTGGCTATCTAGGTAGGTATTTGCTTCAGTCACATTCCACCCACCTCTTTTATACATATATTTTATACACTCCGCCCACCTCTTTTATACCCACCTTTTTTATACATTCCACCCACCTCTTTTATAAATTCCACCCATCTCTTCTATACACTCCGCGCATTTACACTCTCTATTATTGGTATCATTCCAACTCTTTTTTTCATCACATCGATTGTGCTATTAATTATTATTATCTCGATAAATAACTCGGAAATCTAGACATGTACGGTCATTACATAATCTGTTCTTTCCTTATCAAAAATCCCTTCATTATCCATACTGTTATGGTATCCTTCACGCTCTCTCCCCTCTCCCCTCCCCTCCAAAGACCCTCATCTTTTTTCCCCTCTAGCGTTGTCGGTTATGATGCAACACAAAGATTTCCACGAAACATTTTGGTCGACACCTGGTTGAAATACCTGAAAACCTAACAGCTTTCCCCATGATACCTGACCCAAAAAGACTTGAAAGTATCTCAAAACCCCAAAGAAAACTCGTAAACTTTATCTTGAGAAAGAAAATATGTGTTAAAGGTTATGACGCTTCTCCCGGGGATCGCTTAAAGTGCCTAAACTCACGGATTGCCTATGCTTGATTGTCCTTCCCATGCAATTTTTGAACACGGTGATAGAGCAATTTGAACACCCATCTACTATCAATTCACAACCACAAGTTTTCATTTAATTAATTATTTGAAGCATCTCAGAATCTTTCATTAAGATCGGGACTCTATCCGTTTTTTTGAAAAACGGATGTCGCGGTCGCGATATTATGAGTGAGGTTGGAGCTCCCTATCGCATACCTCTTTTACGTTCAAAACGCGATGAAGCAAGGTAATTTCATTATTTTGATTTATATCAATCTATGTCGCATCATTTTCTGCATCTTTTGATATTATTTTTATAATACTAACCGTGGTAGTCGAATTGATGCATCGAGAAAGAGAAGGCTTCTCGAGTTATTCGCGGTTTGCGACAATGAAGGCCCTATACCTAAAATTTCTAGGATAGACCCCAATGCTCCACCAACTACCTCCGCAGAAGCACAATTTTTGGAGGCTTGCGATATCTTGCAGTATGTACTATAATTCCGGAAACCACGAATTTTAGACTTACAGCAATCACGGTGCGATTAAATTAGTTTTTAAACTGATATAATTTATAGGGACCGGCCCTTCAATGAGTCAAATCTACCTACCCGACGACAGTTTAAATTTGATTTCCTACAACAAATATCACCAACTCACCAAGCGGGTAAAGATCTCTCAGAAAGTGATGAACCTCATAAAATAGAACATTTTTTCAAGCGCGACGGAATAATACCTCGGAAGAATCGTGGAAGTACTCCAATTGAGAATAGTAATGAAGGACGAAACATCGAGAAAAATGGGAATGACTTTGGAGCAACACCAGGCGCGGCTGGAGTATCCATGCGGAGATCGTCTTCGAAGAGCTCGCAGATAGGTTTACCATTAGATACTTCCGAACTAAATGCAACAGTGGAGGAAGAATCTAAAAGTGCTAGTCGACCAGCGACAGCAACACAAGAGGCAAAGCCTGCTTTGTCCAACAAGGATTTTGAAATCAACCGTATTAATAGAGTTGTTGAAAGTCCCCCTGGAAGTCCCGGGGTAGATCCAAGGAAAGCAGTGCCGCCAACTCCTGAGGATGTTGCAAATCTGCAAGAACCAGTTCTTTTTGGCGCGAATGACGAGAATCATCATGCTGCGACTGCCCATTTACCACCGAAGGAGGTTCAGGAAGCTCGACTAGAGGAGATTGAGAAGGCACGCGATCATAAGGAGGAAAAGGGAAGGCAACCAATCGCGGATCCTCTTAGGGCTTCCGTAGATCTAGCTTCATCTCCAAGTTCAACAGTAGATGCCAATTCGACCACTACCCCCGCACGGCACGATGCCTCTGCAGGGACAAGTCCGGAGTATGACAATTTTCGGTCCGGATATCTTGAGCGTCCAGATGATGAGATCAATGACAAGACCTCAACAGAGTCGAAGTCCATTCGCGAGGACGTTGTTCAGAAGGGTGAACACGACAGAAAGCGGAAGGGTCAAAATGAGCTCTCTCCTGCTGAAGTACTCGGTAGTATTTCCATATCAGCTGATGCTCAACTTCGTATCGAAGACCAAGCCGCATCTGGCTCTATAGTTCCTGCGGTTACTGAAATAGCAGATTCCCAAGCCTCGAGCTCACAGGACGTGGAGGAACCTAAATCCCTAGCACCTGAGGTTAGCAATGTTGAGAAGGAATCCAATAAGGACAAAAGCGATGCCAGTGCAGACGTCCTGCGATCGGATGAAGACCGAAGTGAAGAATCTCATGCGACTCCCAAGATGGACGAAGTACCGGATTCTGGGGGCGATGGACAGACACCACAAGACGCTATGGATTTGGACGTGGCAACTGAGAAGAATTCATTCGAAAGTCAAACCACCCTTGACAGTGGTACTAATACAAAAGAATCAGCTCCCGCTGGAGAGGCTTCAATGCAGCCATCATCGAATACTAAAACGCCACCATCAACTCCAGCTCCTACAGCACGCAAAACATCATCATCTACACCTGCGTCTGTTCAAGTACCAATTGAGCGTATGACAACAAGGGTCGCCTCCGGGGCAATAAGACATAAGTCTGTATCCGAGATTCTAGGTGAAACGCCCGCACCAAACACCTCCCCCACTTCGATAAGAAGTCCTGCCAGCAAGCCAGATACTGAATCAGCCGTTGACTCTCCTTCAAGAGGGAGTACCCCAGGGTCCACTCGTAGCCTGCTTCAGAAAGCTAAAGAAAAGAATCAAAGTCGACTTTCAACCGTAGTGTTTGCCAAAAAGCCTCTTGGTCCTAGATCTAATGATGCTGCTCTGACACCCAGAGGCGCGCATCTACAGCCAGCACATCCCCAAGATGATTATTTTGCGTGTTTGTATCTTAATAGCCACAATACACAAAAAACAGGCTACCCCCCTTTGGATGGTCTACTACAGACTGCTCATAAAACCATCACGACCTCGAATGCTTTTGTGCCCATTACTGAAAATCAAACGACAAGGATTTTAAAGCGCATATATGGACTTCAGAACAATCACAAGTGGTCTTTACGTCAGCCTAAGCGATCCGAGGAACCCGTTCGACCATCTTCACATTGGGATGTCCTTCTTCAAGAAGCGAAATGGATGCGGACAGATTTTCGAGAAGAACGAAAGTGGAAAATGGCGGTGGCCAAGAACCTGGCATATGCTTGTGCAGAGTGGGTCGAAGCCAACCTCGAGGAACGAAAATTTTTACAAGTGAACGCTGCTCGTCCACCAATATCCTCGGCTGAAAACTCTAAAGATGTTGAAATGAGTGATGGGACGAGTCAACTTCTTCCCCATTCAACTCCCGAGCTGATGGCCTCTGCAGAAGCCGATTCGCCAATGGACGATGTTGATGAACTTCGCCTCACTATTACAGATACCGTCAGCCCTACTGCGATCTTTGGTCTTCAGGATGATGATGTTGTTTTTGGACTGAGTAGGTCCCCAGCGACTGATAAACTTTTAGAGGAATTGCCTTTGTATGGTGCTCCATTGAGTGTTCCTTGTAATGACTTGCCTACCTCTGAAGTTGATCCTGATCGCTTCTGGAGACGGCCCGCGGTCGGCATCAGTAAGTACGTAGAGGGCAGAATGGAATTAAATTTTCAAGGACCCCCGCGCAAAAAGAGCAGATTTGAGTACGAAGAGGACAGTGACGATGAAGATGTAGCACTGGACCAATCTAGGTACGAGAGACCAATTTTACCACCCGAGCAGACCAATATAGGTTTATTCGACCCCGCCAACAAGCATATTCGCGACCGCATTCATGCCGGACACCAATTCCGCCCACCTTCAGAATTTCCAATGCCAACACAAAGTTTCTTCGAATGCCGTCAATGTTCGCTATGGACATTTTCTGAGGATGACGAGTTAAAGAGACTTGTGCGAGAGTATGCTTATAATTGGTCACTTATTTCCAATATGTTATCAAGCCGATCGCTACAGTTATCAGGTGCCGAGAGGCGTACGCCTTGGGAATGCTTTGAACGATGGATAGCTTTAGAAGGTTTACCCGCAGACATGCAAAAAACAGCATACTTTAAAGCCTACAACAATAGATTGGAGGCAGCTCAACGAAATCTACAGGTCATGGCCACTCAAGTTCCCCAGCAGCCTACCGCGAATGGTCAACCAGCCGCACCTCGAAGGCGAACTACCACCAGTCAACGTGTGGAAAAACGGAGAAATCAGAAACATTTAGCATTAGTTGATGCGATGAGAAAATTGGCAAAGAAGCGCGAGAATTCCGCTCAGAAACAGCAATTATCTGCCGCACAGGCCGCAGCAAGGAAGCCAACCGAGCAACCCCAAACATGGACACCTATCAAGACTCCCCAAGAATTTAGTCGTTTGAAACATGACCGAGATGAGCAATTGAAGAAAAGCATGGCTGCGTTCCAACAACGGCAAGAACAACTCAGAAGGGTAAGTTGCCTCAAGATTTTAGCCCAAGACTGTACGAGACATACTAACATCAGACCAGGAGGCGCAAGCTCGCCAAAGAAATGCAGCCCAGCAACAGGCTCATCCTAATGGCTTGCCACAGCAACGTGGTCCTGCCCTTCCAAACGGTCTCGTTCCTCCGATCGGCCAGCCAAATGGGAACGGTCATCTCACTGTTCCAGGACAGAATAGACCCCGCCCTCTTCCACCACATATGGGTGTAACGGGGCCGATGCCTAACAACCTCCGGATTCCACAAGCAATGTCCAACGGTGTCCCACAAGCTCAAATGCAGGGAGGCTTACCATTAAACCCTGCCCTTACCCCCGAACTTGCAGATGGTGCTCGTCGTGTATCTTTACAACAGAGGCAACAACAGATGCAGAATATGACGCAGCAACAGGGTAGCCCGCATTCAGGACAGGCTCAAAACTCCCCTTCACGAATGAATGGCATGCCTGTACAGCCTGGATTTATGCCCAATAATATGACATCCTACAATAACAACAACATCAACGGTATGGCTGGTTCTCCGGGTATATCAGCGCCCTCTCCTGCTCAAGCAGGCTCTCCTCGGGTAGGCTTGCCCCCTTCGGGAATTCCTAATGGTGGCCTGCCTCCAAACATCCCGTATCTGGAAATAGAACGAAACGTCAGGAGAAATAACCCACACGCGTCAGCGAGCGAAATCCATAAAATGATGGGTGAAAACATAACAGCATTTAACAACAACAAACACTTGCAACAACGAGGTTTAGTCCAGCCCCCAAGCGGCATAGCAGCAAGCGCTATGAATGCAGCGGCTGGCAACAACAATTTGGGAATGAATGGTCAAGGAGGACAGCGACCACCGATCGGCATTGAGAACGCTAGTCCGCAGATGTATGCCCAAATGTTGAGTAATCATCACCAGCAGAGATTACAGAATAGCCAGCAACAGCAGCAACAGCAGCAACAGCAGCAACAGCAGCAGCATCAACATCAACAGCCCTCACAAGCTACAGGGAGCCAAAATCAAGGACATGGTAATGGTACTGGGGCGCAACAAAATGGAGGGAAATAAAGCGTCGATTTATCAATTGCGACGAAGTAAACGTTGTCTGTATTTGGTTTGCCCTATCAAGAGGATGATGGTAGAAGTATAAATAGATCTTGCTAGGCTCTTACAGGAGTTTAATCGCACACGGTCAGTTTTACTGGCAATGCTGACAGATGAATTATTGAATTGAAAAGTATTAATGGTTATATGTGTATAATGAACCTTGCACTTTTTAAGATATTCGTTATGAATTAAACACTCGATATGTTTTTTATTTTTACTTCCTTCTTACTCTAATTGTATCTGAAATTGCTATATTAATAAACATAGTACGAATTATAACAGATTAATTTTAGAGTATCATCAGTAAATCTCTTTTGCGCTACGAGGCATTGGTGGTCATAGTCACAGTCACGTGATTATAGAACTAATGCAACAAACAGCACGTTCCCACGGAGTTTCTTATGACAACACAGCAACTAACCCAAGCTGAACCAAGTTTTAAAACCCCCTGAATCAATTCTGAGACAGCCTCACCTACATCCCATAACGTATAGGCATTTATCGCAGAATTACACCTTTCGACTGCGTGCATACTTTTTGATCATAGATCTCGCGACGGAGAATGTCGCCATCGAGCGATGCACCCAAAGTTTCCATGAAGGGTTTCTCCTTGAGCGCAACATTCAAAAATGGCTCGGCGAAACCAAATGGCAGGCCACAGCCTAAATCAGGTTTAGGAAAGCGACCTAGAAACTCTTTCGCGCACGATGACGAAGATTCCGAGGACTCGGATTATGGCAGAAGTGCGAGAAGAGGAAAACATGAGGCCGTTACCGGGTTTGCGAATGGCGGTGTAATTAAAGAGGGAGAAGAGAAGAGAGTGACTGCTCCCCTGGTTATTCCGAAGCAAGAGAATAGGGATTGGAAGGGGGAGGCGAGAGATAGGAAAGGAAGGGGTGGAGCGGGAGCGTCAAGAGGAAGGAATTTGTTACCGAAGGAGGAGCAGAAAAGGAGGGCTGGAGAGGGGAAAGATGAGGGTGCGGATGTTGTTAATGGGAATGACGCGGAGATCAAATGGGGATTAACTGTAAAGACCAAGATCAAGGAGGAATCAAATGATGATGAAGGGACCATTGAGCAGACGATAAAAATGGAAGAAGTGGAAGAGAAGCCAAAGTTAAAGACGGAAGATGAGCTGGCAGTTGAGGCGTTGATGGGCTTGGATTCGAGGCGAAATGGGCCAGATTTGATCATCCCTTCTGTGAATGGAAATGGAGATGGCAATGAATTGGCTATGGAGGAAGATGCATATAGGAAAGCTATTGCATCAGCACCTGATGTTTCGACATTAGAAGATTACGAGGCGGTACCGGTGGAAGAATTCGGGGCGGCGCTATTACGAGGGATGGGCTGGGATGGCAAAGAGAGAAAGGGTGGTGGAAAGGAGGTACAAAGGAGACAGAATTTACTAGGCCTAGGAGCAAAAGAGCTAAAAGATGCAGAAGAATTAGGCGCCTGGGTGCAGAAGACTGATGCCAAAAGATTACGACCTGGAGGGTCGTCTCATTCACATAAAGGGAGTAATAGGGACAAGAAGAAAATGGGTGATTACGCTAGGGAGAGAGATGAAAGAAGTTATCGTAGGGATAGAGACGAGGGTCGAGACAGGGAAAGGGACAGAGAACGTGATCGTGACAGGTCATATAGGAGGGATAGGGATGATTATCGAGACCGCAGGAGATGATAAATTCGCTTGGACGTAGTGCACGGAGCAACGAAAATCGTCAGATGATGCGTGTTCATGAGTTAATGCAAGATTACGTTATAGAACAGCAGCCTCGGAAGTCGTACTCCAGGGGATAACTTGATATGCTTGCTTTCTTGATATTTTATTTTACCTACGATTTGTCGACAATGCCCCACTATTCGCTAAACCAGGAACTCTTTTCATGTGCCGGCATTAAGCATGCATATGCATATCAGGAAACCTTACACATATCGCAAGATGCTACTACCGACCGTTGAACAAAAATGTCGCGGTGAATAAGGTCTTCAAATATGTCCACCAAGTAAAGGACTTAAAAATACAGGGAACAAGAATGGTGGATAATTCTCCATTTCCATCAGTTCATTTCTCTCCACTATGATGGATCTACATGCTCAGATGGGAGCCTCACTTGGAGTCTTAGCCGTTACTGCAGTACCATGTATCAGCCAAGAGTCATCTTCTTCAATTGTATTCACGGCCTCGGAGTCGACGGAGAATATAATATGTGCGCTCCATCGTGTAGTAAAGGTTACAAATAGCTCGCTGGATTGCTCCTCAATTGTTCTCACACCCAACTCAGATCCTCAAGATTCTTGTACCCTCTCTATTCCAACATGGAAAACTCCACGAGCCCCATCTTGGGTTATTCTACCAACTCGATAGTTGTAACTATCTCGGGTTATTCTACCAACTCGACAGTTGTGACTATCTTGGCTTCTTATGTCACCTACCTCATTGTCGGCGGCATAATCCACTCGCATCGTTCTCGTATCAAAGCTAAGAAGCTCAATTGTTTAAACCCTCCCGCCTTGAAGAACAAACTTCCTTTCGGCATTGACCAGGTGAATCGATCTCTTAACTCCCTCGCCGCGGATGCCTTCCCTGCCGTCTGTAAAAAGAAACACGAAGAAGTCAATGCTCTCACCTATAGTACTTCAATACTTGGCAAGAGGGGCTTCTCAACTATCGACGAAAATAACATCAAGGCCGTACTCGGAACACAATTCCATGATTTCGGTTTAGGCCCAGAAAGGCGCTACAACACGCTGCCATTCACAGGCGATGGTATATTCGCACAAGATGGAAAACATTGGGAACGATCGAGAGCACTCCTGAGACCACAATTCGCGAGGGATAATCTTAGTGGTCTAGTTATGGAAGAACGACATGTCCAGGTTTTGTTGAAGGCTTTACCTAAGACAGGACAAAATGGTTGGTCAGACGACGTGGACTTACAACCATTGCTATTTCGATTCACATTAGACACGGCAACGGAATTTCTATTGGGCCAGAGTGTCGAGAGCCAGCTTGTGGGGATTAAAGCCGCTTCTGGCCTGGGGGGTGAGGAGACAGATGTAGAAGCTTTTGCAAGGGAATTCGATATTGGTACTAAGTCCCTGGCGAAAAGAGCAAGATTTAATCCATACAGTGTACGTATGATTCGCTTTTTGGCTTCACATTCCCCAATCTTTAAGGCGCTTTGAACGCCACATTTTCTTATATGATCTTCACCTCTTCACCTCTTCACCTTTTACCCTCTTACTACAGCCCAAGCCATCTATCCCCTCTTTTTATTATTCCCCTGTGACAGGATGGACAATAGTTCGACCTGTAGTTCAACAATTAGAATTTTTTTAATTCGTTTAAAAGATTCAAAGTCGTTGAAAGGAATTCAATCTTGGAAATCACTTCAATTCTTTCATAGCTCGCACTTTGGCCATTACTGACTATCCCTTATTTTAGTGGCTGATATGGCCAAAAGGGTTCAAGAAGGCTATCTCGGTTTGCCATGGAGTCATTGATCGGATCATTGCCAAATATTTAGAGAAGAATAAGACTCCAGAAGGATTGGAGAATCCGGACCGCTATGTCTTCTTCGAAGCCTTGGCAGAAAAAACACGGGATCCGATAGAACTACGTGCACAGGTATTAAACATCCTGCTCGCGGGTCGTGATACAACTTCGGCACTTCTTGGCTTTACCCTTCTCATACTTGCCCGAGATCCCGAGCGATACCAAAAATTGCGAGAGGCTATCCTGAACGACTTTGGAACTTTCAATGATCCAAAGAATATCACGTTCAAGGATATCAAGGCCTGTACATATCTTCAATGGGTCCTTAAGGAATCTCTAAGATTGTATCCACTAGTGCCATGGAATTTCAGAATAGCGAATAAAGATACGACGCTACCGCGTGGTGGAGGCAAGGATGGAAAGAGTAAGGTTTTTGTGAGAAAGGGGGAGATGGTTGAGTACCATATCTATTCTTTGCATAGACGAAAGGATATTTGGGGCGAGGATGCGGATGAGTTTATACCGGAAAGATGGGACGGAAAGAGGGTTGGTTGGGAATACTTGCCGGTATGTTCACTGAAGTTCTTTTTCTTGCTTTATGATATATTCCTACCCTTTTTCATTCCCCCCCTCTTTTCTACTCTACAGGCCTTCTTTAAGATTCGTGGAGACATTGAAATACTCTGTTGGGAAAGTAATTGATTACTTCTTTCCTCATTTGAAGCATCTATCCAATTATTACCAGTTCATAGATTGAGATGCTTCAGAAAGGAGTTGCTTTGAAACGGTATATCATGACTACGAACTTACACTGACATGGCAACACAGTTCAACGGAGGACCGCGTGTCTGTATAGGACAACAATATGCACTTACGGAAGCAGGCCTCTTTATTATCAGAATTCTGCAGAAGTTTGATCAAATGGAAAGTGTAAACATGGATAAGATCACGCTGAATTTGTCGGTAACCATGTGTTGTGGGATTGGGGTTAACCTTGGGTTGCATGAGGCGAAGGCTTAGAGAGGATGCAATGTATCCTTCTTGAAGGAATATTGGAATTGGGATTGCGTGACGGTGACCATCGCTGTGACGTGAGCGTATCTGGGATCTCACAACTGGACAATTCTGTCACGAGTTAAGATTTTGGCCATCGTCATCAGCACTCAAAGTTTACCCACCTATTGTATCTTTTAGCTCTACAGAATAGATTCTACTCATATTATAACGCAATCCACCTGTCTATCGTTTGATTCACAAATCTGCCATTCTCAATCTCCAATCTCCAATCTCCAAATTCGAAGGTTGATGTAACTCCCACTTTCGAGTGCTAATTTTAGTTAATTAGAGCAATCCATGACTTGGCTTCGTTTGTTATAATTAGAAGGGAAGATGTTTTTATTAGTTATACTGTTACCGCACTTGCAGTTCAAGCAATAACAATTACACTTGTACTTAGTGAATTCTTTTTTTAAGAGAAAAACATATTTTCCGAATATGATGACTTTATTAAAATTCGATATTTTAAACTAAAAATTGAGAAAATATCAAAATTATTCATCGATCTTAAAAAATCTTATAAAATCTTATAAATTCATTTAAATATCATTTATTAAACTCGAAAAATTGAAGAAGACCATAGGGCAAATTCGCTTATTTTGCGTATGCTTATCTTGTGCCTCGACCGAGTATTTAAAAAGTTATTCAATAATTAATTTTGTATAGGAAAATATAATGTTTGCAGGAATTCTATCACGAATTAAAATGGGAAGCGGTCGATAGACTTCAGAATTCTTACATTGTCCAGAGATGATATGTTTACCGATTTCGTCTGATGAATGTACCCCCCTTTTTAAGCACCAAGTTTCTTCGCCGCACTAACTGCATGACCAAATGATGTCTTACTGTTAATATTACCCGCGCCAGGCCCATCCAACAACTTTCTAGCTCTCAACTCGAACGCCTCTATCATCTTCGGCGCTACCTGAGGCGCAACCGCTTTACTCAACGCCGTATATAATGGATTTGCAAATTGAAACTCGATGATTAAATTCACCTCCGTCTGATCCCTCGGTTCATGTTCGGTCTTATCTGTTTGTGGCTGGCCGCTTGGTGGTTGGTAGTGGAAGGGTTTGAGAGACCAGCGCGTGTTGAGACTTTGGAAAATACCGTTCGCAGCGGCGGGACTATGATAGGTTTCTGAGTGATGGACGAGTTTGGATTCCGGAATCGATGTGACGGCGTCGCCACTGAGAGCCTCCACAATCGTGCCCGGGACGCAGAGGAGCTTGGATGTGAAGGTTTCTTCAACGCCAGCCCAGCCCACGGTGAGATCTGCTTCGGCAGGCCATTTTTTACCATGGGAATCGGGCGCTGACCATTTTGTTACGCGGGAGGAGGTGCAGTAGGGAACGAAGGTGGAGTAGCTGTCGATGTCGGCGACTAGGCTGTAGAGAGAAGAGGATTTGTAGGGTAGAATTCGCTTTTCAGTCAGAATCTGCGGTTCGGTGCCGGGTAGGGTGATGAAAGTTTGTTGGGTTGGGGGGCAAAATGAGCGAATGGCGGACGTTGGGCGCAGTGTGCGGAGCATGCCTCTTATTGGGGTCGACATTTTGAACTGATGATAATTGAAATGTTGAGGGCTAAGGTAAGAGGGACAAGATTGCGAGGTATGTAAATAAGCTGTTGATTTCAATTGAGTTTATAAGATTCAAAGCTTCATAACTAATCAATTGGCCACAAGAATTGAAGTAACAAGAATTGAAGTCACCCGAAAAGTTTGGAGCTGATTTAGCTCTGGTAGTAAGTACTTGGGGTCGCTTTGTTCCTATCTGAAATCATCATGGGCGTCATTGAAAATATTCTGCCACAATAAAATTCACCGCCTTCTGATTGGAAGATGTTTGAATTTATCATCACGCTGATAAGGTTGAACTCCTCAAAAACAAGAAATCAATTATTTACCTGGTACTAGAGATCTTGCCTTGAACAAACTTGTAAGTCTTATATTTAATTTTCTCTTCTTCTTCTTATTCTTATTCTTATTCTTCTTCTCCATCTCCTTCTTCTTCCTGTTCCTCTTCCGTGTTCAGCTTCACTACCTTCCTTAATTATCGTCTGCTTGAATCATGTCTTCCTCATCTCCTCCTCCTTCATATTCGTCTCATCTTCCTTTTGATAATGTCACGATGGAAAGTTACAACACTGGATATACTATGCTGTGCACGGATTCTGTCGTGTCAACTTACATTCCAGCTCTTAACTCCTGGACAACCTTTACTCCGGCAACATGCTCATATAATAGATCTCTCACTGCTACTACGAACCCATCTTCGACATTAGCCATCACCATCACTTCTGTTGAAACTGCAAGTGCATCGGTTCAAGAAACACCTTTCAATTATGTATCTACGGTCACGGAATTCAGTAGCACTGCGATCACCACTACAGTTACCCGTAGTGTGAGTACAAGCTCTCAGACAAGCAATGCACCGAAAGAGACGCTGCAATTTGGGCCATCTAGTCTATCTGGGGTAACTGGTCTGGGTTGGATAATTTACTTCAGCTACAAACTCCTTCATCGATAAATGACAGCCATGGCAGTTTCAATTTCAGTGAAGTCAGTGAAGTAAGGATTTCATATCTCGTTGGCAATGACGTCAGCCCAGCGCAAACAACAAATCCAGGTGAAATTCAACCTTTGAATTTACCAGACATCGACATCTATCAGACAACCAAAGCAGCAACGGGAGCACATATACATTCATCTTCACATAGCACTTCACGATATTTGAGCCTCTCGTCGTACCTTCCCACCGAGTTACGGAATAATCGGATAAGTTTCTTCCATGATGACACATTCCCTGATTGGTGCGGATAAACATGGATAAAACCATTGCGGGGTCGCTCCCAGAGTGGGGTGATGAACGAAGCACAGCTCGAAACTATACATCTCATCACTCCTTCATCCTAAATCTTCAATTCACAAATTAAGACGGTTAAAATTTGAAAAATTATCAACCGCAGTAATCCTCAAGCACCATGGCAGATATATCAGGAAAAAGTGTAAGTAATACTAAGCATATCCAGCTCTTATTTTAAGGTTCTTTCTAATTTGTTGTCCTTTATAGAACAAATCTTTCGTTCTCGAAAAGCCTTTCTCGGTGAAATTCGAAGAACGTCCAGTTCCAAAGCTCGAATCTGAACACGATGTCCTCATTGCCATAAAGTATACCGGTATCTGTGGATCAGATGTCCATTACTGGGTTGAGGGAGCGATTGGTCCTTATGTTGTCAAAGATCCCATGGTATTAGGCCACGAATCTGCAGGTACAATCGTCAGCGTGGGTTCAGCCGTCAAAACTCTTAAGGTCGGCGATCGTATAGCCCTTGAACCTGGTTATCCATGTCGCCGTTGCCCTGCCTGCCTTTCTGGTCACTACAACCTCTGTCCGGAAATGCACTTTGCAGCCACTCCTCCAATCGACGGAACTCTTGCTGGATTTTATTCATCTCCAGCAGACTTCTGCTACAAACTTCCCGAGCATGTATCACTCCAAGAAGGTGCTTTGATTGAGCCCCTTGCGGTAGCAGTTCACATCTGCAAACAAGCTGTTATCACACCAGGGCAATCTGTTGTGGTCATGGGAGCGGGTCCTGTCGGTTTGCTATGTATGGCAGTCGCTCGTGCATACGGAGCATCCACCATTGTTGCAGCTGATATCCAACCCACTCGTCTCGAATTCGCAAAATCCTTTGCCGCCACTCATACCTTTACCCCTCAGCGAGTTTCCGCCGCAGAAAATGCATCAAATCTTAAATCAGAAGTTGGACTGCCAGAGGGCGCCGACGTTGTTATTGAGTAAGCTTAATCCACTTTCTAATATGTTTTTCTTACTATCTAATTTTGTTCCCCAATGTCAACCCTAATTTTATGTTTCCATATTCACTCCCTTTACTTCCAACATCGGTTTCATTCTTTTCCTTTCCTTAATTCCCTCCAAAACCATACTTTGATAGGCATTATTAACTCTTCGATTTTACAGTGCGTCTGGAGCAGAACCCTCCATTCAAACGTCTATAAATGTCGTACGCCGCGGAGGAACATATGTCCAAGGTGGAATGGGCAAACCAGACATCAATTTCCCAATTATGGAGTTGTGCACCAAGGAAATTACAGCCAAAGGAAGTTTCAGATACGGAAGTGGAGATTACGCTCTTGCAGTGCAACTGGTGAGCACTGGAAAGATAGATGTGAAAAGATTGATTACTGGAGTAGTTCAATTTGAGGATGCAGAGGAGGCTTTCAAGAGTGTAAAAGAAGGAAAAGGCATCAAGATCTTGATCAAGGGTCCAAATGAAAAGTGAATATTATGGACGTTGTAACGTATGGTGCAGGAGTCGGTGTTTTGGGTGATGAAGGTGCAATGATTTGTGGGGGGGAGAGCTACGGGGATTCAAGATACCCGATCTGATGTTCCAGAAATGATGAAACATAAGGGCCTCCTTACTTTTAGCAAGTGTATTTACTGTATGTATGTATTCAATTAAATCAATATATGTCCTTTGCTTTCGTATGTCCACCTCATCAGAGCTTCGTGGGACGAGTTGTGTTAAAAGTTAATCATCCACTGGGCCGCTCACTGGACCAGATACCCATGTAAAATTGTCCAGCAAAATGGCTTCGGCGCTCCACCTAGTGTAGAAGTATACTTGTATGATACGCTCATTTATATATCTCAAAAATACAATGAAAATGGAAAGGTAAATAAATCTCCTTATTCTCCAACGAGAAATCACCATAGCTAGCTATCATGAATATAATCCTAATCATAACCTCGTGAAATCTTCACCACGTTGTAAGCGAGAAACCGAATCAAAGACCCTCCCCCCTAAAATCCATCTACAACGACATGACCTCATGAACGACCCATCTAAACTAGAGCATCCCTAAATACCGAACCCCAATCTCCGTCCCCTCACTCGCACCACCAACCGGCACCTCAACCACCTCTCCCGGCACGATATCCACCAAATTATCCCCAAACCTCACATTTTCATCATCGCATTCGAGAGCCAGGCCCTTGATGGGAACCTCGCTGCTGATTTCTACCGTCTTTCTATCCTTTGATAGGGTCGCTTGGAGGTTTTGGGGTTTTTGCAAGTGCACGTATTTTAAAGGTTCGGGCCAGTTGATGTAGCGGGCGATTTGGACACCGGCTTGGATGAGGTAGGCGGCGATGACGGTGCGGGATTCCTCGTCTGCGTTTGGTTTTTGCACGGGCACGTCCATGGCGATGATTTCCGTGGAGCGGTTTTCGGGTAGGAGGAGTGCGGATGCTATGGTTTTGGAGAAGGTTTCTTGGCCGGTTATCACGTCGAAGGCTTTGACCACCACGTCGGCGGTGATATCTTCGAGACCTAGATTCGAGCCCCAGATTTCGATCTGTGTTGTTTTGGTGAGGTGTGCGCGTGTGTATTTGTCTTTTGGGACGATGTGTTCTTTGCGTGTGATGTCGAGGGATATGGGGGCCATTTCGCGCTTGACGGTGTAGTAGGCGTGTTTTGGTCGGAGAAAGTAGTCCACGATTGCCCAGGATGTTACGGGCCAGCAATCGTTGATTTGCCAGACTAGGGCACCTCCACAGTATTCTTTTCCTGGACCTTTCCATTGGCGTTTCCATAGCCGATAGGCACTGGCTAAGCACTCTGCTTGCATGAGTTGTGTGGAATAGATGAATTGTTCGAGAGGATCGGGGGCGTAGCGAAAGTTTTCAACTAAATAGAGGGCTATACGACGTTCATGGCCATCTGCTTTATTGTGGAAGTCGACCGTCGAGGATTGCGCGAAACGATCAGGATCATCTTTGCCTAGCGGGAGAAATGCCTCTATGGTTTTGATATTGGGAAATGCTTCCATACCAAATTCTGAGACGAAGCGTCCAACGAGCTTGTCGAAGTTTTGGTACTTCTCTTGAGAACCGTGCCAAACATTCCATTGATGCAGATCACCGACGGTAGGATCTGTAGTCTTCTTTCCACCCCAAGGACTACCATAGTGATAGTATGTATCTGGAATCAGTTCAGTACAAGCATCCACCAGAATTTTCTCATATATGTATCTTGCTGGAAAGTTGGTCTTCAACCAACTCTCGGTGTCTTTATTTTCGAAATCGTATGTGAGACCTTCTGATTCTTGATATTGGTAATCCTCATTATTACCGGCCCAGATAACGATGGAAGGATGGTGTCGGAGAAGTTTGACATTCTCCTCGGCTTCCTTCTTCACAGAAGTAAGGAAGTCTGGAAAAGCAGGATAGTTTCCACAACCGAACATGAAATCCTGCCACACCAGAATACCTAATTCATCACAGGCGTCATAAAATGCTTGCTCCTCAAATATTCCACCACCCCAGACTCGGATCATGAACTGATTTCCGTCTGCCACCAGCTTAACCCAATCATAATACTTCTCTTTGCTAATCCGAGGAATGAAGTTATCAGCAGGGATCCAGTCGCTACCACCACAAAAAATAGGAATGTTATTGATCCTGAAGAAAAATGATGTCCCTGGCTGGCCTATCAAGGAATCTTGCACTAGCTCTGCTCGGCGCAAGCCAAATCTTTTAGTCTGCGTCGATATACCTGTGTCGTCATGAATTAGAGTTGCGGTAAGATCATAAAATGGCTGTTTGCCATATCTGATCGGAAACCAGAGTGCCGGGTTCTCTATTTTAAAGGCATGGGTAGCATGACCTTCCACAGCATTGACCGTTTTAGTTGCAATGAGGTCGCCGTCCAGAGTGATGTCGAACTTAACTTGCGAGCTCTCACCTTGAACATCCGCCTTCGCGACGAGCTCTGCAGTTTTCAGGGATTTGTCCAAATTGCTTGTGAAGTAGACATCTGAGATGCGGGAGGTGAAAAGTTCAAGATTTATTGGACGCCAGGGTCCGCAAGTCATCAGTGTTGGGCCCCAATCCCATCCCTGAACGAAGTCAAATGTTAATGATCTGTGGTATAATTCCATATATTAGGTGCTTTTTACATACCCAGTGATATTGCGCTTTTCGAACCGCAAGTCTGGAAGTATCTCCATTCCAACAGCCCCAATGATGATCCGGGTATTTCTCCACTATGGCACAACCTTTGAGGTATGCACTCTCAAATGTGATTTTCAGCTCATTCTCTCCCTCATTTTTCAGGTAAGAAGTGACATTAATCCGCTCTGGTATGAACATGTTGTCCGTCTTAAGGATCTCCTTTCCATTTAACAGAACGGTGGCATATGTATCTAATCCGTCAAATGCCAGTACTGCTTTGACGCCAGCTTTATCTTCTGATAATATGGCGGGCGATGAAAACGTCGTTCTGTATATCCAGACAGTTTCACCGATCCATTGAACGTCGTTCTCATTCTTGCCCATGAAAGGGTCTTGTATGATGCCATTGGCAATGAGATCCAAGTGGACATTCGTGGGAAATTGTGCGACAGGTAGGAATTTAGAATCTTCATTGTCCGCTTGTTTGAAGGTCCAATTATTATCAATTGGGATTATGGTATGCTGAGACATCTTGGGTGAGGTCAACGCAGATGTTGTTTGATGTGGATGGCGCGTTGAGAAGGGGTGCTCCGTTCGCATTGCCGGAGGAGGTATGAGTATTTTATAGAGAAATCAACGTGTGGAATGTGAGATGAGATGATATTCCGACAGCCTCAAATGAACAAGCTCCTTCTTAAGTCTTGGCCTAGCTGATCTCCTGAGTTAATGAACACAGTAGCAAGTCCTATGGATGTTATGGATCTAATTTGTGAGGCCTCGGAGGCTCCAAAATGGGTTTACTACATGCGGGGTCTCCCTCCCGTGGTTTGACCAAAAATTGGGAATTCACTTGGCTTCTAGGAAAAGAAGGAAGGGATGTTAGAAGTTGTAGGTCAGTCCCGGGCCAATGAGTGGCTGTTTCATAGATCTTTTTGGCAATTCCTTTCTTAAAACTGGAGAAGTCAATATATTTATTTGTATGTGTGATTGTGATACAGTTAAAATAGATTTGTAGTTGCATACTGCTCATCGGCGAATCGTCGGGACACGTTCTCGGAAGCAAAGAAATTCATTTTCCTAGTATGGTAAGTATAGTATGTATGTCGATATCCCCTTCGATCAATGTGCACTATTTGATCATACACATTGTATTATAGTCGGGGATTTCATCGTATAATAGGTCTGCGATAAGTTTGATTTCTAAGGAAGACTTATGTATAACCACCAACCTTTGGGGGCTTTTCAGGAGATGTTATTCCAAGCACCCAAGACGTCGTTCCTGCAGAATGACGCCGAACGTTCGAGAGGAAGCCTTTAAACGTCTAATGCTGATTGGAGATAGTACCAATACCAAGAGCAGATGACATGACAGCCTCCAAACATTTCTTACCATGAAGGCTTTGACAAGCCATCCATCTACTTAGCCGCTTTGCTTTTTGGATCCTGACGTGTTGTAGGTTGTATCCTACAAGTCCACAACAACCTCAAAGTCCATGAACGCTTATGCACTTTCCAATACTATACTTTTTATTACATTGCAATTCTCGCGATATTCATTTAAACATGATTATATCGAACAGTTGATCTGTTTTGTGCAAGTACCTATGCAACCGGGGCTCTTCGGTTACCCAGAAAGGGCTGCGGAGGCAGTCCCTCCGCATTTTGTACAGAGCGAAATCTCTGCAACGGTCTCTCAAGTGATGATGATTTATGCCCGCCACAAACATGGGCATTTGAGTTTGAACAAGGGAGCTTAGAATTGCCGATGTCGTATCCCTTAAATTGGCTTAAAATTAGGCTTCTAAAATCCTTCTCTTTCCCCGGCCCGTGACAGTACATATCTGTATAGACAACCACCTGCGTACTACATATGCGCGACATGAAACCATATCAAGTCAATATATTAAATCCCGACGGATCTATTACCCGTTTCAGAATCATTGATGAAACATCCAACGGTACAGATACATTTTTGCAAGATCTCTTCATTATCGTACAAGTTTCACTGCCTAATGCACGACTGTCACGACAAAGGTTATCATTTTCATCTGGCACATCTAAGTTAATTTATCAATTATCGCCAGCAATTGTGGCAAGATTCTGTCTTCTGTAGTTTATTTCTTTGCCAGCGCTTAGCCTGAAGTCGTCGGGTCTATCATAATCTACTTTCCGAAGCTTCGGATCTGATGTGTCCACTAACAGTGTTAAGGGTATGGAGTACATGAAGTCCTTTATTTATATGCATTGTCTCCTCAATCGTTCCAGCTCTTAACTCCATCCGGAATACTTGTTCCCTAAGTGATTATACGAGGCCGTTTGGGTAGCTTCATTGACACCAGGAAATGTCTAAAGCTCGAAGACGGTAATTGCCAGGTGACATACCATATAGAGGAAAGTTTATGACCTATCTTCAACAGTTCACCTACAAATGAATGGATTGGACCATGTGCTTGTCTTGTTGCTGTTGTGGGGGAATATGCCAAGCACCTTTGCTTCCGAGGTGGTGTATGGGCTCTTTTGGCAGAGTAGCGTGCTCGTTTGGCCTTCTATACTACCATTTTAAAACGGACAGAAGCAATGGGATGATTAACTCTTGGCCAATACTATATGCACTTCTCATTCGAACTTTGATGGAAAGGAGAAAACATACATCAGTGTGTCAAGTGGTCCTAACTCGCAACCAAGAGAAATAACCTTTCAATATTTGGAAGATGATATTTCTTTGAAAATTCTTTCTCTATCTGACTGTGCCATGTGGCTCAAATATTCTGAAAGCTTCCAAGTTAAAACCAACTGGAAATAGAAAGAACCTCTTATCGGACTGCAGTCCAGACTATTCTACTCAAACCTGTGACTAGCGTCCGCCAATCTCCAAAAGGCTACTATAGATGTCAGCGAGGAAGTTTCATGGGTCAATATCGGGCACTTCATATTTATCAAAGTACAGTTACTAAAACTTAGTAAACAAAGTATTCAGTCATCTGTCCCATGTAATAGAGTGGCTTCTACTCCGCGTCTGTTCCTCAACTCCCTGGGTGCGATCGAGGATAGATCTATCCCTATTCTGCTGCTAGGCTGCTTCAAAATCATTACCTATGTTTATCGACCACCGATGAAATGGGACACCTACAACAAACACTTTATGCAGCATCGTGGGCAGAGCTTGGTGGTAGGCAATACGTATAGGTAAACTCCGTTGGTGCACGAGCCTGCAAAACATAACACGATGCTATAGATGCTCCTCAAACAATAAGCATTTCTCCGCTACAAATACCGACCTCCATATCCAGATTCTGAAGGGCCAGTCAGTGATCAATCGATTATCTCTGACCCCGTGTACCAAAAAACGTGCGTTGCACATTTGAAGTACCATGAGCCATGTTTCCCCATTGTGATAAGTCCGCAATATCCACTAAAACGAAGAAGCCCTCTATCCCTATCTCGCTACCCACTCAATAAACCAAGATAGCTATCTTGGCTCCGTGTCAAAGAACACCTCCTGCTAATGACATATACTTAATCCCCATCCTCGGTAGTTTTCTCGTTCAACTTACACTCACTGCTCGAGCTGTCTTCACTATAGAAAAACACTGACAGTAACAGTCGTGATCACTATCGAGACTAGCATTGCACGCCGCACAGGGGCCACGAAAGTCGCTCTCGTTCTTATCCGCAGGACCCCCGTGCCATGAAGGTACAACCCCGCGGGCGATATAAGCCGGGCAATTTGCATTAAATGAAAGTAAAAATCATCGTCATTATTATCATTCTCAATCCCGCAGCAATCATGACAACAATTAACTTTATCATCAATACAATAATGATCATATCCAGGTTTTTCAAATGCACACCCAGGTCTTCTTTCTTCGTCTGTCTCATCGGGAGAAATAGATGATAAGAAGAATAAGATTAGATTCAACGTACAAATGTGATATTGCGACATCATGGCGCCATTTTAGGAATTGGGGTAGCTGCTCAGCAGAACTTGTATCCTCGTGATCTGATACGCTATTTTCCATGTCTGGTGGTGTGGTGCGATCTTCGAGGTGATGTTTTTGGTTCTAGGTTCGTTTCGAATTCCTGCGGCGATTGATGTGTCTGCTGGATTTGGTTTGGCGAAGGGTTTGGAATTTGAGAGTGCTAGGTTATTTCTGCAGTGGGGATTAATGATTGGTGGTAATGATATTGGTAAGAGTAATAGTTTCTATCGTGGAAGATAATAAGTTTGTGTACCTTAAAACAAAGGCTTGGAAACTTCTGCTAGACGTCGAGGATTATCTAGTTGTGTGTCAAAATGAGCGATGGACGAGTATCTCTCTACTAGAATATAGATCTGACTTCCGCCGATCTGTGTTGAATCTGCTCAGAGATATCTAAATACCACCTATAGCGTTAACCTCGAGGCCATGGGAATGAAGTAGATCATAGGTTAATGAATCAATACTATTGATTCAATAGAAAGCGGAACACAAACATGGAGATGATATTATCAAGATATAGCTAAAAGTGTACCTGATAACTATTCACTTCACCTGTCATGAAATTTGCAATCCCGTTAACGGAATATTGAAATCTTCTAGTGAGCACCATTTTCCATTGGTGGACTCTAGGCATAGTTCTACATAGCCTAGCCGCCTTACATGAATAGAATCCTTTGGGGTGATTAGCTAAAAGTAAGCGTCCCGCTTCCCTACGTATTTTAGCTCAGCGCAGTAGTTGGATGAAACCACGGGCTTTCCAATATATGATCCACATCCATCCTCTAGCTAATTAGATTAGTCAGCCAGAGACCTCGCATACTCTAGAATCTAGATTCTTTGGCTTCATAGAATATGGCTCTATAGTTACACAATAATATTCAACTTGTGATGCGCAGAGTAGCAGGTGACTTGGCAGCTTTTTGGTGCTATGACTATCCTAGGTTAAGGTTTTTCGTTTATCTATGGATGGAAATATCTCAAGATAAGAGCCCCCGATGAGGATAATCGCACATTGAACTCGGGTTCTTGATCCAAATTTTGAATCTTGATCTGTGTAGATGAGGTAATAACATTCTCACACTGATTCCCAGATTTGCAAAAATATATAACATACGGCTCTGATTGTTTGATTATCAACCAAAAATTTCTACTCCGCAAGGTTAGGTTACATACGTTGACACTTCCAAGCGACCTCATCCCTTATCTTTAATCAGAACTTGCACCTCACCAAAATTGACAACGAGGATCTTTGACCGATGTGTGAATAGGTCTTTAGTATATTTTTAGATAGTGAATTTTCACACAAGATTATAATGTCCCGACGATTCGGTTTGGTGGCTTTAAAATCTCGCATTTCAACATGCCTCCCTTGCTCAACATCTTGATAAGCATATTGAATGTTGAATTTCCCGAGAAACTCCGACGGGGGAAGTATAATTCAAGTTTTCCTCCGAATCCCTTTCGATAGACTTTACGAGAGTGGCTGCGGCTACCAGTGCATATCTGATACCTATGCATCATCGAATCGAGAGTGGAATTTTGTCTTGGAGAAGATAGGGTTGGTTATGAGTCGTGAGTCGTGACAAATTACGTGAATGCTAGATGATGGATCCCGATTCCCTCCAAAAGAACTGAAATTCATATGGGATTACCCCAGGATTTGGGTGAAGGTTTTACTGAGACTTTGATCCTTGACGAACACATGATAACTAAAACACATCTAAGCGGTGGAGAGGCCGATTGGTTGGTGGCTTAATGTACGGAGTATGTCAAATAAAGGTAAAGTAGATTTGACACACGACAACATCCCAGCTTAACCTTACCCATCTCAACCTTACCCAGCTCCATACAGCTCATGATATATCTGATGCGGAAATGCTTACGGGTACGCCGAGAACGTTATGGAATTCACGGGCTTTGGTCACGTGCGAGAGAAAGATTTGCTGAGTAAGTATTAGGCATCTCCAATCATGAATCTAGATTCCTCATAAAAACAACACCATTCCATGGACACACCCATCATTCGTCAAAGGTTGGCCTATATACATAAAATATGCCTGTCTGTACTCGTCGCCCGCTCCTGTGTCACCGGAGAACTTTCTGGTTAGGTAGGAATCGATATTACAGTGGGCGAGTCACTGATTATATCCTTCATTTTCATTCGTTCATTCAGTCGGATCACTATCTCCTAATCACATTATGGAGATATCATCAGCCGCGATACCACCATCATGCAGGCATCAGTCGTTACCTTTGATATCCTCAATATTCTCAATACCGTACTGCTGTCAAATTCTAAACAGGTGCAGTCAGATTTTAGTGCCCTCCATGGTTTTTACTCCGTACTGCATACAAATGTTGTGCCATAATTTGTCATGAACTCGTGGCAAGCTGTTGTTATCGGACGGCCAAGACCATGCAATTGATGGTCAGAAGTTGGAACAAGCTTTTCCAAGCATTTTCTACAAGTCGTAGGAAACTGTTTGGCTGGCGCTGCAGGGAGAGAGGGGCGGAAAGTAATGTAACCCTCCTCCCCGCCCTCATCACATCAAAAGCCTGTTCACCTGGTCAGTCACATCAATGTTCGCTTCGGGGGACTTATCTTAGCAACATCGCGGTCTTGAATAGGAAGGTGCGTATGCCGCCATCTCCTGACCAAGGAGAGTTTTATCGACACAATGAACCACTGGATGACTTTCCGTGATACAAAACTCTATTTACGAAATTATGAACTTCTAGCGTAATTTATCAATATTTTAGAAATTGCGCTAGAAGTTGGTGATGCATTTAGTATAACTGTTGCTGTTGCTTCAAATCCTTGCTTACTATTGTTATTTCCGTTGGTGGGATGCTTTCTACCTGCCCATGTTACTCTACTGTTCTAGCTTGATGCTTATCTACATGATGATCCTGTCAACTACTTGAAGAGGGTGTCTACCCCCCATATATAATTTTGTTAGAAGTATTTAAGATTTATTTACTTCCTCCCTTCCCCTCACGAAAGGCTTTTTCACTTCTATTCATTATTTTTCACCAAGAGCAAGTCCTCTAGGCCTACTCTCTTGATCTGCTCTCCTCGTATCTACCCCAATATGACTACGCAGGTGGCAAATCTCGCTCTGGAGGGTGGTGATCCACGAGATCCTCATCATCCAATGGTAGGTGACGCCACAGCGGTGGAATTGGCCTTGTCGGGCGCTACACACGATCCCAGCATCACATTTGAAGAATACATCTACTGGGCTGAAATCACTCGTGCCGAGGAGGATCTTGCCAATAAAAGGTTTCTTGCGGCTCAAGGACCGAGAAATTGGAAGAGTACATTTACAAATCGGTTTTCCCGTGGAAAAGTCCCCGCTGAAACATATGACACTCCACCCGCAACAACTTCAGCTTCAAAGGACGCTATAGACGAAAAGTCTGTTGTCCTTGATGGAACGCCTCGATCAGCTGTTTCGGAGGCTGAGTGGAAGACGGCGAGTCGTGCTGTCCGCACGGCTGGCTGGTCGGGTGTCTTCTACCTCATCACAACTGATATTCTTGGACCTTTCAGTGTTCCTTGGGCCTTTGGACAAATGGGCTGTAAGTACATTCAATATCTAAAGTTCAACAACAGTACTGACATGGAGCTACAGACGGACCGGGAATTGCTCTCTACACTGTTTTCGGTGGTTTTGCTTTATACTCTGGCTGGCAACTCTTTACCATCTTCCTTGCACTCGACTCGGATAAATACCCAGCAAAATCGTATGGTGACCTCTTTTTCCGTGTTTTTGGGACCTGGGCACGTCATGCAATCAACGTCGCTCAAAGTGTTCAACTCCTGCTCACTGTATCTATCCTTATTCTCTCCAATGGCCAATCTATTGCACAAATCTCCAAAGGAAGCCTTTGCTTTATTGTCTGTTTGATAATTTTCATGGCCGCCGGTATGGTCTTGGGACAAATTCGTACACTCCAAAGATTTGGTTGGTTAGCGAATTTCGCCGTCTGGATCAACATCCTCATCATATTCATCTGTATGGGTGTTGTTGCCAACTCACCACCCAATTATGCTACAGTCGAAGCTTCTTATGGTGATAAGTTCGGTCCTGGTCCAGTCCACAGATATGCCGGTACCCCTCCCGCTGGCAAAGCGACTGGTGGAGATGGATTTGTCGGATCTCTGAATGGTCTTAACCAAGCTGTATACTCGTACGGTGGTGCTATGCTTTTCGTTGCTTTCCTGGCTGAAATGCGTCATCCTATGGATTTCTGGAAGGGTCTCATCTGCGCCGATCTATTCATCTACTTTGTCTACATGTTCTTTGGTATCTTTGTCTACTCCTACCAAGGACAATATGCATACAACCCCGTCATTCAGGGTCTTTCGCCGTACAACTGGCAAACCGCAGCAAATATCATGAATTTGATCACCGGTCTTATTGCCGCTGTACTTTACGGGAACATTGGTATCAAAGTTGCATACATTGATGTCTTCCAAGGTATCCTCAAAGCCCCACCTTTGACCACCAGACCCGGTAAAATTCTTTGGATTGCCATGGTGCCTTTGTACTGGGCAATCGCTTTTGTCGTCTGCGCCGCCATCCCTCAATTCTCTTACGTATCGGGATTGGTTGGAGCAATTTGCATTCTACAATTCACATACACCTTTCCCGCCATTCTCGGTGTTGGATATCAAATTCAAAAAGATGCCATGCTTCCAGGAGAAGAGTCATTTAACCCCCAAACTGGAACTTATAGTTACGTGGATAGAGGAGTTAAGAGATGGATCAGAGGATTCAAGGTTAACTGGCTTTTCAACATCTTCAACTTTATATACTTCTTCGGAGCCTTGACCACGGCGGCTTTGGGTATCTATAGTAGTTGTCTTGGTTTGATCAGTGCTTTTGATGGTGCTAGTGCCGCGACTAGCTTTGGTTGCACGTCCCCTGTTTAGGTGGGAAAGATATTTTTTCTAGATGAAAAAAGTCGGAAGCGGTCGCTGTATGGGCTGATTAATTTATTACGGAGAAGGAATAGGAGTCCGAGGATTTATGGTGTTTATATATGGAATGGATATTTGAGGGGCTAAAACCCTTGGAAGATGTTGGATTGTACTCAGGTTGTAGGAGCAATATTTGAGGAGATCTTGCCTCCAGAAATATTCTTGGAAGTTTCTCCGTTTACTTGTACCCTAGCCATTTAATATAGTATACCTTTATTTGCCTTATTCGCTTTACATGAACTTGACTCGGTGGATCCAATAGTTAGTCCCACGGGAGTCCTGTTGATATTCTTTGGACGTTTTTAAAACTTTGAAATTTTTATAACATCTTCTCGTATTCGAAAGGTCTCTTCTTGCTGGATTATAGTCCGAATCAAGGGATATTGGATGTTACTACTGAAACTATTTGCTTAACCTGCGAGTGCAAATTCGATATCAATCCACATCCACATTCACATTCACAGCCTCATCATACAACACAACATACCGAAATAAAACCCAATCAATCACCAGAAAACACACCTCATCCCCCATTAAATACCAATAATCCCTTCCACAATCCATAACACGATTTCCTTCCTCGGTCCATTTCTTGCTTGGCTTAAGAACCTCGACGATTTCACCGAATTCGTGGCCGCGGATCAATGTAAATTATCGCGCTTTCTCCGCATGGACTCTGCGCATCTTATTCATTATCTGGGTTGGTGGCTGGAAAGAATATTCGTATTGACTTGTTTCTTTTGAGGGGAATATGTGCGTGTATGAGTGGAGTTGGGTTGGTTGGCTGTATATAGTTCGAAGAGAGATAGATTATTTATAATTTATTATATAATATAAGTATTGAATATTAAGTATTGAGTATATACTCCAAAGAAATCTATCTATATATGAGATTTTTACATAATATCTATCTCATCCATTCTACGTATCTATAACCACCAAGTCGAACCAAATAACACTCTAGATATATATAGGTAACCACAAATATAAAAAATCCATCCCTCCACCTTCACACCCCCATACTCCACTCACCACCCCACCCCATCCCATCCCATCCCCACCAAATAAAACAAAACCCAAACTAAATTATAACACTATCCATCAATTCCCACTATTCTTCCCCACAAACCAACTTTATATTCACATCTTCAATATTACAATGCAACTAATTTATATCCCGATATATTTCTGAACATCTACTCTTTGAAAACTACATTTTATCACTCCTCTACACATCCGTATCTTGTGTTTGACTTCTTTATTTCATCCCTTCATCTCTTTTCTTTCGGGGCTGTTTAATATTTAAAAAAACTTATATATAATATATCTAGAGATTATCTAGTTTGTTAAATATATACATACTCGTCTATCTATTTATCTATCTAATACAAAACATTCTCATTTTCCCTCCTTCCTTCCCATACTACACTATACTATCTAGAAAAATCAACAAATCAACAAACCAAACCAACACTCTAGAATCAAAATAACAAAAACAGGAACCGAAATCAAATCTTCCCATCGATAAAAGTAAACACGAAAAGGTAAACGAAAAAAACGAAGAAGGAAACCAGCGAAAGAATAAAAGAAGCCCAACACCCAACAGATCCTAACTCCTTGCTCCCGAAGAAAATATTTAGTACACTAAGCACGCTTAGCACGCTTAGCACGCTTAGCATGCTTAACAGATCATCGTGTAAATCACACCCAAAGTGTCTTGTCTTTGTATTAAAGAGGGTGTTTGATGTAGAGATATATACACACATATATTTATATATGTAAGTAAATAAATAAATAAATAAATAATGAATAAGAATATATATACATATAATCAGAAATCAGAGCAGAGAGCCAAGGAAGAATCTGAGTGTAAAAGCCTAAAGGGCATATACATTAATGAAGAGTTTTACCTTGCACCTTGCACTCTCCTTATCAAACACCTAGCAAACGCGAGGCGGCTTAATTTCCCCAATTTCCCCAATTTCTACAGTCGATTCGCCGATATAGAACAGAGTACCTTCCAAACGACCAAGGATAAAGAAGTGTGCATAGCATCTCAGGCTGGGTGTACATTTTGGAAACTCCTCACAGGGAGTAAGAGAGTAGGATGCAATACGGGGATCAGAAAGACGAGACTCTTGGAGATTCTAGGGGGCTTGGCGGGATGATGAAACGAACATTGTTTGCATGGTGGATGGAATAAGGAATACCCTGTATGTATATACAGGGTATAGAGGTCCACGGCGTTGTCATATGAGGACCGGAAGACCATGACGAAGGAGAGTTAATTGCGAAATAGCACGAATCGGTGAAGCGATCTCGGAAACGCAGTTAGTTTGGTGGGGTTTAGAGGAAATACTGCAAAGCAACGAAGATGTGATATATATATAAAACATAGCAAGGACCACCAATCCTCTTTTTCTCCAAAAATCACATCGTACAACTGAATATACAATCCATCGAGAAGTGAAAGTACGAAGAAACCACATAAAGTTAAGAAAAAAAAGGCGCACACAATCTAAACATCACACGCAGATCAAAAAAACCAAGTAAGAAGTAAACGACAAGCAGATGTCATACTCGCTCGATCTTCGACTAAGGAATACCTATTGATTTGAGCTTGATAGTCGCATACACAAGAGCAAATGAGTATATTCTCAAGTGGAGAGAATATCAAGTATTGTACCGATGAATAGCGGCTTCTGTGTGAAGAACAGAAATCGCAAACAAGGCGAGATATCCCTACTCTCACGTTCATCGGGGAAAAGGTAGCCATGGGACTCAGCAGAGCGGCAGAAACTCGTCGAGAGATGAACATGGCCGGCAGCAAATTCCCATCCATCAAAACTCTACACAAGCAAGGACAATCCAAATTTGCCAATCTCCCTATTACTTAATATCAATGATTTATTTGTGAGCTCGAAACCAGGTGTATCAGATAACACATCGCATATCCTTCCCAGCCCTTAGTCAGAAGATTCTAGCTAGCATTTGCAGACCATCTGACCCTAGGTCGAATGATCAGATGGAGGTGCGGCAACGAGAATTATCTCCCTATCCGCGGAGCCAACGGGTCTGGAACTTATTGCTTTGAAGAAGGTTGATTGATGATCTACAAAAAAAGAAGGATCAGTTCTACTTCATTGTTCACCACCTTGTGTTGTCAATGGGAGAAATCGAAAGCTTTTTCGAAGTTTCAGAGGTTCATGTGCTCAATAATATACATCAACTTCAAAAATGAGAATGTTTGAATTTTGCAATGGAAAACCACAAAGAACGAGAGATAAGTGATGAAGAAAAAACAATTGGCATCAAACTATCCGGGAGAAATGATCAGGATTGTGCCTTGTAAAGAAACAATGTTGGAATAAGCCATCGATGAGATATGATCCTAATTATAATCTGATATTTGTTCAGGGCAGAACAAACAACACCTTACCAGATGACCTTCACCACCAAGTGGAGAGACTACTACTAATAACAGTAGTTTGATAGAGTCTGGACTATTTGAGCATCGTCGGCCAGGAAATATCCTAGACCTATGATTGTTGATATCATTCTTCTATCATCATTGCTCTCCTCGATTCGGTACTCGAATCTGCCGTCTCAAAGCCATGTAGTATCCCACATTCCCGATCCTACGACCTAGACGTCCCTAGGCTGAACTCTCCCCTCTCCCCTCTCCCCTCTCCCCTCACTCCTCATCACCATAATTTTCCAATATTGTCTTCCCATTTATACTTTCCTCCAGTCAGTCATACATCTTCCCACACACCCCAACCCCGCAACTTCCACGACCTTCTCATGCCAGCTGAGCAGCACACTCATTGACGAACCACTATTTTCATTCTGCGCTCCAGGTCTACCACCTCCGATTTGCGAGAACCCGGTACTTTGTGGCGTAAGCTTGGTCGTGTTTGCATTTGCGGTTTTGGATTCCATGCCCTTATATCTGCCAACAATGCACCGTTAGTATAATTCCCCAGGAAATGGAAAAGCCACGAGAATCGAGAAGAAGCACCCACAAATATTTCATCAGGCAATCCACAATATCCACACCGCCCTCACTATCCATAACCTTCTTTAACAAAGGTGTCATTTCGCTCGCCTTGATACTTTGTAGTACCTCCATTACAGTGGCCACATGAAGTTCCTTGACCTGTTCACTACTTCCATGAGGTGCATTTTCAAGAGCACCCCTCAAAGCACCTTCTGGATCACCTCCACGAAGCAATTGTCGTACTTGTTGAGCCAGAGTTCGAATGTCGGCATCGGAGACAGGAGGGAATTGTGCGGAGAGGGTGGAGATATCGAAGTTTGTAGAGGAATCCGGATCCAGGGCATCGATATTGATCGTACGCCAGTTGTCATTCAAGGTAGCATTGGAAACTTGTTGGATAATAGACATCTTGGAAGGGTTGTCTCGTAGATAGGATGCGAAAGGTGTGTGTTCTACCGATAACTATTTGGCGTCTTGGGGAGCGTCAATCTCGCCAGTAATGCTTTTGTAAGTTTCAAAGTAATGTTCAGATGAATTTTGTCACTTATTCTCTTTCGGGATCCCGAATCTTGATGGTTGTCAATGAGTTTTATTGTTGTGCTTGTGTATTTCAATATGTTATCATTGATACGCGGTAAGCTTCCTCAAGCCTCATTGTAGCACAGCTGTTCTACGGTAACCTTAAACACATCTCCCACATTCTACGTTTAACCTTTTTAAACCTCTGACGCACTCTTACCCCCTTCATCCTTCTCTGCATATTCCAGAATCGTGTTCGTCTGTTTGTCCCTTTTAGCCCCTGCGAATCTGATCACATTAAAATCATCATCTCATGAGGATCCTATCACATCAATTCCGTCTACTTCCTCAAAAAAAGAATACGTAAATGTTTAGGACTCATCAATATCAATTGGACTTGTTTGCATAAGGATGATTGCTTTTGGAATTTAAGTTTGTACTCATTTGCTTTTTCGAGGACAAACATGATTCGGAAGAGCTGACTCGGATACGGGAAGTTTGCTTTACTTGTCTGAGTTTCATGAACCTTTCCCGATCGAAATGTGATATATTGTAAATTTGGTCAAGAGTAGCGCTCTAGACTCTGGATCGAATCCACTTGTTTTAGTTATGCTTCTTCTCGTTCATGCAAGTCACCATCGTGCGAATTGGGACTATTGTGAGTTTAAGGTATTAAAGTGATATTCTTATTAATGTAACTATCGAGGAGCCTAAAGTCAAAGTTCGCTCTACGCCTCTTCTCGATTCCTTGCGGAGGGATTCTGTCTAGGTTGGGTGTATGGCTTCCACCTTCACATCACTTGCTCATGGAATCAGGATCCAGTCCGTGAAAGTAGACAGAGCAAGCCCAATGTGTCTCTTTTACAAACAAAACAAGTCGCAGCGCAGTACAAGCAATAGATGAAGCAATAGATGTGCAAAAACTTTGAAAGAATAGTATAGAATACAAGGTAATAGTAAGTCTTTCTTCCAAGATACAAGCATACAAGTCCCACCGGTTCATCAGAATCCAAAATCCCATCGTGTACAAAAAACCCCGAGGCGTGCCCATTCCGCGAGGAAGATAGCAACAACCATTTCTTTCTTTCCAAAAACAAGTGACGCACCATAACAACCCAAAGAAACAAAAATAGTACAACCAAGTCTATATGCTCCCCTCGCAAAAAAATCAACCAAAAGATAAAACACACAGGGGTTTTCCTAGCCAACCAAACGTTTTTGATATCCCAAGCAAATCCCAATTTTGTGTCCGAACCAGTTGAAAGAGTAAAAATACATCGCAAGTCTAAAAACACCGAGAACCAAAACGAAAAAAAAGTGAAATGTAAAGTGTTGAATGAACAACGAGCCCAAGTCTAGATGCAACGCCGTCCCGTTCTCCCCCATTTTGTGCGTGTCATTCCAAAAAAACCCGCGACGAAGAAATCAGAACCGAACATAGACTTTTGATAGGCAGTGTGTACTGTGGATCGAGACCGCCATGCTTTTAAAAGAACTTTTGATGCAAGGAGTGCGATTAAGATGTCTCGGAATCGGATAAGATTATCGAAGTTGTCTGGAATGTAGATTAAATCGTATGGAGAATTGGGTAAAAGTCGCACGCAGCGCGAAAAAGGAAATTCGTCGCGTATCGTAGGAAGATTATTGTACAGAAGGATACTGCTGATGGGTATTAAAGCGAGATTTTTTCAAAAAGTGTCTTTGAGAATGATAACCAGAGTAGTAGGAGATGTGTGGAAGTTGTGTCGGAAATCGTGAGGTTCGAGATAGACGATGCTTAAATCTAGGAGGTGCAAGGGATAGTAATTTGATCTGATGTATCCTCTGCCGGGCCTAGATTTTGCGTCTCCATGAGGTCGTCTGATGGTCGTAGGCCATTTCGTGGACGATCGTGAGTGAGGTTTGGTTCGTACAGGCCATTATCTGGACTTCGGGGCAGGATGGTTTGGTGCTGGGTGGTTTGGTGGAGGTAATCCAGTAGTATCATATGCGCCACGACCCATGTTGGAGGATGCGTTCTCCTTGAAAATCATTCTGACTGTGTATGTATTTGAAGACTAAAGGAGGAAACATTCTGAATCAGTACGATAGTTCCATTGATATAAAAGATGAAAGGAAAATAAGATTGCCAATCCAAAACCATATCATGACATGGCCACTATTGGCCAGGCTGAAATAAATTATATTTTGGGAAATATAGCTTGGTAAGGTAAGGTATGTATGTATGTATGTATGTATGTATGAGAATGAACATGAATATTATCTGACTCACGTTTTCTTTTTTGTTTTGGCTTGCGTTCCTTTAACGGGAAAGGGAGGTTGACTGGTGGATGGTTCCGTCCGTGTTGGATGCAATTAGCTACAAGCTATTTCCAGGGGTAAATCGCCGAGGATGAATCGATGTGGGTGTGAATGTGGGTGTGTGGGTGTGGATGGATGGATGGATGGATGGATGGATGGATGGTAGGATGGTAGGTCCAATGAATGAAAGTTTGAAGAAGTGAATTGAATTGAATGATTGACTGAAGTTAAGATGGACGAATGGCCTGGTATTATTGAAAAATGTTCTGGTGATGTTTCTATATTTAAGATTTCGTGTTGCTTTGACTATCTGAGAACTTTGCGACAAAGTCTGCGACGGTGCGAGCAGGTCAGACAAGACGCTGGAGCGTTGAACCGGATAGCTGTGACTTTAATGCACAGGGTTCGTGTGAAGTACCTAGCCGATAGGGATGTTGCGTGAACTGCTGCCGCCGGATATCAACCTTTTGACGCCGATGGAATCAATGCCAATGGGTGTGAGAAGTTGGTTTGGAAGTAGTCGGTAGAGGTAGTAATAGAGTGAGTGTACACTGCCAAAAGTGGAATGGATGAAGAATTAGAATCTAAAAGGTATCGGGGGTCAAGTCGCAAGATGAAAGGATGATGATGATGATGGAAGGGAATTCACAGGATATTTCAATATTAATATTTATTTATTTTGAGTGCGAAGGGGGCTTCAATTTGTCTTATATGATTAAAGTGATTGCATGCCAAAGAGACAGGGAGTAGATCTTCTTCGGGCTCCGCCCTGGCTCAAAAAGATGCTTGACGGGCTGCGGGACTATGACCAGGGGAAGGCGGAAGAAGAAAAAAAGACAAATCGAAATGAGCAAGACGCATCCCTTCCTTTGGGAAATGGAAACTTAAATTTATGAAATTATGATTACTATGTTTCCGATTATTTATTATTATTATTACTATTACTTACTTGTTCGCTTATGATACATCTTTTCTGAACCTACACCAGCTGGGGTTCGGGGAGCCATCAACCTTGGTATACCATAGATATCTGTCTAGCTTAAGATCAAAGCAAGCAAAGGAAGTTGAGTAACAGGTTAGATGAGAGTTGAGTGAACCAAAAAAAGATTGTCCTTTTTCAAAGTAGCCATTGGCGTGTTACGGAAAAAAGAAACAAAACAAAGTTACCAAGTAATATTGAGGGAAAATCAGAAGAAAGAAAAAAAAGGAATTAAGTTTTTACGGGTATTTCAGGACAGGATCATCCATTTGTCAATGGTTATGGGAATTCCATGCATGTTTCTGGAAGAATACGTAGATGAGTTAAAATAACTTCGTGTTCTATGACCCCCTTCATAACCGGAAAAAAGCATGTCCATATCCTGGAATACCCTTCCCCTGTTTTACCGACCACAGCACAAAGTTGCAACATTTTTTATTTGCTATTATGGCGATGTTCATTGGTACCGTACATATACATGCTTGTTGTACTGCAGCGGGGGAAGCATAGTTGCGATGCAGCATAAGGATCATTTGATAATGTGAATGTGAATGTGAATGTGTATGTGTATGTGTATGTGCGTGAGGATAAGACAGGCCAAACTGAGTTATTCCGCGCGAGCTCCCTGGAATCTTTAGTTGCAGTCTTTCAAATAAATCTCCGCATCGGAGCTGAACCTATTTCCACGAGTCGTTCAATGGGTAGGTAGTATTATACGTCGTAGAGTAATATTGTCAAGAAAAAGCCATGGAATTACAGATTGCTCTAGTGGTGATGCCCGAACCCGAGGTCAAGCTCCCAGCTTTCATTTCAAGCTACACATCCACTGTCCCCTGTGCCACTGTATTACTTTGAACAATTTCTCGAGCCAAAGTTTTAAGGCTGCTGGTCGTCGAAATCATTCAAGGAATTACTTGACTGTATTTCCCCGGCACCCATTGATAATAGATTGGAATGTTCGATGGCAGGCTGACATGGACCCTCGTTTCTGCCCTGAATATTGTCAAGGTTTGTACAAGGTTAGGAACGATCGCTGGGAACTGGGACCTTCTCTTGGAAAGAATTTCGAACAAAGTGGATGTCGATGAACATTCTAAAGCTAGGCAGGGCATGTTCAGGATGTTTTGAAGACCGACTCAAGAATGTTTCAGCAAACGATTGACGACCGTATACATAGCGTAACATGGCATCACATGGCATTCCCAAATGATGATTCAAGACGTTGGATTGGTCAGAATCGAGGTGAGGAGGATGTGAAGCCACTTCAAAGGCATAGTGAGCTCATGGTAGAAGCTCGGCATCAATGAAATCATCCCATTGGATCATTCCGACCGATTTCGCGGGTCTCCTCGCTCGAGAGTCTTCAATCAGAATTGAACACAGCAGATATGTTGTTGTTCGTTGGGCCTTCATGTTGGTCTGACGCCGCATTGCGTTAACTACTGGGTACTTGTCACTATGTACCTGTGCTCTGCTTTCGCCAGCAAACAAAACACCAGACTCGTACATATTGCATTCGCAAGCTTGGAAACAGCCAATGGCTGACGAAAGGATTGGACGCCTCAACTTAAGTGATTGACTGCCTTTTTCCCATTTCAATATGGTGTTATTGGCTCAATTCAAACGAGTCATTCCTCATTCCTCATACATGACCGAAACGGAATCAGTCAATCAACCGAATTGCATTGATGGCTCGCTACTTGACTCCACCACTCTTGTGGATGAAATGGCTGGACACCGGCTGGCTTTTGCGCTGTGCAGGCATTTTATTGATGGCCATGGAATTCATTAGCTATCGAATTCATCAAATATCTTATGATTGATCTACAAATACGGTACATATGGTACAGTTACAGCTTTGAATGGTTTCAGTGGAGCCTACCATTAATTTGACTGACTGTCTTGGTGGGTACAGTACCGGATAATTCTATTCCCAGGCATGATAGATTGATTGATCTCCCCTTGGAATTTGAAAGGTTGGAAGGTTGGAAGTTTGGAAGGTTGGAAGATTAGAAGATTAGAAAGAAGTTTAAAGATTACTCCGTAGAACATTGGAACAATTCGAAGCGTGTTTCGATTAAGAGAGAGATCCATTTGGACCCTTGTGAAAGAGTGGGCTAATCTAGAGAAAGAAGCAGCCTAGAAGGATTTTATGAACCTTTTTTTTTGATGGTCAAAGTGGTTACAAGTGGACAAGGTACAGCAAATTATTTCCAGGGGTAATTAAAGCCAATCAAACATTAAACAAAAGGAAAAGGAAAAGGAAAAGGAAAAGGAAAAGAAAAAGGAAAGGTTGTTTCATTCAAATTACAGATCAATATTTACATTTCTATCAATTAAATCAGCTTGCATCATACATTATGATAATTTGACCACTACCATACACCCACCACACGTACGTACACTCATCATACCAATCAATACCTAAAGCTTGGAGAAGTTTTGAGTTTGGGAACTGGGAAAGCGTTTCCAAGTGACCACGGTGCGGGCCGGAGTCAAAGTCCAAACTCTTCCTAAGTTTCCTTGGAACCTAAAAGCCGCAAGTGAGAGGGTAAAAGCCGTCGTAGTGAGACTTCTTACGGAGCAACTTGAGAAATAGAGTTGGAAGATGATTATTAATAATTCTAACCATAACAGCTAAAACAACGGGGTAGCTCGCATGGCAATTACTACGGTAGTATGATTAGTCCTATGATTGGCCCTATGATTAGTCCTATGATCAGTCCTATCATTGCTACTATCATCACTACTATCATCATCACTACTATTATGCAAACCTCCCCGATGGCCCGACAGACCAAGATAAAATGGGAAAACTTCCTTCCGTTCTATTTACAAATATCCATGTTGTAAACTTACTTTACTCCGTATTGAAGGATAACAACCGACCACCGGCTACTATCTCTACTGTGCTTCTTTTGACTCTAGTTTCTTTAACGTTCCGGCTCCATAGACAACAAAGCCGGTGGCTAGACCAAACGACCCAATTGCCTTATTCGGTGGATTGGTACCCTTGACCATAACCCAGCACTGTTGTTGGTTCGTACCTGACATTAGCGTGTACCGGCATCTCTTCCACTGTGCGATGATCGTATTTGACAGCGGTTAGGGGCCTGATTTGCAGTAGCTTCTCGCTGGGATAATTCATATCTGTGTATCTGTATCTGTATCTGTACCTATCTGTACCTATCTGTTTCTGTATCTGCACAGCAAAATGGAGAATTATTATCTTCAACACACGACATACGTACAGGAGAATAACGGTTTCGAGAATTATATCATGATGATCATGGTGATCATGATGAAGCACGCTGTAATTAAACCAGAAACTATTTCCCGAATAAGAAAGGATCGAAGATGACGATACTTTCGATGCGATCCCAGCTATTTATGTTGTGCTCCAGATATATGTGCTCCCGCTATATGGGCTCCAGCTTCAAATATAGTAAAGTGATGCAAGATTCATCATACATACACCCAGGTCACCCGTAGCAGATCAGCATATCGCCAATCGATGCAGGTAGGATATGCACACATGCGCAGCGAACGATGGTATTACCACAAGCTTCAAGAAAAGCCCAATCCCAATCATCATGCAGATAGATAATGATGGAAGATAAAATATGGAATGTATGTGCGGGTGCGAGTGCGAGTATGAGTGTGAGTGTGAGTGTAGGTAGTCGTCGATTGACACAAATAAACACCCACCCAAATTAGGGAGGTGAAGTCCACATGTCAGCTCACGTTTTTACCTTTTTACCTTTTTACCCTTTACCCATTACCCTTTACCCTTTTTCCTTTTTCCTTTTCCCTTTTTCCTCAGTAACCTTAAACGGAGAATATTACCTGGTTTTGAAATGTCCGTAATCATTCATAAAACATCCCCAGCATCCTAGACGTCAATTAAGTGAGACGGCTTCTCATTTGGTCGCGGCTCTGCTTCATATAATCCACCTAGTTATGTCTCGGAAGACCGCCCAACTCTTGATCATGGCCCGAAGAAGCCCTTCCATTGCTTCCATATTCAATCTAGCCATGTCTGGATCCGCTATTAATCATAAATGTCTCGTGGAAACTTTGTGTCCAATTCTTGGGTGATGGATAGATAGATTCAAAGCCCAACGTTCAAAATTCAAGACAAGAGAAAACGATCTACATTTCCTTTATCGTCTAATCAGCATGAATCCAATATTCTCGCATTCGTTCTTGCAAAGGCTTAAGCTTAATCGTAATGTTGTTGCATTGCTAATTGTCACCTCGCTCTTTCAGCTTGCTTCGCGTCTTCCGTATTAAGCACCTCGCTGATTCCACCAATTCTCATATCTACCAGCTGACCTTGAAATACTATATGTACCATAAATTTACAAGAGATGCAACGAATGATATAGATGACATTAGTTACCTTGGCTTGGCTTCTCCGCGAAATGAACAAAGTAATCGGTCCTATCTCATCTATTTTACAAAGCTAGCCATCAATCATCACTTATGCCTGTGTCTGTGCCTGTACCTCTCTCCATTCAATGTCCATCAGAACACCAATAAGGCAACTCCATTTCGAAGGATAGCGATCCCTCGTTACATGCGACAGTGTGGTGGTGTCAGCTCCATTCAAAAAATGAATGGCATCTTACTTTCGTAGTCCCCTCTTACTATCTGCTCAATAATCTCACCAATCTCACCCACCTTCGTATCAATTCATTCAACTGAGGTGTGAATACCCAGTCCAAAATCCGAAATTCGAATGAGCGAAAGACGATTTGATGATGCCACAGCATGACGACTGATTATGCAACCATCCTCTCGTCAGCCCCCTAAAGGATTAACCTTGTCTCCACGCTTTTTCATGTTCCCTACATATCGCGTGGAAAGGTGGATGTCACCAACTCTGCCGGAAGCAGCTATACTTCCCCTTGACTTCCACAGCTTTCGAAATTCACCCCTAAATCCCACAGAGCATATCTGGTAGGGTCCACACATAGAAGCTAACCAGCTTTGCATGAAAAGAAGCGCGAAAGCGCGACCGTTTGTTCTAACCCGCTCGCCGTTGCTCGCAACCACCAGGATACATGCAGTGGAACAAATGAAACTACTCAGTAAGGAACTAGGAAGTTCAACATTCTCCCACTTATTGCCCCCACAGGATTAATGAAAGAACTTCGAAAGTGTTCTATCTCGGAGCCCGGGTCCCTGCATACCTTCATCTAAAACACCTTGTACACCCATGCGTGGTCACTCGCAGTACCAAATTCTGTACCATGTTACTCTTGAATGCCCTGTAAATGCCCCGTCGGCAACGCTTCCTTGCCTTCCTCATGTGTTCTACCGAGATTTCTAGAAGGAATGTAATATTTTCCATGACCCTTCCACCTCTTCCAATTGGATACCATACGAAATCTTACCTTATATAATATTGTACGGTACCATGGGGAACAAGTTCATCTCATGCAACAATGTTCCCGAGCTGTTGGGCGACCTGCAATGCAGCAGCAATCTCCGTCTCCGTCTAGACGGGATCTCCCTCCCCGTTTGTATCCAATTATTCTACCTGGTCACAAATGTTCAGGATTTCGCTCTTGGATTATGGGAAAGGAAATTCTGATACATTGACGCAAACAGGGAAACAGGCAAATAGGCAAATAGGCAAACAGGCAAACAGGCAAACAGGCAAACAGGCAAACAGGCAAAATTACTATCTTGAACTACGATCTAATATGATACGTCAAGTCAACTCCTCTCTTTTAGGGGCTTAATTTTTTTCTTTCGTGACTAGGATCCGAACCAGCATGGTATAAAGGATGTGGTGAGCCTGAGCCTCATCTGCGTTCGTATCAGACTTATCAATATTGATAGGGATCGGTATATTTGATGTGGATATGCTCATAAACCCCCTAGTATACGGCCAAACACACACTCCCCGAGACTTTGGTAGCTGGTCTCATTATTCATGAATCCTTCCGAGACTCATCAGTGCGTTTGATGGATCGGGCCTCAAGGCAAGATACATGACTACTTACGATCTCCTGTCTCTCCTTCCGTCGTCCACACGTGGGAATGACTAAGATTATCAGGAGGTTGAGGGTCTGGGAAGTCTGGGAAGTCTGGAACTTTGAGTAAGTTTGAGACATAGCATTTCCCCCTTTTTTTGGTTTATGCACTACCGCTTGCTTCTTCAATCTTCTAGATCATCTCATGGATTGCTATTAAGTACCATACCTAATCTATCTTAGGTTGTAAGGCAAACCCCAGGAAAAGAGGCTTTTACATGTGGGTCGCATGTGACTCTCACGTGATAAGCCACCGAAGGTAAAATACGACGATCTTCATTTTACAATCTCAAGGTTGTGTCAAGGACACGGCAACACTATTAGGCCGTACTGTGCCTTGGCTCAGCCTTTTCAATATTCCACCACTGATATTCCGGGGAATGCTTCCGAATCTTGATTGCAATTGCAAATTCTTGTTTGGCTTCAATTCGCTCATGGCCGAAACTCTATTTTGTGCACTAGTCCATCTCGATACATCGTCAAAGATTATCTATTCTTGGAAATGTTATCTATCTCTATCTCTAATCCTGATACAAGATAAACACATAAAGTTCAGATGAACCCACGACCCTCGCCTTAAGAGGAACGTGGCTATTCTCCGACTATCGTTTCATCCAAAACCATGCGGAAAGACACCCGAGGTGCCAAAAATAGTGGCCAGTGCCGCTTCTGCGCTTGATGAGGCGTATTATAGCACGGTCATGGTCTATATAAAGACGGATATTTTGGTTCCAAGTTATAGTTCGTCGTTCTGGGAGGACCGTTCAGCTAGGCAGAACTTGCGGGAATGGGGAAGACATGCGAATCTGGGATTATGCTTGCTTGCTTACAATGACGTCTCTAAACTTTCTTCTCTCGTTGAAAGGAAAATTGGCTTCGTTGCCCATGGTGAGTAGGTTTGCACAGAGGGTTCTGAGAGTTCTGAATTTCTGGTCTATTTCAGCGTCGCGGCTCCATATTCCTCATTTGCCATGTTGAGCCGCATACTGTAGACAGACTTCTTCTATTATTAGAAAGCTTGCAGGTTGAGTGGTGTTAATCGACGTAGCATTTAGATTACCCTCTGCATAAACGATGCGTTGATTTTAGATCAGCTATCCACGGTAGCAGACATCGTCTTCGATTTTAGCCCCTTTTAACATCTGTTTGGGCTTGAAGTTATTTCTAGTAAGTCGGTTGAAGCATTGAATTGCTTGTTTTTAGTATCGCAGACCCCGAGTGAAGGAGATTTTCTCTTCGACACATCACGAGCTTTTTTATTTCTACTTTTCACTACAAGTTCATATCACAGAGGTACTTGTGTCTTGTAAAATCTTTCAATAAAGCTATGCGTCGTTAGGAATACACTTCCAAGTCTTCGCTTATCCTCAAATTGCATGATAAAACGACGAAAAGTCAAATTTCTTAGTTGTTGGCGTTTAAACCTTCAACTCGGGTCCCCAGGTATCACCTGCAACCCCGAACCATCTTGTATCATTTGGTCGTCTTTGCAAACTCTTTGATAGCTTTACTGTATTTTATTGTCGTTATTCTGACATTGACAAGGCAGCCGCGTTGAAGTTTTGCTCGGCCTGTAAGATGGCGGCCCAAAGTGCTCCTTCATCTATAATGATACCTCCACACAAGATACTCGGTGAATAGCCCCTCACCATAATTCTGGAATGTTACTCTGCTTCCTCTTCCCCAACTTGATCAATGATTCCCAATCTTTGACTTTCCACGTTTCCTGTTAGGTTGTATCTACGTGGCTCGTCTAGAAAATCTTCAAAAGTTCTCCGTAAGAAATCCAGATTAGCTTATCGAATCCTCCCCAATAATGAGATTCTGTAGCCAATCTCTTCTCCCCATGATATCCCCTGCAAATACACTACCATTGATGTCACCATACCATCCCACATTTTTTGTTGCACATCTACAACTTCTCCGAGACCGGCCACTATATTCACATGCACAGCCTTATCCGATCTTTACCGGTGATAGTTATACTTCTTTGGGTACTACCCGCTTGAGGACTTATGTTATATTTTGGACTTTTCATGTGGTCAATGTTCTCCAGCATTCTTTTTTTCATCGAAGGCTTCAGTTCAGACTTGAGAATGTCGTTTAGTTTCGTTTTGATTTCTCCATGAAACTGCGGATTGGGTATACAATATCAGATCAAACTTGTTTTATTATCAGTTAATAGCTATGTAGAAACGAAGCTCATCATTTCCAACATGTGTCGTCGTAAATAGTATTTCTGAGCAATCATAGTGACCGTGAAATACAATATAATGTAGTGAAGTACAGAAAGGAGAAGACAAGAGCACCTACAGACGATCAATCCTCAGCCTCTCCCTCCCTCCGCTAGCAAAGCAGGAAAATCCAAACTTAACATGGAATACCCCCAATTAGTAAACTCGAGTCGTGATGATTATCTCGAGTCATTCTCAACTTCTCCTTATGCTTATCTTATTACGTGTTTATTTAGAAGTCCTTGTTTTACGTGGAAGAGTGGAGGAAGAGTGGAGGAAAGGAGGAAATTTGGATGCGGTATGGAGGGATTGGGAAAGGAGGAGGGATGAGGGGGGTAGGGTTAGGGCTGGTTCTCTGTTATGATTCGTGTGTATACTTTTAGGTTTGGGGTACTCGTGCATATTTATTTATTCTGATGTGGTGGTTTGTTATTATGGGGAGATAGAGAGAGGGAGATGGAGAGAGGGGAATGGAGAGAGAGAATTCGATAAAGAACTCTCCTTTTCAGTTTGTATTTATGTAGTATATAATAGTATGGATATTGCGAATTGTAAGTTCATCGTCTTTTTATTTCTATTTCTATATTTCTACCCCTATCCGTGTTTGAGACGATACTTCTCAGCCCACAAATACTGCAAGTAAGACTTCCCATTCCTAGAAGACAGGCTGATTCTTTGAATGGGAAGATATTTTTTGTTGTAGGGCGTATACGGTATATAGTAAGTGGATGATAATTAGACGATAGATATAAGATGAAGTGATATGAGATGATAGATTATATATCCATCCCTCCAATTCCCTCGATTTCTCCTTTCCTCAATCTCTGTTTCTCTGCGCGCCCTCGCTCTTCTTTATCGCTTCACTCCATTCTCTTCCTCCCTTTGCCCCCTTTCCCCCCTTGTGATATGTGTTTTCAAATTAATTCGTGTTTATATACTCTTACCATTTACCATTTACCATTTACCATTTACCATTTACCATTTACCATTTACCATCTATCACCCACCATAAATAACCAACATAATCTCCACACTACCTCCACCCCAAAACTACCAACGAATCACTATAATATTTTCAGTCGATGAAACTCTGATTCGCATTTGCCAGATCTGTATATAACTACGAATATATAGAGATGGGTTTGTATACTCATTGCTAAGAATATCTTATAATTGGAGCTTATTTGTAAATTATATTATAATTATTTGATATATAGTGAGTGAGTGATAAGAAGGAAGTCTGGTCTTTTTTCTTAGTAGTAACTTTATATATATATATAGAGAGAGAGAGAGAGAGAGGTTTTTATACTACTTGTCTGTACTATTTACTCTATACTATCTATCTAAATTATCTCATTGTAATATATATCTATATTATTTATTTATACTATATACCGTATACTATCTACAGATCTTATATTCTCACTTTACTCTATACTCTTTATAATTCTTGTATCTGGTATCTGTCATTCAAATTCAAATTCAAATTCAAATTCAAAAATCCGAAATCCCTATATACATAAAGAGTTCAAATGTTATACCATATCCATATCCATATCCACATCATTCATTCATCCATTCATTTATTCATCTATTATTATCCTATCTCTATTCCACTCCTCAAATCATATACATCCCTCACTTCTATTCATCCACTCATTCATTCATCTACTCATACATCCTTCCTTTCCACATACACTCACTATAACATCGGTAAGACAACACAAAGGAACTTAATCACCAACGATTTTCAAATGTATATTTATTCGCCTATTCCGATTCCTATGCCCATGCTTATACCTATACCCATTCCCACCAAAATCCGTACGGTCTCTCCATCTACCAAAGCCTCATACAATCTATCATCCATAATCTGAAAACAGCTAATCATCCCCATCATCTCCATCATCTCCATCATAAAGTCGTGTAAAACTACGTATATATATTCATCTTCCAAATGTCTCCCTTTCAGTAACTTGTGTCTCGTTTCTCAACTTCGCTCGACTAACCCCTTCATCTACTCCAGCACCCCGAATTGAACCAATGGAATGTACAAATGAAGCGACCAAGGAGAACCGAAAAATCTTTCCGCCTCGGTGGTCCCAAAAATTTAATAACAATGAAGGTTTCTTTTCCATAGCCCTCTCTCTCTCGATATAGAGATATCCCGGCCGTCGTTTATCTCATAAATATAACTAAAACAAAACGATCGAAAGCATTTCCCTTAAAGTAACTCCTTGCCCAACTTTCTTTCTACTTGTGTAAGATTTGCGACATACTTCGCTAGAGAACGACAACACGTATAATTCATATACCATTATTCGAATTTTTTTTTTTGAAAGATTAAATCATATAGCCCAACTTCCTCTTCTGGCTCGCACGCCCCATGCACTCGGTGACGCGGCACCATTCGACATCGATGGATGTTGACGAGCCCATTCTAAGATATATATTCGTAAAGCTTTCCATCTTGCACCATAACCCCCTTCACATCTCTCGCCCTTAATAGATTTTCCAGTCTTCTCTTCTACATGACCATCGACGGCTACCAATCCGATATGGCCTTTAATATTCTGACTTTTGTCATCCACTCGCAACTCATCTTCAGAGATTTTAGAAATCTTTGCAAGTTCTTCATCGTATTGCCGAGCTAAAGATGGATATCCGAGGGAAAGGTAATTATAAACTTGTGTGACAAACGTATCATCAAATTCTTCCAACAACATATCTTCAGCTTTGGACCTGGCAACTGCGGCTTTTAACCTATCGTCCAATCCACTTAGCATCTGAAGACCACCCCTGCTTTTTTCGGACGATTTGACAGAAACGTCTGGTGCTGCGTTTGAAAATGCGGAAGCAAACGGATCGTCCATTTCAACTTGTGGGGTCGCAATCATCTGCGGTCTTTTGGCAACGTCCGGGGAGAGATATTGCTCATTTTCCTCGGCAATACAATAACCACCCCATAATCCTCCACCATCTTCGACCCGATGCAGCTGTACGTCATGTCGTTGATCGGATTCGAATTTTGTCGCTTTCGGCGACGGACACATGCGAAATGTTAACTCGCCACCAAGCATTGGAGGAGATGCCGCATTGCGCATTCGAACTAATTCAGCTTCTTTCTGTTTGTCTTGAGGAGTACCGCTCGGTCGTGTTTTATCCGTCGTTCCATTTGTCCAAAATGGATCGTGGAATGTTGGGGCTGTGGCTTCCTCAGCTACTCTCTTATTGGCATCCTCTTCTCTCAACCGATTCAGATTCTCCTGATGTTGCTGCATTTCTTTCGCTGCCCACCCAACCTCAGTAGAATTTTTTCGTAGTTCCTGGATATGTGCATCGTCGACTAGCATGCCCACACCTTCCACCGACTCTTCCTCGGAAGCTGTATCTATCTCCCTATCGTAGAAATGTTCCACAATTTCGTACGCAGACTCGTTGGGAAATGCCGCTAATGCTTGTTCCATGAGTTGTTTCTCAGCAGCTTTGGCAGCTAGTGCCAGAAGGTAACCCGAAAATCGCTCATCACAACTTTCTCGTGTTCGTGCCATTTGCATTCTTAGCATAGAATCTTCGGAAGACCCTAATGAACCAGATAATGATGGGGTAGATTCGTCATCATGCTCTTCATTTTGGTTCTCATCCGAATCCTCCTGTGAATTCTCATCGGAATCTATAGGGTCCAACTCTGGTTGATAAGAATTTGATCGCGTGCTTTGTCTAGTATTAAGGTGAGGTCGCATCGAGGGTTGTCGACGTGGAGAAAAAGGTGGAATTTGAGAGTGTATATCTGCAGATGACGAAACTGGAGTATTCTCGGGTGCTAAAGGAACTGGTAGGGGTCGTAAATATTTTCGTTTTCTGTCTACGTAAATGTGATTTGTACCCTGGGAAACGTTAGTCACTATCCAATGGGAAGGAAAAGGCCGCAGAACATACAGGCGTTATATCAGTCTTATCGATTGGTAAAGTAGCGGGGCCCGGAGTATTTGATCTCTTGAACCTCTGTGATGTTTCTATTAACTGGGGGGTGAACCTCCTTCGAGGAGCCGGCGGATCTGCAGCAGCAGTAGCCGGAGCTTGTGATTTGAGCTCGGGAGTAACCTCTGGAGTTGGCAGTGGGTTGGGTGCCCTGACTTTGCTTGACTTTTGTGTGGTTTCAACGGGTTGAGGCAGGAAACGTCTTTTTGGCGGGGCAGCAACGGCAAAGTCCTTCGTTGCAGTTGCATCCTCAACTTCCTCTACATTTTCCTTCTTGTTACTTCTTGTTGTAGTCTCGACAGGTTCAATGGCGAACTTTCTTACTTTCTTCACCGTCTCTTCAATCGGAGTTGGTGAGAATCGAGATCGTGGTGGGGGTGACGTAGCTGACATCTTGTTGGAGAGGGTTGAGAAGTAGGAAATGATGAATCCCTATTCCGGTGTTTAATTTGATGCATACCAAGAACAGATGAATGTTTGAAAAGTTCGAACTTGGGAGTTAAGAAGTTATAGAAATCGAGTGAACGTGGTGTATGTTGAGTTGTGTTATATTAGTAGATTTTTGCCCTGGTCTATTGTCCAGCCTGTGAGTAGCATTGCATACTAAGTAGGTTTTGGCTTGGATCGAGGAATAAGAATGGTAATGAATGGTAATGAATGGGTAATTGTAGGAGGAATTCACAGACATAAGTCGGTCTAAATTGAGATGTTGATTGGGGATTGAGTGGGGAGGAAATCAATCCTTGGTTTGCCTCGTTCTAGAAGCGAAAAGATTGTGGGTTGAGTCGAGTCTTATGATTTTAGTGAAGTTGAAGAAACCAGTGAAGATTGAATATTTGAGGTTGAAGTGGAGATGATGGCTGCAAACACGATAGATACGGAGGTACTTGGAAGTAAACCCCCGCTATACAAGGGGGTGGGGAAAGGAATTTTATGTATTATGTATTATATGAGTGTAAAAGTAATGCATATATAATTTATAATTCATTCAATCAAAGATATATAAAAAAGAGTGAGAAGAAAAATATATAAGCTGATAAGTTTAATATCCAGGTATATGAATATAATAATTATTTAATAAATAATTAAATATCAGTGAAATATCAATGAAATATCAATAAAACATCTACAAAACATCTATAAATCTCAATAAAATCTCAACATCTACAAACCTAAAACCAATACCCAAATAATAACCATTTAATAACTCATCAGCTAAGAATAGGTAGATCATTCCCTCCCTCACTCACTCACCACATTCCACCCCTCCCTACGAGGTTGAATTCGGCTATGCTAACTAGCCATCTAACTAGCCATCTATCTACCCATCTATCTACCCATCTATCTACTCAACATAAACAGTAACCAAAAGCCTCTATGAAATTATAATACCCTTTCAAGAATGATTATGAGATATTGGAAAAAATAATCTCTGCCGCAATAGGAACAACGACAAGACAATTCTTGCCATCCAGCCATGTCAAAACATTTCGACATTTTCATACCCCTCAATCATATCCCAAACTTTAAAACTCCAACACCGAATGTAACCATACTTCGGATTATAACCCTACAAAGCAGTTCTGTGTATTCATCCGAAAATACCCATCCCAAAATCTTCATTCACACGAACACGCGACCATTATGATCATGGTGGCCAACCTCACGTCCATACATATTTATTGCATATACTACCCAAGTACTGTACACCGCACATGTGCATATAAAGTTCGGATCAACCTTTCCTCATCAAACGCAAGCCCTCAATACCACCAAAGCCTGGGCAATAATCTAATTTACCTAATAAAGCATGCCTCACGAGTCCTCTTTCGTTGATTCACAAATACCTATTGCATTGAAAGGTGCAATTCAAGTTCAAGTAAACTTGAAATATTATTATTATATTGAATGTAAACCCTTACCCTACTCTACATGCCTATCGTGTAAAGGGATGGCAGCAAATTAGTTCCGACGCCATTCCTCTCTATATATGCTCCCTATTGTGTGATTCCGAAATAAATGAGTGAATAAACGAACGAATGAATGCAAAAATGGCACTGTACATGGCCAAAATGTCTGATACAACTACACAGCCGATGTGTAGATTTGTGCAAGGGACCTGAAAAGTCCCATCATACACAAATGAGTCAAGAGACTCGAACAGATCCATGGAAATAACAAAACCATGAAGAACCATGATAATTAACCCTCAAACGAGGTAATCATTTCGTCTTTCTCTGTCTGGGCAATCCTGCCGCTCTCCTCATTTCAATATCTCCTTCAGCCAACCATCGACTAGCTTTGACCAATTGTACAACATTGATGATTTGTTTTCCAGCCATGACGGGGAAAGAGATACCAGCAATAACCCATGGCCAGAAAGAGTCCATCTTATTTGCGCGTGCAAGCTCCAATGCGCCAGCGCTATATGGGTTGGCGAAAAGAGATGCTGCCGATGGGTTGGAAGGGTTTCCGGGAATGAGGGAGGCTCCAGCTTCGCCATTGCTGGTGACGTGAAGAAGAGATGGTGAGAGAAGTGGGGAGGAGAAGGAAAGGAGGTAGAGGGCGATGAAGAAGACTTCGTTTAGAGCACAGAAGAGAAAGAGGACAGTCTATCGTCCGATTGTTAGATTAATCGGCAGGCATTGTGTGCATGGGTGTACGTACCTTATTCGTGTAGTACAGGTTCAAGATCCAGCTTCTAGATTTATCGACTTGCTTGTGGCTAGTATCTCCTCCTCCCATAACAAGGGTCGCATACATGTGAATGTAATGACTAGCCAAATCCAAAGAGATAAGTCCTTGGAAAAGAAGAGCCCATCGAGGCCAGGCAGAAGAAAGGAAGACCAATAAGCAAGCTGTGGTACAGCGATCTGTCACCATATCCAATACCGCACCAAATTTTGTAGATTGTTCAAAGGCCCTGGCCGCATATCCATCGAGAGCATCGAGGAGACAGGAGATACTGTATAAGAGGGTACAGGTTCGTGGATGAAGGGGCATGTAGTAGAGGGATACTAATGCAAGAACGATTCGAAAGTATCCTGTAAAATGTTAGAATGTGCCAGGTATTCGCACATGCATTTGATCTAGCTTACCAATAACATTTGGCCAGAAGAGAAATATGTTCTCTTTGGGATAATCCACCTCCTCAGATTTGTGTGCTGAACCATTACCGTTCATGATGGCTTGTTCTCGAGCTGCTGACGTTGGAGTGGATGGTGTAGAGGCCGCAGCTGTTTGTCGCCTTGTTTTCACACTCGACATTGTTTCAATTTATGAAAACCCTGTCGTCCCAACTATGTTGCACTGAATGGGTGATGTGGTTTGGTCAGTGGATTGATTGTATGAGCTCGACACGAGGAATGGTTGATGTGGAAGTATGAGAAGCTGTTTCGAGGTAAAATTTGTTAAGTGCTAATTTGGTAGAGCTTATTGAATGGATGGATGGGTAAGGATCTGCAATAGAAAGGAATTTTCAAGAAGTAGAAGCTTATCGAAGTATCATGTAGGTGTTTGAAAGGAAAGTTAGAATGGTAGAAGAAGCAGAATCAAATTCCTTATCGCGGTAGATGTATTTTATTTGATGCAAGCAAAAAAGGGCCAGGGCATCAAAAATGTGTGTATGTAGTACGAAGATTATAATCAATGAGTGACATGGATTATGACAGGTTACGACGGATCAGAACCCCCTAATCAATCTAATCGAATCGTTTGCTCGGAAGCGTCGGGACCAACGGTGGATTCAAACATCATAAGGCTTTGAGGCCTTGCTTTTCAAGTTACTCTGCCTTTCACGTGACTCTACTTTTCAACGAGGGGTGCTACGGTGACCAAAGTATCTGATAGCTCGGTATTTCATCCATCTGATATTCCTGATATTCCTGCTATCAAGACATTCTTTTGGAATATTAAGCCTCAGTCAACAAGCACATCTACCTATATCATATATTTATTTTCAAAATGTTAATTCAAGAAACTCATAAAGATGTTGCAACGAAGGCGGGGGGTAAAGAAGGATTAATGAGTATAATTTGAACAGTCCCCTTCTGAGCAGGAGTCAAGCTGACGCTCTCTAGGAGTCTTCCTTTTCCACCCTACTATCCCAAACTATCCTCAAGCGTGTGTAGTACCATCGGCTCTAGTATCCAAGGTTCGAAGCTGAAGCCTTCCTTTTCTCACAGACGATTCCCGGGTGTTGTTCTTTTCAGTGAGATTTATCAAGGTTAGTGGGGGTTTGGTGGGGTTAATCAACATCCCCTATCAGTATTTCTTCATGTCATATCATTGGTCTCGATGAATCCTTTTCAGATCCTTATCATCAGGATAGACGTTGAATTGAAGTGAAAACTCATCGTTTGGCGTCGCATAGGGCATGCTCTAGGGAGATCTATACCCCGTGTTTTTCTACTCTCTTATCTTGTAGTTATAACCCCGCATTCTCACGTGCTACATATGAATATGCTCGCTGATACTCTTCATCATAGTCACTGGACCAGTCGCCAGATTCGCAAGACAAATCGCTGGTCAAGGCTATATTGTTGCAGCACCTTCATCGTATCATGAATTCACCGGCCCGGAGCCTTTAGCCTATGATGTTCCTGGGACCGATGCTGGAAATGAATATAAAATCACAAAGGTATGCGCCTCCCAACGTGAAATCTCTAGACCCTAGACCACAATTTGGACCCCTATATATTTGAGGCCAATGTCTTTCAAACCAATCTCTAACCATACACCCCAAAGACCCTTGAAGCCTATGACGAAGACTCGACCTTGACAATCGACTACCTCCTGTCACTCCCTACCTGCAATGGCCGCGTTGGCAGCACAGGAATGTGTCTCGGAGGCCATCTTGCCTACCGCTGTGCTCTCGATCCCCGCGTGTCAGCAGCAGTAACATACTTTGCAACCGATCTTCACAGCGCCACTCTCGGTCTCGGCAAAAAAGACGACAGTCTAGCGCGTGCTTCCGAGATCAAGGGGGAGCTTGCCATGATTCACGGATGCAAGGATAATCATGTACCTCCCGAGGGAAGAGATCTTATTAGAAAGACTTTGAGGGAGAAGGATATTACTTTTAGTTGGTATGAGGTTGCGTGGGCGCAGCGTAGGTTATTCCTCACGAATGCAGTTATCAATACCTACTAACATGAATAAAATAGATGCATTCATCCGTGACGAACTATCAAAAGGTCGCTACGACCCCGCCATCTCTAAAATCTGTTTCGAGATCCTTCTGGAACTATTTGGACGAACCCTAAAGTTAGACCTAGGGCCCCATGATGGGAAGGAACAGAAAATCGAAGATATCTGTTAAATATTGGAGAACTATCCTCGAATTTGCACATTGAATAAAGAATTATGGATTTTTAACCAACCAAATATACTTTCTCTATTAATGTGACCTTGCGGGGAGGTAGGTATACTAACATCTATCAATTTCTCGCGCCATTCTTCTCTGACTCCTCCAGACCCCATTCTTACCCACTGCCTAACCTCACCAATCCTCAATCCTCAATCCTCAATCCCCAACCATCAAACTCCAAAACAACCACAACCACCACATAACCTACCCCTTCCACCCCTCCATCCATCTATCCATTCAAAAAAATCAAATTCCCTCCCAATCTCCTATCAATCAATCTCCTTGATTACAGCCGAAGTCCTAAGTAAAGAAACAAAGCGAGTATTATACAGATAGCATCAAATAAATATCTAAATAAAGACCACGCATACATAATATATGACATCATCAGCGCTATTTTGATAATCAGGAGAAGGGGGGGAGGAGAGGCGAATGAGTAGTGGAGAGATGAGTAGTTGAGTATATAAATAAGGGCTAGATTATCATATCAAATCCGTTCTTTACCTACATACCTAAGAGTACATATCCATCCATCCATCTATATCTATCACCTATAAAATAAAAGCTACTTATGATGTCATTATACAAGTTCTAATACGATATCATATAAATCACCCAGCTACATGCCTACACGCCTACATGCATGTATACAAAGATCAATTCATCTCTACATCACAACATCTCAAAGTAAATAATAAATAAAAAGTCCATCCACGACTACATCTCTCTATTAAATTCCGTAAACCACTTTCTAAGTATCTACTATATGAACCCACCCACCATTAGCACAGCTCAGCTCAGCACAGCACGCCAATCATCTCTCAAGGTCCCTCAAACCCACCAATCTAAATAACTAGTTCCGGGATCTCCAATTTAAATCCCAAATCCAGACCCAAAGCCAAATCCAAATCCATCCATATTAGAATCTTATACAAACGACCCCTTGTAACAAAAGAAAAGAAACAAAATATACTCCTTCAATGCTATCCATGTATTCCACGCTATGCTTTCAACCCCACCATCTTCTAAAAAGGGGGGTTTGAAAAAGGTATATCTCGCAACTCTCCAATCCCTAGGTATCCCGAATCTCTCCAAATTCAGATATCAATTTTAAATAAGGTGAAACGCCAATTGTAAATGCTTGCTTCCATGTGTATCTGTCTATAAGTCCACCCTTTCAAGTGTTGGTATCCTCGCTCGCACTCCTGGAAACCTGAAATGTCACAAAAGGAGACGAGAAATGAAAAAAGAATAATAAATCACGAGTTAGATGAGAGGGGAGATTTAGTGCATGACACTTTGTCTCCATCGCTCGACCATGTCAAGTTGTCCCTGATTGAGCGGTTCGCCACCAGGCCCAGTGTGCATACCAGTGATGGGGTTTGTGTGGATATTTTGCATCTGCATCTGCATTGGCATCATGTTATTATAGCCACCCATAGGCATGGTGTTTTGATATCCTATGTTAGGGTAGGCATTTCCATATTGGGTCGTCATAGGATTCATGGAGGCGGGTTGAGCGAATTGGGGGTAACCACTACTTGGCAGTGCGCTGTTGTGAAGATTGTAGTTTGAAGTGTGTGGTGGTCCTGTCATACCAGGCTGTACTTGGGCGTGGGGATCATTGTGTGTGTCACTGTTGACACGACTGCCGCGGGGAGCCGAATTTTGTTGTGTGATGAGATTATTGATTGTGCTAGCTCTCAGTTGGCTTTGCTTCTCATGCATTCCTAGAAGACCAGCAGCGGGTCGGGATGGTTTGGTAAAAGAGGGATTTCGACTTGCGCCGGCAGCTGGGTGGGAGGAGAGAATGTCTGCCATACTATTCATCTTGTTAATTACTAGAGGCTCCGGGACTGCTTCTGCATCACCAGCAGTGCCAACTTCTTTTTCACGAGCTTCACGCTCTGCTTGAAGACGTTTGCGTCTCTGGCCCAAGGTTTCCTCTTCTTCGTTGACTGGAGCTGCCGAGACTTCATTTTCCTTGCCCTTGCCATCATCATTCATTAAATCTCCACCGAGTTGACTCATCAGCTCAGATGCAAAATCGCCGCTGACAGGTCGCGTAGCCGGCAGCCCAGTTGCTGTGCCCCCCCGTTCTTTCAGACGACGGATGCGTTGTGCGAGTGTTTCTCCTTCATCTTCTTCCAGAGCAGGACTGCCTGTAGGAATGTGCATCATGGTATTGGCTCGAGGCATCGGCATAGGTTGACCAGTCAGCCTGGCTCTACGTCGACTGAGTGGCTCATTGTCTTCTAAAGCACGTTTCTCCATCAAACCGAGCGGCCGGTTCATTTCTTGAGCGTGGGCTCTTGTTACATTCAACATCGCTAAGGGAACGTCGTCGTCTTCTTCAGCATCTGGATCCTCATTGTTACCAATTTGCCATGCTAGGTTGACCCGCTTTTGTTTCCTGGATTGCTGTTGCCTTTGTAGGACGGTATCCATCTCGAGTAGTGTAGACTGCATACCATTGACATTTACTGGGGGCCGAGTCCGAATCTTCTGCTGCTGCTTGCGCAACTGTAGTTCGGCAAGGAGTGTGGTTGGTGGACCGTGGTAAATTTCATCGTCCCTTTGACCCTCATCCTCTTCGCTTTCTACTTCACCTTCCTCAGCTCGTATGAGATCAGTAGCACCACTGACTCCGCGCGTATGTCGTAAAGGCGTTGTGTCCTTATTATTAATATCATCTTCGTCGTCTTCGATAGGAGATCTCGTCGCCTTTCTTTCTACCTGAATATTGGTCATTGAAGAGGCGCGTTTGTCATTGTCTCTCAGTAAATTGTTACTACTCCCCCGACGACCCAACAGAAAGTTGAATGAGCTCGTCCGTTTCTTTGAACTGTCTTGCTTATCCGGCGTCAATAATTGAGTGTTGCTCTTGTTACGTTGATGCGGTTTCCCGTACACCTCGGAGCCAAGATGTCCGGCAATCGCATGATCTACAAATGCGGTGACAGGAGCATGCGCAGAGGCATCGAGTATACTATCCAACGTAGCAACAGCTGATTGATCTTTCAACTCCATAGCATCGGTTTGCCCCTCTGGAAGTTCGAAAAATAAGTTTGCTCTCAAGTGGGCCGGCATGTGCGATAGATCCTGTGTATTCCTCCGCCCACCCATACTCATTCTCTGGTGCTGAGGAATGTATTCCAGGTTTTGAGCCTCGTCATTCTCGGGCAGAGGCTCACCGTTCACTTCCAACACATCCGGTAACCAGATAGCTGATTGCCGAGCGGCAGGTGGAATGTTGCTGAGAACTTGAGACCTTCTTTTATTCCTTGCCATAGAAGATGGATTTTTTGAGAGTTTCTGGGGTAAATTGAGCATCATAGGAACTCTGGCTGGATAATAAACCATCTGCTGCCCAGTACTTGGATCAGCGTATGTCTGTGGTCTAGCCATCGATTGTGGATCCCCGGATGGTATCCTTCTCTGGTCATTGTCGCCTGGCAAAAGTTGTGTAGCAGATGTATATCTCCTTTCATCTTCGTATAGCTCCAAGTCAGCCGTCCCGGATGTAGCTCTTCTTTGTTCTTCCATACTCAAGCCGTAGTCGAAAGATGTTCTTAGAGGTGCAGAATGAACTCCATCAAAATCTGCAAACATTCGCTCTGCCTGGTCAAATGTGTTGGTTGAGGTTGAGGTTTGAGGCCGAGACTCGTCGACCTGTTCTGCCATATGCTCTGCCATGTGCTCTCCCATATTTTCTGTGCCGAAGTTGTCGGCAGCTGGTCGTGTTAAGGTCGCAGAACGTTCATCTTGTTCCGCGATTGAAGGCGTTGGATGATCAACAAGTGATGGAAACGATATATTGACGAATGAATCCAATGGTCTTCCTTCCAATTCTGGTTCTGGTCGATTCCCGAATCTCGAGCTCTTCGACGCAGATCTTGCTAGTGTAGTCGTAGAAAAGGAGCCTTTTGGAGACATCATATACCCGCCTGGCGAATACCCTCCCGACCTCGCTGCATTATTCAATTCGATGATGGAACTGGGATTGGAAACTTCTCTCGACACTTGCGGCATTTCGTTTAGCTGGGACAGAATGGATGATCGGCGACTATCAGAGCGCTTCTGCTCCATATGGAGTTCTCGAATGGCATCGTCGATAGAGGAGGTCATACTCAATCGTTCTGCTGTCCTTTCTAATTTATCAATATTCCCTACATAAGCCCCTTGCAGCGTCTGTAGGTCTGGGGTTGGATGTCGCAAGGCAATGCTGTGACCTGATGCTGTACGAACAATGGGCGCACGTTCTATAGGGAATACTGCACGAGGTGATATAGGAGAAGTTGTATTGTTGGACGACCTTGTGGCTGTATTTTGTCGTGGAAGGGGCCGTGGAATGCTCACGACTAGGGGTTTCTCCGGTGGAGATTCCTCCCGTGATGTGACCTTCTTCCTTTCTGGTGATAGCCCCAGTGAGGGAGACGTTTGCTCTCGTTCTACCTCGTGCTCTTCGTAATCGTCCTCTTCTAAAATATCATAAGGAGCACTCGTTTTCGTACTTTTCGAGGTAATCGATTGTACCATTTGACTGAGACTCTGTGGGTTTTCTGGAGACCATGTTTGGCTGTGGCTCGTATCGCTATTCTGCGCATCTAAAAATAGATGATTTGGTAAAAGGCCTTGAAATGGAGAATTAGAAGAGGCAGAACTAAATTCGTGATCATCATGATGATCTTTATCATGATCCGTTTGATCAATAGCATTATAAGCCATGATGGGCAAATAAAGTGTTTTCTGTGAGGTTGTTGATAATTAGGGAAGGGGATGGACGGCAGATGACAAGCAACTTATTTAGACAAGCAAGCAAACTAGAAACTAGAAACTAGAACTAGAACTAGAACTAGAACTAGAACTAGAACTAGAAACTAGGAACCAGGAACTAGAAACTAGAAAGCAGAAACCAAGTATATAAATACCTAGTAATGAAAGGTTCACACATGTAAAAGGAAAAGCCAAAGCCAAGTCCAAGTCCAAGTCCAAGTCCAAATCCACCCGCCGCTACCAGGAATGGTTTATTTATTATGTTTTTCCTGATAGGTAGGTATACAAGCTGTGAAGCTGTTTATCGTGAACTTTCCGTGAATTCCAGTAACTTATTCAGGTGCAACAATCTCAAAGCGTTAAAAAGTAAACGTGTATCGTCTGTGGTCTCCAGGGTATTGATGTACACTACCAAGAGAAGAAGAAGAGATACAGGTAAAGTCATGGATTGGTTGCCATACCTAATAAATTACATCACAGAAAGAGAAATTTCTAATTAATAGGATTGGTAGGTTATCCTTGACTATTTGATTATGAAAGACTTTGTACGGATTAAACAAACAATTGTATGGTTGTATGGTTGTATTATTGTATTTTTGTATTATTGTATGGTTTGTATGGTTTGTATGGTTTGTATGGTTGTATTATTGTATTATTGTATTTTTGTATGGTTGTATATTCGATCATCCAAGGAGAGTTTCAAAATACTTCGATTACTTTGATTACCTTATGATCCCCTCCCTATACCTAGTTATAGCTGACCATCATAATGAACAATGAATTATAACACAAAGATGCTTCAAGCTCGAAATATGAAAGACCAGACGGTCTTGTGGAAGCTTATCTATTATGCCAAGATGATCGATAGGAACGCTACATATCTATCTGCACCCACTGGGTATCCCTGGACGCCATCCTCCAGCTTCCTTCCAACAAGATGAATAGAAACCTCGATGTCGACAGATGGGGAGATTACTTTATCGGATGCGTCTTGAGCACAGCATGGTAGGGAAATTAGGAGACGAGAAGACCAGAAAATACCAGCGAACTAGAGCGCATACATACGATCCATGTCAACCTGGAGACTGATGATAATCTTTTTCATCTAACAAAGATCTAACTCTTGTCTTCAATTCGATCTGGTCATGCAAAAACGGGTGAGAGTAGTATTATCATGCATGTTCGAGACATTGATTTCGTGCAGTCTCCTTAAGCCACCCGTTAATCTGGGATAGTGGTCAATCACATCAGTCTGTCTCCCCTACTTATGTATTATCACGTGTAAGTAATCCAAACTTGAGATGATTGAGGCTCTTTAGCAATGTGATTTACATTCAGTTATTCATGGTTCGACCGAATATACTGTGGATAACAGAACACATAAGCATTTCTAAAATGATAAAAGTTGGGAGCAAGCCTCGAGGAAGCGTACCACCACAGGAGAGGTACATACATATCCCACATAATCGTTAAAGTTTGAGAGGAAAGTATCTCCCCAACTTCCGTACCAAGGGGAATATAAAAAACGAGTTTCCTCGCCGAGTAGAGCAAAGAGTAGGGACGGAAGGTCTCTAAACCACCATTATGCTGTTTATTTTTGTGATGTACAGACATAGTTCTACGAGTACAAAGAAATTTGTATCAGGATATGTGCAAATGCACCTCGATTTCACCATCCACAGCTTCTCACGCCGCGGTCGAAGTAGAATGCCAGGCCCTTTTACTTTCACTTCACCAAGACTTCCATTCACGTCCTACACAGCCCCATTATCACACCCAGTTCAGTGATGAGCTCCGGTGTCTCCTCTGTATCCTACCAGCTTCATTCTACCGATCATCTCACCAATTGTAAAGAATCCCAAAACCTCAGCGACTATGACACCACCCGAGACCATCTGGGCTCTGCTGATATTTTTGACCTGTTCGAGCAAACCAGTAGGTGTTGCGGTGCTAGAGTTTGCTGCTGAACTGAAAGCTGACCTTGGGTTTCCGGATTGAATACCTTTGACGAATTTTTGGAAGTATGATTGGAATGTCGAGGCTGGTCTGCAAGCCATAAGTCAGCTCACAGTTTCGTAAAAGGACACTTCGTTGTCCAACTTACGGAGGTGCCATCTTTTGACCTTGGATAATTAATTTGGTGAGCTCTAATCCAACACGAGTGTAATAGACGGTTGGTGGGATTTGTCCTATACGCACAAAGTTAGCCATTGGGTTCTAAAACCATCGGAAATAAATCTTTGCACGCAGATGCAGATATGACTCACGCTCAATGAAGGCAATCAATCTTCCAGTCCTCCCCCCAACTTTTCCCAAGGCATTTCCAAGGTTTTTGGCAGCACCCGAAATAGCAGGTCCTGCTGACGAAGTGACACGAGAAAGACCCTCGCTAGCTTTCGACTGGAAATCTGATGCTTTCTCTGAAGCCTTTGAGGCAGTATCTTTTGCTGCTTCGGTGGCCTTACTGGAGGTAGATTCAAATCTTCGTGCCGCCCGTCCAGGAGCCTTCATAGATTGCCGCAGCACCGTGCGGGAGATATGTAATGACATTATGGAATCTATGCGCTGATCAACAAAAAGGAAAGGACTCTCGCGTTACTCGAGGTGTCGATTATCGGGAGGGTTCGAGGTGGTGAAGTGTAATCGCGAGAGAAATGCTTGTCGACTTTTTTGCCGACGCCGGGAAGCTTAGGAACGTTCCGTGGTGTGGAAATTGCATATTAGTAAGCACAAATGAATTTCTAACCTCAATATTTTCAAGCACGAGTTCGAATCAATCTTCACATTTCACATTTTACTAAATTCGGAGAAACCTTTGTATTTGTATTTAATTGGAATATCTACACTATACTATTGCTATAAAAGATTTTATTAATACTGATCACTGACTTATTCATCGTTCTTGATCTGAACTTTGATAGCTCCAGTTTTTGGATCTGCTGCTGTCTCGAAGGCTTTGATAGCATCTTCCAATGGGAAACGGTGGGTTACAAGCTTCTTCATATCGATGATACCACTCTCGACCAGTCGGATGGCTCTTGGCCATGTGTTGCAGTATCGGTACTGGAATTGAAGGTCCACCTCGCGAGTGCTCAATCTCATAAATGGTAGCGTCATCTCGTCTTTACCGACACCGACCACGAATACTTTTCCACCAAACTTGACTGCCCAGCAAGCTGCAGCGACACTGCTTTCAACTCCCGTACACTCCATAGCAACTGCTGGTTCAATACCTCCAAAGGATTTTACGATGGCTTTGCCTCCCTCCTCCGGAGATAATCTCTCGACTTTGTGTGCAACGACAGAAGGAACCAGCTCATTGGCGAACGCAAGTCTTCCATCGTCGATATCGGTAATAACAATTGGACAAGCTCCGGCTGCTCGAGCGCAGAGGAGAGTAATGAGACCGATAGGGCCAGCTCCGCAGATGAGGACAGGATCTCCCAACTTAACGTTGGCTCTTTCTAGACCAGCCAATGCAACGCTCAGAGGTTCCAGCATCGCTCCGTCTTCAAATGACATATTGCCAATTTTGTAACACCAAGTAGCTGGGTGGTTTACATATCTGCGAAGAAGACCTGGGACTGGTGGTGTTGACAAAAACAAGACCTTCTCACATCCGTTGTATCTACCAGTAAGACATCTCTCGCATTCGCCACAGATAATATTTGGCTCGACAGCGACACGGTCACCGACCTTCAGACTATCAACCGATGGATGGACTGCCAATATAACACCAGCTGATTCGTGACCAAGTATGTGTGTATCTTCGACAATCATTGGGCCTATGCACCCAGCGTGCCAAAAGTGTACATCTGACCTGCAATGACTATTAGCATGATCTTTTGCCCACAAAAAGTGCATTGAAACTCACCCGCAGATACCAACGCTTCTAATTCCCACCGTAACTTCTCCTGGCTTTAACGAGTCTCCCTTTTCAATGCTTTCCAAAGATGGTTCTGCTTCTGCAACCCAGAGTTCATGAGCTGGGTTGGTGTACACACCAATGTTGGACTTGGTAGGTTTCGCCATTGTGGTCTCGGTGAATTCTGTTGCTGAAGGGCTCATAGTCACTGACTTTTGTCTTTGGGAGATACTTTTCTTGGAGGATAGAAGAAGCTGAAGTAGTTAGGATTCACCTGTGGTAGATATTATATTTGTCAACTGACCCGCGAGTTTCGATAGCGTGAAGTAGAATTATCCGCCTTCTCCCACCCTTTCCAATGAAATGAGGTGGTTCCGACCGACGTTCCCCACGAATTATACGTGTTCAACTCATCAGGCCAATTCCCAATACGTAGGAAAGAGCTCCATGTACTGATGTACTATCAAATCCCCGCCAAATATGGTGGTGGGGCAAGCAAAGATCGGCGGAAGAGAGCCCGACCGAGGGAACTGTGATGCATGACAGAAAAGCGAACCAGGAAAAAAGCATTGAGTATTTCATGCGCTCCAATCATCATGTTTTAACGACCCAAAGGTATTCGCCGTTCTGTACCAGGTTGAATGTTGAATCGATCAAAACAACGAAGATAACTTAGATGACTTTTGTGTGCGTATACCCGATAGTACCCCACAGAAGTCCATACAAAGCGTGGGGTTTGAGCGAGATGCCCCCTTCATTTCGTAAGGAAGGATGTTTGGTTCCAGCCTCGGATAACCTCATTTCTTCAATTCTCTGGGGACTCCGAGGCTGATTGATTAATCCAATCGTTTATTAGTTACCTTACTGATATTTCCCCCCTGAATAGATTTCTTCAACAGCTGGAATCGACAGCAACACACTAGGTAGTCCTCCCCCCCTTACTCGTACTCTTTAGAGATAGTATAAGGCTTTATATATCTTGTGGTCACCCCGCATTCATTCGTCCTACAACAATTCACAACTACTCGAACTACTCGATCATCATGCCTCCCGTTCCTCCATCGTCCATTAAATTGGCTGTTCTTGATGATTATCAAGGAATTGCCTTAAAGCATTTTGAAACGCTCAAACCTACCTTTGAAATCACAACCTTCCCAGATACTCTCCTACCTTATAACGACCCTTCAACCCCTGAAGATGTCAAGAGCCAGCTTGTGGAGAGGCTTAAGCCTTTTACAGTCATCTCATCTATGCGAGAACGGACTCCATTCCCTGCATCCCTTCTGGAAGAGCTTCCCAATCTAAAACTTCTCCTCAATACAGGAAATAGGAACAAGGGCATTGATATGGAAGCTGCTAAGAAAAATGGGATTAGTGTCGCTGGTACTTCGGGAAAATCAAAGAGAGGACCAGATAGCACCACTCAACATGCCGTTGCATTGATTTTGGGAATTGCAAGGAATATCTCCTGGGATGATAAAGTAGTCAAGGAAGGTGGCTGGCAAACAACATTAGCAACAGGATTGACCGGAAATACTTTTGGAACTTTGGGCTTAGGAAATTTGGGTACAAGTGTAGCCAAAATCATGTATTCTGTGTTTGGTATGAAAATCATAGCATGGAGCTCAAGTTTGACTCAAGAAGCCGCAGACCAGAAGGCTAGGGACTGTGGTTTTGCCACAGTGGATGAGGACGGTGAGAAAGTATTCAAGGTTGTGAGTAAGGAAGAGTTGTTCTCAACGGCAGATGTAGTCAGCGTGCACCTGGTATTAGGTGATCGTTCGAAAGGAATAGTAGGAGGAAAGGACCTGGATTTAATGAAGAAGAGCGCCTTGTTTATCAATACGTCGCGCGGACCCCTTGTTCAACAGGATGCTTTGTTGGATACTTTGCAAAAGGGAAAGATCCGTGGAGCTGCACTAGATGTCTTTGATTTGGAGCCTTTGCCAGCGGATAGTCAGTGGAGAAGTATCAAATGGGGAGAGGATGGAAGAAGTCAAGTATTGTTGAGCCCGCATATGGGCTATGTTGAAGAAGGTAAAATGAATGATTGGTATCAGCAACAAGCTGAGAATGTTCAGAGATGGCTCGAAGGAAAAGAATTAACGGATGTACTGGCTTAGGGCTGGGCCTTGCACTTTTAATGATGTGAACTGAATTAGTGGAACGAATGCACACATTCCACTTAAGAAAGCAGATATTCCTTTTCATATATTTGGCTCAAGTGAATCAACAATGTTTTAAAAGTGTGAACGGTGGAATATCGATGAAAGTTTGGTAGTGGATGACGATAATATCAGGTTCAAAAATGCGAGGTTAAAAAGTATGAAATTTCTGTACTTTTGATTTTAATGGTGTATTCAAACGTGTTGGGACAAATATACACTTTTTGATGAAATCTGAAGTCGATCTTAATAGAGTGGTATCAAAGGCATATACTTCGAAAAGTCTAATGCTAGGAAAGAAGTGTATGCTTTTGTTTCTGAGGCGCAAAGTTCATGCGTGCACCAGTCAATAGTAGCTGGTAATTTTTATTTTTTTGGCCACATACTTAGTCCAGATAATTCACTTATGTCTACTTTCTCATGCTCTAGTGATTAGTCTCACGAGTCGGCCTTACGTCACTCGGTGTGGTAGCAGTCGTACTTCAAATACCTATTTAAACCACGTCTAATAGTCCGTTGTTCGTCTCCAACCCACAACTTACGCAGATATCTCCCCTAAAATATTGCGTTGGTAACTTCCTGGCTTGATAATTTACCACGGAATTCCGCAACCTTTAATTTTTTGCTAATTAACGATTCTGGAAGTAGCAAGCTCTCCTGAACGATAATGGACATCCAACAAGATTGTCCGGCGCCGCAAGAGTGGCACACTGTATTGAACAATTCAGAGTTAGAATCAAATGATGGCACTGACTCGAAGGCTGTCTTGCATGCACTTAGACGGAGAACCTTTGACGAAGGCCTTCGACAGCAATGGAACATCCACATGGCACAAGAACGCATTTTTGGCTCATTAGAAATTAGAGGTGCTTACACCGCCAACGCCATGGACGTCTTGCGTGGAGATCTTTCATCATCGTACCCTAAAGCAGGCCAGACATTGAAACGAACTTTAGCTAAAAAAGCATTACAGCGATGGGAAGTAAGTTACACATAAAATCATGCTACATGAAATTCCTAAGCTAACAAATTTTTTGCAGCAAAGCCCGGCTCCGGCTTGGATTCCAGGAGCAAAGGAAGAACGAGCATTCGTGAAGAGTTACGAGCATATGGTTAGAAGTCTCCAGCATGCACCTGAAGAGGAGGTCGACAACTACTTCGCATATATAAAGCATCGTCTACGCTTGACAGCCTCAAATGATGGTGGAAAAACCCTCGGTCCTGTAAGTCTCAGGTGCGCCACCTAAGATATAGTAACAGCACTGACTAAAATACCTCCAGCTTTTGTCTGAACTATTTTCTGGTCAAGAGCGCAACCTAAAGATGGAGAATCTTGCGGTAAGTTCTACAAGACTTGTAGTTATTCAAATTGATGTAGACTAACATTAAGAAACTTGAGTTACGAGATGCACAAGCTCTCGATCCTGAAAGATATGGCAAGCTCAATACCAACTTTAGCATCGATGCGCACAATCTGCAAAATGAAGCGTGGAAGAATCAAGTCCCAAGAGACGCCGACATGAATGCAAGGAGTATAATACCCCGGGACGCTACACTCTTAGATGGTGATAATAATTCTGAAACTTTCGGTATTGATCATGTGCCTAGGGTCACAGAATTGGCAGGACAACTTCCTAGCAAAAGACAGAGACCTTCAGATGGCGAAGAAGATGCGCAGCCTCTCATTTTTGAAAGACATGACAAGCTAACTGGCAGCTCTACTATCTACACGAATCCAATTCAAGATAAGATGTTCGAGCCTGCCGAAACAGCAACGAAGGAAAACGTAGTGGCGAATGGCGCCGAAGCGACAGCAGACAACATGAGACCCTTCCAATGTATAGGTGGAATAAATATGTTTGGAAAGAAGAGGAACTATGGTTGGACGCCTAAAGGGTATGGCAGTAGTACAGGCACACCTGGTAAAGCCAATACACAAATTCCCGAGACTCCCGGTACTAGTCCTACCACTGCGATCCCAGATTTTACAACACCACTTACCTTGGTCGGCGGTCCCAAGAAGAGAAGAAAATTCTCAGACGATGTAAAAGATGGGGCATAAGACGAATCTCCCAAACCATTGAGGACAATTATTCTGGCGTTGTTGATACAAATGGACCGGATTCGGTGAGCGGTGATGGCTTGGGAGGATGCTACGATTAGAGGAATTGCGGTCATTTACAAGACCTCGTAGCATCTTTTCTTTCTCTTTCTCTTTCTCTTTCTTCTTCTTGCGCTATATTGCGGATATTATATTTTAACACACTGTGAGGAAGTTGGAATAACAAGGCTTAATTCGTAATTAGTTTAAAAATTAGTCGTCATATAATTATGCTTAGTTTAGCTATAAAATGATTCTATATCCCCTTTTTCTAGAACAATTAATCATTTTATTATTATTCTTTTATATACCCATATTTATCCAATCCTAAACCCTATTATACAACTATAATTCCTATTTGAAATCTTTCCAATATGATCTATTCGATTTCTGTCCCTATACATACCCCTTTTCACAACATACTATCGGGATGTATATATCTCGACCTACCACTTTTACAATTTAGTGTTAGTGATATTATCCTAGTATTCAAACAATTACCCCCCCATTTGACTGAAGACTGCACAGTCTCTTCAAAATTTTGTCTCTGTCAAATCTATTCATTAGTATTGATATCAAGCTGAACCCAAAGATTATTAGAAGAGTGATAATTAAAATATGGGACTTAGCACACGCCTTCCATGTATACAAATATTACCACCAAATCTTCAGCAGCCTCACCTCTCCCCTTCTTCCATTCGAACTTTAATCCTCCGTTTTCTAGCCCATGAATCCAGCATCTTTAAGATTTATACTGGAAAGTACGAGAAAGTAAGGAAGTAGTCACGAAATAACTCAAACCTTTGTCTGTTTACCTCATTTCCATAAATAATCTAGGGAAATTAAGTTCCTCTAATGTGTGGGGTTTTCAATAATCAAAGATCATGATCCTTGGGGAGTTCACCGAAATAATACCTCTCTTGTTCACAATTCGAGATTCGGCTAAACTCTCAACTACTCCTTCAAGCAAAGCTTTCTACAATTATCACCAGCAAACTCAGATTTCTCAGATGTGCAACAAAACTCTTGAGGTAAAGAATGGTTGGCTAGTAGCGCGTGAAATTGAGTGAATTAATTTGGCGCTCTCTTCACATCAAAAATCATCATTTTTGATGTAAATAATGGCTCAAATGGGGGGTGGCCCGAATATGGGGTAGGGCACTTACAACTAAATTACTACGTTATTTATCCGAGCTGTTGTATCTCTTATAATCTATACGTAGCCCGCATACATCAGCGGTCCTTTTTGGCTTTCTTCTATTTCTTTGATAGAACCTGTACCATTGCAGTCTGTCTTTTCTGTATTGAACCAAATATAACTCCGTCGACGAGCAGTTGTTGTCTCCTTTTCATGATTGTCCGGTTGTCACCAGCATTAAGCACTCGCTAATTATGCAGCCGGATCTTCAACAGTGTCAAAATATACAATGTCATTAGCGTAGCATTCTACACAAAGAACTATCTGACTGATAAATTGAGCTTTTCGTTTACTCTTCATCTGCACATCTGAAGCCGACGATCATTCCAATCTTAATTTTTCCACAATATCAACTCTTCTAAATTCCACATAACTTGAAAGAGTTATAGACTAGTCCCTTACACATCGGCTAGACTCTGGACTTCGCTCCTCAAAGTCTATCACAATTTCATGGCTCTTTATACACAACGGAAGATAATAATACAATTATTCTACGTAACATAACAGCTTTTTTGAGATTCAAAGGTTCATTGCCTACACAGATTGTTATCTAATGACCAAACTCCGGGCCAATGAATATGATATCTTATTTGTTGAAATTTTCTTTTTTAAAGTTATAGCCTTGTAACTAGTTAAAAATTTATACATAGAGTCTTTATTTTATATAAACCTC